>VZTO01025844.1:127682-150212 GCA_013400615.1 Syrrhaptes paradoxus
CACTCTGCAAACATACTGCTTCTTGCATGGGGGCTCTCCTCCCCAGACTCCCCTCTCAAATTCTTTTCCCTCCTCCCATGACATCTGCTGATGGATAGGTCAAGGAGCAGTTTGAGTAGCAGCAATGTGTGGTGCAGTTTTATGTTTTATTGTAGACATCTCAAACAATGTGTGTGTGTGTGTGTATATATATTTTTTTTTTCTTTAAAAAGGCCTGAGACAAGATTTTAAGTAATTGCTAATAGTTTCATGTGAGACTGACGAGGCACTTACAGAGAGACAGTTTTAAGAAACCTGAGATTCACCTTTTGAATATTCAGGATTTTCTGAAAACCAAGAACTTCTACTAAGTCTTATGTTCAACACCCAGATTTACTAATTTCTATTCAAGCTTCCTTTCAGATAGAGTGGCTTTGGGACTTTTATTTCTCTCACTCTGTTGTTATGACGTGCCCTTGCTGATTCACAGTGCCTGAGTAATGCAAGAAGCCTATTTTAGGCAATGGGTAATTTAGTTTGTGATACTGCAAAGCACCTATTGTCGATTCATCTGTGCTGTTTTGTAGAGCATTGTGGAAAAAAATTGCAGCAATTTGCATGGGAGGCAGCTCAGCTGGAAAGATCACGTAACACCAGCCCTGTGGGACTAATTCCGCTCTGTTACACCAGTGCAATCTCACTGACATCCAGCAAGATTGCAGTGGTAAAACTGAGAGTGGAATTTGACCTTACATTTCAAAAAAGCTGCCCCTCAGCCTAGTTTTGTTTCAAGACTAGTTTCAGCTGCTATGAATAATCTTGTGTAAACTGCAGAGCCTGTCATAAGAAATACTGCGCCACTGTAACTCATTCTGCCTTTATTGGGAGAAGAATATTTCTCAGGCTTAAGCTATGCATTTGGTTAAAGTTGAATTTTGTGAATGCTGTACATTTTGTTTTACAATAAATAAATATTACGTTGTTATGAGCTGAAGCCTGAGAAGGGCTTTTTTCGGAGCCGATTAGAACAACTCTGAAAGTAGTATCATTGCAGATAACTGATGAGACTTTTTCTGCTAGCTTTAGTGCTTATGTTTTTCTTGATAAAACAGAAGCAAACAATTTAATAATGATTCACATTCATTTTTTTTTAAGGCTCAGTACAAGAAAGGAAAAGGAGAGATGAATAAGGAGCCTGCTGTACTTGGAAGACCAGATTTTGAACATGCTAAAGGAGTTTCAAAACTGTTAAGCCAAGTAAGATTCTCTGTAGTTTTACAATTACTTCGTTCAGATATCCTGTTCCTAGTAATGCAAGAAAATATTTAGATTTTTAGATGTTTATCTTTAATTGCATGAAGATTATGTTCTCGAACTGTTTTCATACAGTATTGCGATAACTGGTAAATTTAAGATTCTTAGGAAATAGAATATACATTTTTATTGAAAAATACAATGAACTTTTACTGTTACAGCTCATCTTTTGAGGAGATGGTGTATATTTATACAGATTATCTAGGATTTCTGAAATATTAACTGTATGTAATTCAGAGGCAAATTTTGCTACTCATTCAGTTTGAGTGGAACCTTACCCTGTGATTAATCCCACTGAGGTAACTGGGGTCTTTTGTGTAACTGCTTGCTAATGTGAGTAATGGGATCTGAATTTGGCCTGACATGTAAACCACCCGCCTTCCCTCCCTGTGAAACTGAACCTTTTATGTAATACTTGCTGTTATATATTAAGCTCAAAAAAAAAAAAAAAGGCGAGATTACTTCATAACTAAAAAGAAAACTGAAAACACAAACATTCCTTCTTTTCCTCTCATGAGTCTTCTACTTGTAAGATCTGCTCGTAAGACTCTACTATGGATCAGCCTGACATCACGAGAAGGGATTTTTGACTGCTGACCTAGTGTTTTTTTCTCTTTTTTTCTTTTTTTCTGGAGTAGTTCTTTAACAGTGCCTTGCATAATCCTTGCTAGTAATCCTGTCAGGCTACACTTAGAGCTTTTGTAAACCCAGGAACAAATTCTGCCCTCCTGTAGGAGGGGGATAATGCCCTTTGATTGGAGAAGACCGTGTCAGTCATCCAAGAACTAGAAAAAAACCCAAATGTAGTAGTGTATACACTAGTACAGTGTGAAGATCAGTGTTGTGTAACAAATACTTGTAATTTGGCTAGATAGTAAACATCTTCCCCAGAACTAGGATAAAATGAGAATAATGTGTCATAGAGAGCAAGCTGCAAACAGCGCAGTGTCTGCTTGCAAGAGCTTGAGCTCCTTTTGCTGTCACCAAGTGTTGTCCTTAGATACCTGCTTCGTGATCTCCTATTCACACTGGGCCGTTGTTAACTTTGAAGCATTAATAGTGCACAAAGGGAAAAAGAAGAAAATACAGGGGTTTTTATTGCTTTGTTAACGATGTGTTCAGAATCCAAATTAGTTTGTGTTTTCCAAATAGATTTATATCTTCCATTTTGTAACGGATCATGTGCTCATTCCTCTGCTGATGGGCAAGTCTGCTAAGAGATTCTTTTGTGCTTAGCATTGTGCGGGCTTGGAAGGCAACCTGTGCTTTCTAGGACGAGCTAGTGCTATGCTGCTGTCACTGACAGGAAAGGGAGCTCTCTGTCATTTAGCAAAAATTTTTAGCGGTTTTTAAAAGGGTTTATATCTGAATTTAGAGTGTGTTATCCTTTATTTCTACCCAGTGGCTGTCTACGCACTCCTTTCCTTGCAGCCTATTTCAGAACCTAGTGGGCTTGCAGATGCCTGTCGTTGCAATTGGGACCAAAGAGGATCCCTTTCCAATAGCCCTCTCTGTCTCAGTAAGCCTGGTACCCCTGAGGTTGTGGCCAGCAATCACAACAATCAGAAAACACCAGCTGGGTCATAGGGTCCTGCAGGGTGGTGCTGAGCCAGCTGCATCATTGGCTTCATCAGTGCACTTTTTATCTCTTTAATGTGCATTTTCTCTTAGACAATGCGTACTGCATCTGCAGAAGCTTTATAATAGATTCTCTTCTCTGCCAGGGACTGGGATGGTAGCAGTTCCAGTCGAGATCCTTGTGCAGAAGAGAGGATTTGATGTGCAATTTTCTTCAAATACTGCAGGTGTGGCAGGAAGGGAGAAGCAGTTGACAAAATGCAGCTTGCTTACAGTTTATTTGTAAAGAAGATTCTTACTAAACCTTGGTGGTCGAAGCTCTGCAGCCAGGGGGCCTGGATTGAAGTTTTGGGATCCTTACTTCTCTTTGTCCTCTTCTCAGTCTACACTGTTGTGGCTGTTTGCAGTGTGTGTGATGGGCCATGTACTTGTAGAAGGCAGTTCTTCATCCTGACACTCTGCTGCCAGCCATCTCCATGCAGCAGCAGCATGGAGGCTGTAAATAACCGGGATGCTTTTAGCAGTGTGGAGGTGCACTCGGCAATTCCCCTCCTCCTCTGAAGGAAAGGCATTGGCCATGAGTTGTCTAATGTTTTTATATATTATTTGAATCATTATAACACTTAGACACACTGGTCATAAATCAAGAGCACAGAAAAATGGAGATGACCCCTGTGTCCAAAGAGCAGGGTAGAGGGGCAGGATGAGGGATGCACCTGTGCTGTAGGAGAGGAAGAGCCCTAAATATGTTTCAGTCATGTCAGTCCTCTTCATCCAAGGATCATGAAGCAGGCTTGTAACAATTACAAGATTTAAAAAATAGTAAAGTTAATGATGTCTTTATTGTCTCCAGACTTTCTGCCTTCTAGAGTTTACATTTGTTTCTCGGGAAATAGGAACATTATAAACTTTTTGTGCTGAAAGTTGATAATCTCCCTTAATAGCATGAATCTATAAGCTGTGTCATGCAGAGAAATATTAGTTATTTGACCCTCACAGTAAATTTGCAAAGTTGACAATTCTGATGGATGTAATGGGAAGAGAAGATGATAACATGTTTTAATGTGGTGCATATGGGTAGGTAATTTAGGGAGTATAGAGAACAGGAGCAAGAAGAGGTCAGGCAGTGTGGGTGTAACGAAGGGAGAAAGCAATCAAGGCAAGCACGAAGGCAAACAAAGTGAAGAAAATAGTGTTAATGTTTGACTGGCACTCAAGGCTCTACAAAATCAGTGTACCCTCTCCTCTCTTTTTTCCTTTTTTTCTCTCTTTCTTTTTTATTTAACAAAGCTTTTGACAGCAGCAGCAGCAAAAATAATAGCTCCCAGGACTAGTATATTTACCCACAGCACGCAGCAACCCCTTTCTGTTGATTTTAAACCAAATTTAAAACAGAAACTGTGTTAGCCCTTGTGAAAACATGAAGCATGTCAATTTGCTGAATGTACATTGTATAATTAGGGTTTTTTTATTTTTTATAAAAACAAGCTCTTGTTTATTTCTCTGTGTCTTTTAATGCATTTTATTAGCTCTTTCAAAGAGCTGCTGATATGAAGTATTCCCCTTATGGTGTTCAATAATGGGTTTTATGATGAATAATTTTGGATATTTGTATTTTATACTGGATCTGGTGCTTATTGTTGCACGGATAAAATTGTTAGAGGTAAACTGTTTTTCAAAATGTACCATCTCAGAGTTTATCAGTACAACACAAAGAGCCCAAGATTTTCTTGATCTCTCTTTGCTTTAAACTCTGCTAGTGCTTTTAGCAACCAATATTTTAATTTACCTCTTTTTTTGTGTTGCATTTCCTTCAATATCTTTGTGCTCTGACAAGTTTTTAGTTTTTTAAAATATGTTTTCATGTGGTCATGAGGAAATGCTTTAGCTGCAAGTGTCTGCTTCATCCTGGGATCCCAGTGGTTGAATGATTCGATTTTTGTAGTTTCTTTGTAAATCTGAACAGTGGGTGATGTCATCCACTTCTGAAACTGAACACTCCCTGTGTGAACAGCTTTGAACTACAGATTTGATTTAAGAATGTTGCTGCAAAGCTTCAAAAGACACTGCTCTGTCCAGCTGCAGTTCTGACTTTTATAGGTTTTGTGCAAGGCTGATGAGAAGTTTGTTTATCCAGGCCTTATTTAATTCTAGTTTGGTTTTTCAGGGATGTTGTTGTGTTAAAAGCCTGAAAAGTCTGCTCTTTCCTGAGCAACAATTAGAGAGCAGTCTCCACACATTTCTTTTAAATTAACACCCACTACATGCTTTCTAAAAAAATAAACAGACCTAAGACTTTAATTAAGATGGTAAATAAGTAGTCATCCTTTTAAACCCTCATTAAAGTAAAGCTTTTGGTTAATGATGAAATTTGTAGATAAGCTTCCACTAACAACTGTCATTACTACTCCCACTTTTTGTTTGCTCTTCCAAGGTGTTATAGAATTGCTAAGACCTCCCCCCTTCAGATGTTTTAGAAATCACTGATGAAGTATTTTTCTTCCTTGTTTTTAATCAGAACCCTTTCTCTCAGGCATATTTTTCCCCTTTAAACTGCATTCGTAACTTTCTCATGATCAAAAGAAGGATAAATACCGTATGTATTACTTCACTGTGACTCATCCATGGGCTTGCTCTTCTCTCTTCTCCCTCTCCCACCCCACGCTTCCTTTCAAAAAGGGAGAAAGAAACAGGAAAGTACCGATAAAAGAGAAAGTGAATGCGTGTGTAGCTTTCAATAAGGCGAATCCCCTATGACAAGTCAGAGTTAAATTACTGCTGGAAGTGCTCTTGAGATACTGCCAGGGTCATCTGATATTATTGTGCGGCCTCTATTTTGCCCCAGAGCGACATGTGCGGTGATGGTGGGGAGGACAGCAAAGGCAATAAGCAGAGCAGCCAGGGCCTCGAGGTACTGAGACATCCACAACGGGAACGTTTACAGTCAGATTGGTGGGCGGTCTCTGTAAATTTGGGACCCTCCTGCACATCAGCATCAGGATACACAGCCCTGTGAAGGCTGGGATCACAGGGGGATCCCCCCCTTTCCCGCAGTAGCAGTGATGAGATCCAGGGTGATGCTAACAGGGATTTATTACTGGAATCTCCACAATGAAATGTATTGCCAAAAAAAAATATCTTTTAAAAAGTGGCATGAAGCAGCTGCAGCGGGAAGATGGCAAACCATCTTTGGCACTGACATTTCCAGACTTAACAGAAATACCAAGGACCATGTTGTGTATTCCGTCCGCTTGCACAGTTTGAAGCCATTTGTTGACTGGGCAGAAGACAGCCTGCAGTAGTTGAATATTTAAACTCTTGTGCACGACGTTGTTAAGATGTGAGCTGACACCCAGGGAGTAAAAGACAATTTAACGCACCGTGCTGACTTGATCCTTGGTTTCAGAGGCTTTTAAAATCACAAATTCCAGCACTGCCTGATTTTTATTAGAAGGCAAGTTTTAGATACACCTTTTAAAAGAGAAAAGTCCTCTGATTTGTTCCTTCACTGCTCGTACAGAATGTGGATTTACCTTTGACAAAGTCAATGTCTTTGTATTCAGATATATGCTTTTGCACTTGATCCAAAGCCAAGGCAAATATCAAACAATATGAACCAGATGAATCTACCAGAAGGCAATAGATATTCTGTTCTAGAGCTGGTGTCAAAGATTATGAAGTTCATAATTTGTTCAGATAAAGTTTCTCTTTAAAAGAGACAGTGTTTTAGAATTTCCTTCCTGTGAAAAATTAACATAAGTGCTGGAATCATAATGTAGTTCTTGAACATACACAGTTTCTGTTTGGGTGGCTTAGTTTTGGTTTCTTGTTGTCCTGATTAATGAAATATTGGGCATCATGGCTAAACATAATGTGGTTGTGTAAGCTAAACCATGTTGAGAACCTTTTGAGGCAAGGAAAAGCTAAAAAGGAAAAAGAAAATTTTTCCCACAACTAAAGCTGAGAAAAAAAAAAAATTTGAAGATTGTTTGAGGTGGTTTAACCACTTTATTAGACATTCATGTGGGAACAGAGAAAAAAGGAGTAAGGAAAAGCCGCATATTTATTTAATGCAGAGTGTGTTAAATGATAATAGATGTTGCATAGTTTCAGATATCTGGTGTCTGATTAACATTCATGAAAGCAGCATAATTCAGACTGAACTTTATTCTCCTCCGTTGTGCCCAGCTGTTGGAAAGAAGCAAGGCATGTGTGCAAAGTCTCCAGATGTTTGATGATCATGCACAAGAAGGGGGGCAAAGGAGGGAGATTTACTATTTGTTTGATTTCATTTTTTTCAGATTCTGAATTCAGTTTTTCAGCATGTTTTATGGAATTTTTGTGATTTATTTACTTTTAGAGCCATTACCTCAAAATTTATGTATTGCTCGTTTCCTCTCATATGTCTTCTTGTTCCCTTTTTTCTTTTGAACAAGAAGAAAAGAGAGTCAAAGCAGTGGCAGACAGTCATTTAATTATGCCTTCTAACACTGTAATGAGGTGGGCGTTGTCCCCAAGAAGGCACTGTACTACAGAGAGATTCCTAGGGATCTCTTGGGAAATTTCTGGCAGAACTGAAAATAACCTGGGGGTGCTGGTGACAGCCTAGCACAGCATGAGTGACACGTGGACCTGGAGGTGGGAAGGTGGCTGAGTGGGAAGTTGGATTCTGACTTCCCACTTTCAAGTAGTTGAAAAATTTACAAGTTATTTATTTTTTAATTTTTACAACTTACTCATGTTATAATTTGCTTTTTTTGATGAAAACACATATTTGATGTTAATTATGAATTGAATGATTCTTAGTGAGTAGATTATTATTGCTAGTCAAACAGTTCTGGTTTATTTGATTACTCAGGTGAGTCATATGGTATTGTTTCTGCTTCCTTTTTATAAATCCTTCAGCACCAGTAATCACACATGAGAATCTTAAAATTATTTTTCTGTTTTAGTAAAATTCAGATAAATGAAAATTACTTTGAAACCAGCACAAGACAGTCACAGGTGTGGCTAACCTGAGCTTCTTTAAACATCTTCATTGTTTAAAGATTTATGGATAAGGCAATTACCTTTAATAGGCTCCTTTGTAGTCTGAATTCTCTGTGCCTTCTTTAAGTGCTATATGTTAATATTACATATGTTTGTTCTGCTGGAAGGTGAAATACAAAGAGCAGTTCAATAAGGAAATGAAGAGCCACCAATACAATCCTCTTGACAGTGCTTCCTTCAAGCAAGCACAGGTTGCATCCTCCTTGGCAAGTGATGTAAGTAAATTTGCTTTGTATTTTAGATGTATTTACATCCTGAAAAATGTATCATTTGTTCTAGAGTAGAATTTCTTTTTCTATCCTACGAATTATTCTGAGCAAGTCTCTGCTATACAGTGTGTTATCCATTTCTTACTCTGCTTCTGACAAAGCCCTTCTCCAAGGGCCTGCAGAGTTTTTTTTAACCATTTTAGATGAGATTCATCTCAGTTAACTTTGTGTGTCAAAAGGTATGGCTGCTTATGCTGAGCTAATTGCCTTACAGTCAGTCCCTTTGTATTTGGGAAAGAAATAAACAGCTCTTAGAGTGCAATTCTTCTGACCTGTTGTAGATGTCTGTCTTTAGAGGAATGAAGCGCTGGCATCTCTCCAGTGATAGGAGAAGGTTGCATGAGCAGCTGAGATTTGGATATCTGTCTTTTAGAGTTCTTTCTGCCAGCTGATCATCTGAACCATATTACGAAGTACAGCAGTTACTAGATTCAGCAATGGTTGCTTGCTGCTGGAGTCACATTGGAGAAGACGTCTATATCAAGTGATAATGCTCTTGTGATTGTATATTTAGCAGTGTGTCTAATGCTAAAAATGTGAGCTCTTTGAGGCTGTGATCCCAGACAGCCAAGAGACAGCCCTTCGTTCAGTGTTTCCAAAGTGTGAGGCACCACCCTACGGGAACAGGAGAGGACAGCTCTGGGAAGGGTCCAACAGAATATGGAATTGTTTCCAAAACCTAAATGTTTAGTAAAAAAATTAATTGAAGTAATTATTATTATAAGAGATATGCAAATGGAGTATTGTTGATTCGCAGTCTGCCTAAATCAGTGAAGAACATGATACGTACGTGGAAGTAACTAAAGGTATTTGTTTAAAAGATTTGTAATTTAAGATAGGCAAGGTGGCTAGTCTTCTTCCTGTAAAGATGGGCATCCAGCTATCAGAAGTATGGAAAATCCTACCATAGGCTGATTGGAAGTTATCTTCTGCCACTTCATTAAGTGATTATCTTTTTGCCTTACGTGACTATATTGCTTTTCTTTGCTGAAAGCAATCTGTATTAAATAAAATGGCCGAAAGCACTTCTCTTTAACTGTTTTATATACAATTTTTTTATTTGGACAGTTAGTGTTATTTCTGAACCACGAGGAAAAAGACCGAGAATCATCAGTGTTTAAAATGAGTAAAAGTGAAGTATTGAAGAAGATACTCTTGATTTAAGTTTTTTTGGGGAAAAAAAGAAAAAAATCATTCCTTTCTAGTCTGAAAAGTCATACAAAGTGTGATTTTGTTGTAAGTGTCCTTTTTGAGGAAAAGTTCGAGTAGTTTCCAAATATTTGCTCAGTAGAATGAATACTTTACTGATTTTTCCTTTTCCTCCAAATAATAGTAAATGATCACCATCTAGTGGTTGGCAGAGATTGTTCAGGCAAGCACTACGCTTTTTTCTTCTGGACGGCCACACTGTGTCACGCTTACAAGGGGGGTTTCCTCGAATCCTTTATATTTGATCAACCTCAACAAAATCGAGGCCCTTATGCCCATACAGCCTGCCGGCGTCCCGTATGGACACCCTACCAAACAGCCCACTGTATCAGAGGACGATTGGGTTAACCTGTTCGAGGACCCACACTGACAGCCTGTGATGGGTTTACCCTGGCTGGGAGCCAACTCCACACAGCCACTCCCTCACCCTTCCCCCTCCCGGGATGGGGGAGAGAATTAAAGGGGCAAAGGGAAAAAAGACTTGTGGGTTGAGTTAAGAACAATTTAATAGCTAAACTACAATAATATTGGAAATAATAGCAATTATGATAATAATGGTAATATATACAAATGAGTGATAGACAGTGATACTCTCACCACCCCATGACCAAGGCTTAACCCGTTCCCAGCTAATGATCCCAGAGCAGAGAGAGTCTGGAAACTGCACTCCCAGAATGGAGATAAGAGACTGGGCATCCCAGACCGAGAGTTGACCAAGGGAGGGAGACAGCCCTGGGAGAGGGATCACCTGGAGTGAGCTGACCCAGAAAGAAAGCTGACCTGGAGGCAGAGATTATCTGGAGTAAAAATGGGCCAAGCTTCTGGAGAGTTCTCACCTATGTACTGGACATGACATGCATGATATGGAATATACCATTGGCCACTTTGGGTCTCAGTCCTAAACCTAAGGTCAAATCCTAGGCTAGTAACTGGGGCTGTGCTCCCTCCCAGCTTCTCCGGCACCTGTAGACACTGGCACAGCAGAGAAACTGAGAAGACCTTAGACTGTTCTGGCAACAACTATAAACATCACTGTTGCCGGTTTTCTTCTTAGCACAAATCTAAAATACAGCCTCTTACTAGCTACTGTGAAGAAAGTTAACTCTGTCTCAGCTGAACCCAGGACACAGCGTCACCGAGTCAAATACCTTATTACAATTATTCAAGTTTCCAGAAACCTGTGCAAAGCAAATCCTATTGTATAAAATACAGATTGTGCCAGTTAAGGTTCAGAGATTGCCGTTGATAGTAGACTGACTTCAAGAACAATATGTAATCAAACTTTAGTTGTTAGTCACTGCTAGTGTAAATAGATTATTTAATGTCCATAAAAAGAGGTTCTTACCCCATAGGCATCCCTTATAGGGGAGAAGACAGATTTAACCTGTTGGCTGATCCCAAAAGTTATGATGGAGTCTTCCCTAACTTTCTCCCCTCATCAATCTATTTTCTGTACTATTTCTTTGTATTTGGGTGGAGCTTCGGTGACTTTAGTCATAAATACCTTTATTACTGACTGATGTAAAATTATCTCGCTTCACTCTTAAAGGTATAGTCACTAAAATACAGAGCGCATGCTCAGTGAGGAGTGGTTGTGCCTCAGATGTGGGTTGCTTTGGGATGGAGGTGCGTCTTGGTATTGTAATGACATTATAATGAACAAGGTTCATCTCAGGAGAACGATTTTGCCACGGTTGCTGGCACAGTAATGGCATCTTTCTTATTGGACAGCCTGCTATGTGGCTTACTGGCTCATAGTACCATCATGTCCCCATCTCCTGCAAGGAGCGTGATGGGGCATGGCCACAGAACCTTTGTTCCACTGCACCCCTGGTTTCTGTTCTTAGCATGTGCCAACAAAGCGGGATGTGTTGCTGGGGCGGCCACTGCAGAGTGGGTTCTTTGCATGCCAGCCATGCCTTTGTTTCAGAAAGTATCAACTGTGTTTTACCTTACCCTGCAAATTTTAAACATCGGTTTACAGAAACTAATTTCCCCCCAGTCGTTTTCCCACACAATGTAATATGAAGCTGTGAATTATTTTGTTCATCTTTATTTTACATAACCTGAATTATCTTTCCAGGTGAATTACAAGAAAGATTTGGAAAGCCTACATGATCCAGCCTCTGATCTACCAAACCTGCTATATTTAAACCATGCTTTAAATATCAGCAAAACACATAGTGATGTAAGTTGCCTTTTTAAGAATGATGTGAAAAATATATGTTGTAAGGAATGTAGTATATATAGTCACTGTAGAATACATACATTTTTGGTATTTGCTTCATGGTCTCATATATAATAGGCTGTTGTGTTGTAACCATTGTAGTTGGGGCATATAGTGAAGGAAAAAGGACTTTTAGGGAGAGATATTTCAGTTACTAGAACAACTAATCACACATATCCTGCCTTTCTCCATGCTTTTTGAGGACTTTCTATGTGTTCTCCCTGCCTTTCCACAGCACCAAATCTTAGTCTGCTTCCACTGTGTGAAACACTCTTCTTGACTGTGCCGTTAACTGATTTCCAAAGACTGACTGCATGGCCTGGTTTTTTACCTCTGAAACACAGAGCTTCTTGCTAGTTGCCCAGTTTTGCTTTTTTTCCCTATAACATGCCTTTCTCCCTTGAACTTTGTGCTTCTGTTGATCTTTTGCATAACATAACCTGCCCCAGTGTTATACATTGTAACCTGTATGGTTAATTAAACTCATAAACTAATGTGGGTGATTGAATTGGTTTGCTGATTGACCTAGAGTGCAGAAGTGCGTGCAACTTCATGAAACACATGTACTGTAATACCAGAGCAAAGCTGTTGTGCAGGTTGGCTTCCATGGGAATAAATTTCAACAGTTAAGAGGAAAGCTTGATGGGCATGTTTGGACACAAATAAACTGATTTTGACAGGTTGAACTCATCCCATTTTCATTATTTTGATGAAGAAGAGAGTTCACAAGGTGGAACTTTCCCCTCATATGGTATTCATGTAATTTTCTTTGGCATGAACTGTGGAGACATAAAATTTCAATATATGTACAAGAGCTAGTTTATTGTTTTGCACATTTTAAATCTGTTCCAATTGTAGAGACTTTGAGATGCTAATGAACTACAAGCTAAAAAAAAAAAAGAAACTTAGAGGTGTTTCATTTTATGGAACATGGTGAATACATAAGACTGAAGAGACTTAATCTGGTACCTGTATTTTTATGTAGCAAAAGGTTATGTGATTTACCTAATTGGATTTTATAGAATTTTTTTTTTAAATTTTGTCCCAGAAGTTGAGGAATGCAGTGAAAGTATGAGGTCAGTATCTGTAGATCGAGATAATTTTGTTTGTTTCTATGACGGGACTGATGTTGTCGTGTGATATTTATAATTATTTCCACTAGGAGGCAAACCCAGACCATTGTATGTGTTTCTTTGCACATCAAATGTAAATAATGTTTTTTCTAGTGAACATAAATAGTTGACTTTTGGATGAGCAGGACAAGCACTTTCTCTAGGAACTAATGAAGATCATTTTTTATCATATCCTTATCATATCCTTTTTTTTTTAAATTTCATCCCAGTATTTTGAATTTAAATTTAGCAGTAGAATTCCTTAGTTGGGAGGCCTAAAATATAGTTTCTTTTATGCTGTTTCTCCCATAGTTATTTTAAATGGTATTTAAATTGCAAAACCTTCTGGATTTTGTTTGTGAAAACATTCTTGGATATTTTTTCATTTCAGTATTACTGAGTAGAAGAAATCATTTAAGCAAAGCAAGGGCTTCTATCATTTCACCCCAGATACAGCTGAACAAATCCATCACAAAGAAAATGCAGTGCTTGAAAGCTAGGTATACGCAATTATAAATACATCTTGTGAAGAGAAAAATGCAGCATTCTAACAGTGATTAAATTAGGCACAAAACTGCACTAAATATTATGGTGATGTACAGTGCATATTCAGTCGGAAGCACCCCATAAGCAAAGAGGAGAGTGTTTTTGCAGGACGTGAACCTAGTGCAGAAGCCTGGCAGGGGGAGAGATTCTTAACACTTTTCTCAAATTCAGACATCACTGTTTCTGAAGAGACAAATAAATTGACATTACTTATGCTGAATATTGTATTTTGATTTGTAGCTATTTGCTTTCCTGTATGGCTTGTGTAGAATATTCCATCATACACAACACTGATTGAGTAATGTGCTTGCCCATCTTAATCAAAAGCGTGTGAATGAATGAGTTCAGCAGGCTTCTTCAGGTTTCCAAACAAAGTGTATTTGCTTTGTGAGTTTGCATGAAGTTATATTTTGGTGTCTTAACCCTGTGTCCTTCAATGTGATTTTGCTGCTAGCTCGAAGGTCGTGGTCATTGGTTGCTGTGAGGGGGATGTTGGCGCAAGACTGGACCTCACTGAGACAGTAGTTTTTGTTTCCTCTTCCCTCCCACAGGTACAAACAAAAGTGCATTTCAGAATGGTGCTCCTGATCCTGAAAGAGAGACCTGTGGGGCCTGGCTGTGAAACAGATTTTGTTGTTGTTACAGTAAATGTGTTGTTTAATGGAAACATGACAGGGGATCCTATTGAAAAGCTGCCAGCTGTTCCGACACAGGTCATTCAGCCAAAATCATGCAATTAGTTTAAGGATTGTGATTGATGCTCCTCACTCCTGCTGTCTTCAAAGTTCACCATTTTCAGTTCTGACATTTTGAAGTGAAGGAATAAAAGACTGCAGAAAAAATTTCCTTGTCTGGCTGCCCTGTTTCTCCAACAGGTTAAATCTGGGAGGAGTCTTCTAAGTCAAAACCTCTAAGGAGTATGGCTAAGACAGGATCTGTCTGTCACCATGTCAAGCAGTCAGATCTCACATTTTCTCAGCTGTTAACAGCCTTTATTTTAATTTTCCTAGGTCAAGTACAAAGAGAATTATGAAAAATCTAAAGGCAGATCAATGCTCGAGTTTGTGGATACACCAATGTATCAAGTTTCAAAGGAGGCTCAAAAGATGCAAAGTGAGGTTAGTAAAAATGTGTGCTTGAAGCAGCAAAATTTAGATCAACAGCAAAACTATCAAAGATCTTGTACTCAGGTTAAGAAAATGGATGAAGCAGATCATAAAGGTTTTATAAATTGAGGATGTGGTAGAATTAGTATTGAATAGTTCTCATCGCTATTCTGTAGCTCAGTTCTTCCTTCAAATTTGTTTTTTCTCAAAAGGCTATTGGTGCTAACACTAGAGGGAGATTGTATGTAGCATCATTTAGTTGAGAAAAAGCTCAAGAAGTCATCTAGATCAGATTACTTTTTTTACCCTTTGCTTTAAGGAGAGACGGTTCTCAGGTGGGAGTGAGTGAAGCTGCAAAACCCACTCTGGCCCTGTGCCTTAACTGGAATGTTCTCCTGCCAGTTCTGCCTGGGGAGCTCAGGAAGGGGGAAGGACTGTTCTCAAGCTTCAGAACAGCCCTGGCTATCCTATGTCAGGTCATATTTTCCTAACTTTTTATTAAAAACTTCAATGGTGGAGGTTTCATGACCTCACAGGGAACCTAGTCCAGTGCTTTACCATCCATCCATTCAGAGTGTATTTCCCTGCATCTTCCTTGCTGCAGTTTGATTCTATTATTTTTGCTGTGTGTCATGGAAAACAGATTATTTCATCCTCTTCGTAGAAATGTATTTTATGTATTTAAAAACATTACCTTGTGTGCCATTTGACTTCTCTTTTATCTACCAAGCAAACTGTTTCTTTCATAGATCAGATTAAATATTCTCTTTGGAAATATCATAATAGGTATTTTTGTCTAAATTGTGTATGTCTTGTACAGATAATCTAGGTAATGAAATGAGTAATAAAGTTACTTATTAATGTGATAACTAATTTATGGCAAGGCTCATTTCTAGGTCTATTTACAGTGTGCTTGCTGAAATATGCTTGGAAATGCACATGCATGTACCATTAATTGTTGGTTTTGCTTCAATAGAAAATGTATCGCAAAGATTTTGAAGAAGAAATCAAGGGAAGACCGTCAATGGATTTGGACAAGACTCCAGAGTTCTTGCATATAAAACAAGTCACTAACTTTCTGAAAGAGGTTGGATTTTCTTTTAATTTCTTTTTTTTTGTTGTGGAGTTGGAAATGAGCAATAAGCAGCATCACTACTAGCTACCGAGTGCTGAGCAACTTACAGTTAACTTTGTAGCTGAATACAAAGGTGACTTCATGAGTAGAAGTTCAGTGTGTCATTCTATATTCTGAATAGTCGTGTAGTAAGAATTGGTACTTTTTGAAGTTTCCTTATGAACATAAGGAAGCGATAAAGTTCAGCACACCTGAACCAGAAAACCAGAGTTAAATGAACAAATCAGATGACTCCATAGAAAATGGACCGTTGGCAGGACATTCCCTCTGAGGGCCTCAGTTTTGGAATTTGTTCCTCCCCTGGTCTCAAATAGCCCAGATTTGGTGACCTTCCAGGCATGCTGCAAAAGACATCTGTTCGAAAGGGTTTTGGAGAGGGCCTGGAATTTTCTTTCCAGACAGATGAAGGGGTGGAAAGGGGGATTTCTGTTGGTATCCAGATGGCAGTTTTTCCTTTTGAGTAATTATTTCAGGTTTAGTCTGTTGTGGTTATATGGATGCCTTGAGCTGTGTGTAGTCACTTGTAACTGATTTAATTGAAATAATTATCTATCATACATATTATGGATGGAAATAAAGATGACCAAAATTCCATGATACAGCTGTGATATTACATAATCTGCTTTAAACAAATTTTGTTAGAAGGTGCAGGTTTTCTGTATGCCCACTGTTTCTTTAAGATTTGTCTAGCGTTCTTCAGTTGTTTGTAGCATTATAAATTAGGTAACTTTTTTGCCATAACTGAGAATGCTTCTATCTTGAGTCTTTGTGTAGTGTTATTAAAAACTGTTTTCATGTTAGGTCTTGAGTATTAGTTGGTTCTATAGATTAGGCTTACTATTTGCCCAAATTTAGAAGCAAATGTATCAGCAACATTCAGAGTTACAATTATCAGAGCTGCTAGATATCCTCCATCTGAATTTGGGACCCAACAATACCTTGTTAAACTTTATTGTATTAAAAATTAATAGTTTTGCAGTGGCCCAGATGAACAAATTGAGGATGCTAGATTTAATAGTTCCAGGAGAATCTGGAGTTATTAAAAATGAATTATTTGTTCAATTACTTTAAAAAAATTGTCAGCTGTGTTCCAGCTTATTCTGTTGCCTTCCCACTGTAGAGGACTCTGCAAATATTTCACATTATGTAATAATAAGAACTTTTTTTCTCTGGAACTGTGTTCACAGCTCCCTCAGAAGTGACAGCTGAATTTAATAATTTTAAATTAATAGAAGTTGTTTCCTGCTTGTTGTAGGACACGCTTCTGATAAAGAGAAGCTTCTTTAAAACATACGTGTTTTACTTTTGTTTAAATAGAGAGCATATACAGAGACAAAGGTACTCACTGCTGCTTATGAAATTTATTGGGTGATTAGGAGTATTAATTCATGTCTTCTGAAAAATATTTTCTTAATTTTTTTTTCTAGTTTCTTTACTTTAAGAAGCCTAACCCAAACCTGGAGATGGGAAGAGCAATTAAAAATCTGTATAAAACTAAAAGATCTAGAACTTCAGTAGACTTACCTCAGCTCTCTAGGAACTGGGAAAAAGAACCAAATATCCCTGGGCAGGTTCTAGTGTGCTTTTAGTTCTACACTGAACATTTGTGTACTCTGGAGTCTGCAGTTTCTGAATGTTGATAGATCGTATCAGTGCAGTGTCTGAGGGGCACAGAAGTGATACGGTACGAATATTGCTTCCACACTGTAATTTATCAAGCAGTCATTTTAACAGGTTTTAGTTCAAGGCATCCATCCTGATCATGATGCCATAGTGGAACAGAGGTAAAAACGGCAGTACAGCATGTGTTGGTCTGTAAAAGCAACTGCTACGGCAGTTAAAATGTCTGTAGAGAGGCAGCTGAGGCCCCTAACAACATGCTCACACTGTATAGGTGAGGACTGTTTTTCAAGAGCACAACAGGAAAATACATGACTACATTAAAACCTTTTCATTTTTCAACATTGTACCTTTTGGTTACATGATTTTCAATTCTATTTTAACTCTGAAACCTGTACTTCAGCTAATTCATATTTCATAGACATTTCAAAGAGACCCTTCAGACATTTAATAAGTGGCATTTCTTTTCAAGATCTTGCACACAATATTAAGTGGAGATTTTTTTTGTTTGTTTGTTTTTAATCCTCAGAAAGAGTATAGAAAAGATTTGGAAGAAGGCATGAAAGGAAAAGGAATGACAGTGTTTGAAGACACACCAGATTTAATTAGAGTGAAAAATGCAGCTCAGATACTAAATGAGGTATGTTGTGCTAGTCAAGGTTACTGATGTCACAGAAAGTTCATTCTTTATGTTATACTTGACTGAAAATAGTCAGAATTTTTTTTACATAATCTACAATGAAATACATAAGTATTGAAACTAAGGCTATTTCTGTTTTACTTTAAGATTATAGAAAAAGCTCTGGAAAAAAAAACCAATTTATGACAGATATTCCAGATTTTCAGGCAATTAGAAGGTCAATTGAAATTGTTAGTGGGGTCAGTAGATACAGGATTTAAAACTAGGTTCATTTTTCCATCTATTTATTTGTTCAGCTAGTATAATTAATATTGTAATGGAAAAAGAGTTGACTGTTAATGGACTTGTAAAGAAAAGTCAATGAAATAATTCTGAGTTTTTTGGCATCACATACCTGCTACTGAAACTAAATATTAGTAATGACTGCCAGGAATTTTTGGAAGATCTTTTCTCCAAACAAACTATTCTATTTGTGAAAACCTTTTTCGAAAAGTAGAGTTACTCCTGAAGAAATGGATTTTCTTGAGCTTGTGGTTCATCCAATGCAAATAAGACAGGTGGAGATTCCTTCCAGAGTAAATTCTTAGAGGTGAACTTTGATGTTAACTGTGTTGGTCTAAGTTGCTCTGGAGGTTATGTGGAAGCACATAAGGGTGCAATCTACTCTGTTGTGAAGGGCTGGGAATGGAAGTGGGAGACTCCTTGATCTGTGTGCTGTCTCTTGAAGACCACCCTGAGGAATTCGTGCTTGGAAAGCCTATGTGCTCGGCAAGCCTGTGTGCTCAGCAGAGCTGCAAGCTCCAAAGCTGGTACGGCTGCAGATGCTGCGGATGGGCTTGCACAGGCTGTCTGGAAAGCAGCAGTGGGACTGGAGGGCATAGGGAGGGGAAGGCAAATCTTGTGTTACACTTCATGCCTTTGGGGAGTCATTCTTTCAGAGTAATATATATATATTTATTTTATGTATTTATATATTGTATATTCATTTAATATGCACGTGTGTGTATATATATGTCTATTTGCACACATACATAGCCATAAGAACCATAGGGAATGCCACACATAGGGCCAGTCTGATCACTGTGAAGAAGTACAGGAATATATAGCTGTAACTCACAGGTTTATCTTTTTCCTTGGTGTTTTACACAATATGAAGCTGGGAGGAAACATCTGCCATTCCATCTTTAGCAGAGAGGAAGCAAGGGATGATATCTTCTCACAGGTTAACTTAGACTGTTTTGCAAAAAACTGTATTTTGCAAAGTAGAGAGTTGTTTTGTCATGTTTATTTTCAGATCAGAGTCAGACAGAGATGGAAGACTCAAAGTCTTTTTGTTCTTATAAGTGATCAGGTCATTGCATTGAATAGAAGGCTGTTTTCCTCCTTCTTTCTAGCTAACGGACAACCTAAAAAATAACAAACAAGAAAAGTAAAAAAAAAAAATTTCATTACATGTATTTATTTTGAAAAAAATGCCTGTTTTCCACAGGCAGAGAGAAACTAGAACAGAAAAAGAGTGATTACTGCTATAGTAGGAGAAATAGCACCACCTGAGAATCGTTTAATTTTTTATTTTAAAAAAAAGTAAAAGTATTGTACACAATATTTCAGTATTATATTTTAATATCATTTGCTGATGAACAAGAAATATATCCTTGCTTGGATAAGCTGAAGATAAAATGTCCATGTTGTTTCCTGGTTAATGGTTATTTATAATGTATGTTGTGAGGAAAAAGCAGCAATCGTGGATGAGTACTGACACTTGCCCAATGGCTGTGGTTCAGGAAAGACCTATTAAATGAATAAATTACAACTTCCTGCTCTGAAAGCTCACTGGAAACAATTCCATATGGTATTAAATTTCTAACATGTAGTCTTTTCATAAATAAAATATATTCTTAAAAGTAAAATGTGTTTCAGTTAAGCTGGCACCAAGCACCAGCTTATTACACTATGTTCTGCGGAACTAAACTTCCCCTTTGCTTTAGAGGATAATTGCAGCAGCTGTATGGACTGATTTCCCCAAACCCTTTGTCAAATTAAAAATTCAGTGATAGAGTTTTGTACATTCAGTGTATATCTCCTCAAGTTTTCCTTCTTTAGTTATGTGTTTTCCTGACAAAAGCTTGACAAGACTCTTGAGAGTTGTGACTTCTAACTTGAGATTTTTGATGGACTCTAAATCTTAAATCGGATCTCTTTTGCAAAAGTCTGCCTGTAACTCTCTGGCTATTGTGAATATGATATATGAAGTTTTATCTTCACAGAAACAATACAAGAAAGACCTGGAAACTGAAATTAAAGGGAAGGGCATGCAAGTTTGTCCAGATACTCCTGAGATAAGACGAGCCAAGAAGGCTTCTGAAATTGCAAGCACGGTCAGTACCTGGTGCAAGCTTTCCATTTGACAGAATGCAACAAATTGTTGTCATTGAGAATTCCAGGTGGTGACCGGTCTGGGCAGTAGCAATACCACAGATTTCACCAAATATCCGATCCGTTGAGCTGCAGAGTCTGAAAGTTGCATGATTGGCATATGGGGGAAAGTTAAGTCTTTGACCTTTCTGTCATCTTTTGAAGGTGGAGCTTGTTCCTCATGAAGCACACCTGGTCTGGGCTCTATTCAGTAGATGAAGGCCCTACTGCTTTTTGGCCTAAATAGCTGCTTGTTTAGTTAGAGCCAAACAATAAACAGTTAGGGAGATTTTAAAGCCTTATGACCTCAGTCTTGCAAAGCACCACTGAAGGAGAAAGTCTCGTGACATGTTTCTGTGATTGTGGCTGCCAAAGCTGCGAAGACAGGTAGATGTGAAAGGCTACATCAGATTTGAAGTAAGCAGGCTGTTAAAATAATTTTTTAACTGATCAACAGCTGTGACATGGGTGTCTCATAGACAGATCCTAAAAGGTTAAGGCTGTTGAATCAAAGGTTATTTGGTGTTTTAAGAATGCTATTCAGTGGAATTGCAGATTAAAGTAGAAACAATTTAAGAATTTGACTGTCAGGTATGAGTGTTTCCAATGCTATTCTTTTCAGAAGGAATACAAGAAAGACTTGGAGAATGAAATTAAAGGGAAGGGAATGGGAGTGGGTATGGATACCCCCGATATACAACGAGCCAAAAAAGCTTCTGAAATTGTAAGCCAGGTGAGTACAGAATGTATCTCTTATTTGGAAATAAAATACAATGAGATGTTAAAACCATAAAATCTTCTTGAACATACTTAGGTTAAAAGGAACAAGCAGTGCACAATAAAAAAAATTAAAGAAATTGAGGAATTTCTGACCAGTGCGGTCAGAATAGCTTTGAAGAAAGCATGTACAAATAACTGTAGAATTAGTATGGTTTTTTTCTTTGTTTTTCCTTCAGAAAGAATATAAAAAGGATTTGGAGACTGAAATTATAGGAAAAGGGATGCAAGTTGGCCCATATACTCCTGAAATACAACGTGTCAAAAGGGCTTCAGAAATAGCAAGCCAGGTAGGTAGAGTTCAAAGGCTGAATGTTTTAATTCTGTGTAACAATGAGTGTGTGACATATGTTGCTCAAAATACTTCTTCTCCAGCTCTGTAGAGGCTCTTGTACTCATTAAATTAATTTGCATGTAGCAAAATATCTTGCTTCCTGATTCTTATTTGTATTTAGGTGTGTCATGCCACGTAAATTTAATTTTACTGTTTATACCTACTTGCAGGTCTTTTTACATTACCTAACAAGAAAAAGATATGTATATCTGTCAGTGAAGGGAAAATATATAATGTACATGAGAATGCATTTTATATATATTATGTATTTTCAGTGTGGGACACAGTATCAGGTGTTCCACACAGACAATGGTACCAATATCATGGAGGAGAGAAGTTGAAATAAATACCGTACAAGGATGTTGAGGCTCATCAGCGATCATCATCTTTTGTTACAGTTTGGATATTCTGAGCCCAAGAGAGCAGGAAATAGACATTTACAAATTATTTTTTCAGAAAATGTACAAAGATGAAGCAGAGAAGATGCTCTGTAACTATTCTGCTGTCCCAGACACTCCAGAGATGGAGAGGATAAAAAGTACTCAGAAAAACATCAGTTCAGTGAGTAATAGTGCTTCTCTCTTTGCTTGCAACTTTTCAGATATTTTTCAGTTTAAATGGGCTCTCTTGTGCCACAGCATGAAATAGCGAACTTATGAGTAAGTGTCCTTTGAATCATTTGCATAATTTTCATAGCAAAAGCTGTATCACTCATTTCTTGCAGTTAAAAAATACCTGGCTTTTCTAGGTGTGACATTGTTATTTGGAGTTGCTAACCCACTTATACCACCTTGCCAAACCACAGTTATTTTTAAATGAAGATTTTTTTTTTCCTTTTTCCATTAAGCCCCAGGAAGTACTTTATTTAAAAGGACAGAAAAATCTAAGGCTTGTTACTGTGTAGATCAGGTTTTTCATCTGTTTCTTACCATATCTACAGAACATCAAGATTCAGGTATAAAATTGGAACAGCTCAGGTTTCATAAGTATATAGGGATAATGATTTTATGTTATACTGGATATATTTTTTAATTTTATGCTAGATTTAAGTTTCAGTTTATTACTAAATATAAATTATGAGTTTAGATTTCTAAAATTGCCCAGTTTGTGATGCATTCAGTTCCATTTCCTTTTTTGGGCTCATTACTTCTGCTGTTTGTAATTCTAGCTTGGCTTGTAATATAACAGGAGAGAAGGAGGAGAGTAAGTATAGCCTCTGG
>VZTO01025845.1:0-39178 GCA_013400615.1 Syrrhaptes paradoxus
GCTGCTAGAGGCTTCCCCTGTGTTTGACAGAGCCAACGCCAGCTTCCTCCAAGATAGACCTCCACTGGCCAAGGCCAAGTACCTCAATACCGGTAACAAAAAACAGTGTTTACCTGGTTTACAATTGAATTCTTAACAGTTCAGAATTGTTTTAGAGCCAAAAATGAGAAGCATGCAGCTTTGCCCTCACCCCCTTCTGTTTTAAAATGCTTAATTTATGGTTATTTTAATGTAACTTTTCAGACATAGTCATAAAATGGATGACATTTACCATACCTTAAACGTAGAAAGTCCATAAAGTCTTGCAGTGTGAACAGTCACTTGTGAAATATTTGTAATGTTAGATATAAAATCCTCAAGATATTTACAGGCTTGTTCCAAGTGTGTTGTGTTTATGATGATTTGAACAAGCTACAAAAGACAAAAAAATATTGTAAAAATCCTTTCTGTATCAGCCATTGTAATTTGATTTTGTAAATGGTTACTTATTTCAGCAAAAATACTACTATAAATTAATTACAATATCCCAGGTTACCACCTACTACCTGGTATTTTTCAAGTTTGCTTTCAAATACCACTAAGGAGTAATACTACAATTTACATACAAAAAGATGCCTTTTCAAAAATGAAGACTGCAGATACCTACTCAGTGAAATAAAACAAACTGGCACCAATTTAAAAAGGGAAAATAAAGAAAAAAATATATTGCCAAAAGCAAATCACTAATTTGCACCATAAAAATATTTTTCTTTAAAAATTACTGCTATAAAAAAATAACATTTCACTATATTGTCTGCAGAATAATGCATTCTGAAGTTGGAAATTTAAATAAAGGTTGTCAACTCCTTCACCGCCATCAATGGTAACAATCTGCTTGTATATGATAAAATGGTTTTATAAGCAGGACCTGCATTCACATTCAGTTCACAAGTTAGACAATTTACACAATGTAAATTACATAAATCAGCAATCAACAACCGAAATACCAGGATATTATATCTTAATTCTCACTGTATACTCTCTGGTTTAGTGAACACTAATATAATTCTTGGTAAAATGCATTTTCTCTTTTCAGCATTTTTCTCATGAAATGTATTGACTTGATAATGAAACAACTCAAAAAATACCAGTGAATTTATTTTCATATCCTTGAAAATATTTCTGTACCAATTTCAAGAACATAGAAAACTATGACTCAGAAAAATTGTATAACTTGTCTTACTAACATAATGTTATATATGTTATATAAAATTTATAGAGCTCTTTCCTCAGCTTCTTCTTCTTGATTTCCCATATACAAGAACTTCTTGCAGTTTAAAAACAACATTCAATATGACACAACACTGCTCCAAGAGCAACAGTCTAAGTCCTTCTCAGCATGTTTCAGTAGGTACCTGCTGTCTCCTGACATTGCATGTACCTGCAGTGAATATTCAGAGTAATTCACTCTCTCACCCTGTCTTATTCTGTCCAATAAACAAATTAAATCAAGAGTCCTGATGAAAAAACAACATGCACAAACCTACAAAAATATTTTAATTGCAATTACTACATAAAAAGTTTTGTGTGTTAGAGTAAACTTTAGAATTTACATTTCTTGATCTTGTAGATTTACTCTCAAACTTGACACAGTTGACGTGACACAGATTTTCTTTCCTCCCCTTTTTTTATAGGAAGTAACAGAAACTCAACAATATGTTTCTAATTGCTAGNCATAGTTATAAATCTTAATACCATGGTATATCTTCATCTACAATAATAGTTTTAGCACTAATTGTCTTAAAAAACAGTTTTGAGTATACATTTTAAAACTTACCTCAGTTAAACCTATATGAGGTTTTTTAATTAGGTTCTGTAAACAACTACTTAGAGTTCTTGTAAGCAGCAAATTTGTAGATTTTCTAAGCATATCATCAATTTCTGTTGAGCTGAAAAAAATGTTAATTTTTATAACTATGCTGTACATGACAATACTTTGACAGTAATAGCATTTTTTTTTCTTGCAAAGGGAACTTTTTATGTTAAGAATTACATATGTGCACTTAACTTCTGGTTGCTCCAAGTCTTCCATTTTCTAACACACAGAACACTGCTTTCATTTACCAAATTATCTGTTAACTGCATTTCAACACTGAAGCAAATGCTTTTTTAAAATTTTTTTTTATTTTGGACATGTTTATTGACACAGCAGTTCAGAGAGTAATTTGTGGGTTTTAATGAGTTCTGAGGAGGTCAACATGTGCTCATTAGTACGTGTAAATTATAAACAGTATCAATTAAGAATGTGTGAAAGAGAGTTATTTACATCTTTAACAGTGCAGAAGTGGATGGCCAGCCACAAACACCTTCCAGATTTCAGCTCAATAAAAGTTATTTTATGTAATTAAAATTAAGCTTTTGAAGGTCACAAGGAAGGAAATAGAAGAACTGTGATGTCTTCCATCAGAAAAAGGTGGGATGGAAGAGGGAATGAGCATGCAGACAGCACATTTTGTTGCAGGAGAAATCATTGCTAAGGAAACACCAAGAAGAGGAAGACTGTTCAAAGTAATCAGGGATGCTACAAAATTATTTCTGAAATGGTCAGTACCAAAGTATATTTTTCAAATCTTACACGCTTTGGTAAATAAATAAAATCTCTAGATTATTCAAACCAGTCAATACTATTAAAAAAAAATCCAGCAGTGTTTTAGACTGCTTACTGTGCCAAGCTACCTTCACCCATACAGACATACACATATCGTATACAATATATATACACATGAAAATATGCTACAGCATTGTGAATTAAATAGAAAGATGTATATGTGCAAATTTATATGTAAATTATGAACAAGCACAGCTAGCAAGTATACAAGAATATACTTTTATTTTAATATGTATTTTTAGGTCACCTGGATGTTATAGGTTACCTTATAGTCACCTTCCTGATATTTTAAGCTTACCTGCGGTGAAGTGACTCTGAAAACTTAAGGCTTGCATAAATAAATTCCTTAACCTGGATATAAATCTGAGGCACTGATTGAGACATTGGAAGCTTCTTTGGAAACGATTGCTGTGAAAATAAAAGATAATACTACCTTACCCTTGAAACGGATTCTAAGGAGAGCTTGGTATTAAATGCAACAATCAGAAAGCCAATTAACACTATCAATATTTTAATCTATTTTAAGCTTTTCTGTTTTTATCAAATACAAACAGTGGTATGCATTGGGCTGACTTCTACATCTGTTTAAATTGTTTACAAGCAAAACAGAACTTTGCTACTTATTTAAACTACAAAAAAGTTTGGAGACTTTATGTAATTTAAGATCCATTTGTAGAAAGCAATTTACAAACATACATTCAAAAACAGGTCTCAAACCACTTTCAATTTGAATGGCAGATGTAAATGGGATGAGATGTCAAAAATGCAAGCTTTTTTTGCCAAAGAAAGCAGTGCAAGAAAAAAAAAGGTTGAGATGTTCAAATATGGTATTTCACATATAGGATTTTCAAAGCATCTTTGTATATTTACTATATAATATTTGTATATTTACTATCATATATTTACTTTTGATGGCTCACAAAATCAAAGCTGCTTGAATTAATTTCAACAATCTGTATTAACATGTGGGAAATACTATGGTCTGTAAGAAAAAAATCATTATTTTTTCTTCAATTTTAAAGCTGATATTGTATTTGGGAGGACAAAAAGAAGTACATTTGATTAAATCTACACATCTTAGATATTTCTGCNCATGCATTCTATGACTAATGCATGAGAAAAATAATTAACAACTGGTATCACCCCTGGAAAATTCAATTTCTCAAAAAAAATAGAAAAGCATTAATCAACAGCAGCTCAACATTTGTGTATTAAAAAAAAAAAATAAAAGAGATTACCTTGATGTCCTCCTAATCATACCTCTTTATTTAAGATTAGGTGGTGTGACAATTATGTGGTGTAAGTACTTTCATGTCATTCAACAGAGATAGCAAACATTTTTTGAAGAATAAAATTTACTTCAAATATGCGTTCAACTGATTTAAGCAATTAATTTTTACAGATAAAACAAGTGCTATTACATACAACTATTTTAGATCATTAAAATATTCTGTCATCATGGCTTGAGTCTCAACCTTCATATATTAAAAAATCTGAGAGAAGCAATTCTTTATCCTCTACAGTGTCTGGCAAACATGTCAGGATACAAAACTTTGTCTGCTTACCAGATTAGGCAACAAGAAAAAATACAGAGATACAACCCAATTGTTTCACTTCTGAATACAGAAAGGGAGCAAAATTAGATGATATAATCAAACCATGACAGTTTGGCACATTCAGTCTAAACAGCAGAGTGCACACAAGACTGTTTTGTCCACTCAGATTGGATTTGCTATGTTAAATACCTAGTAGGTTCCAGTTGTTATTTTGCCTAATGTACCAAAAGCAACTCCTATCATAAGCTTACTTGTAAAATGTGAGAGTGATTTATCCTAAGCTACAGTTAAAAATGAGACATTCACTCATGTTCATCTCTTTTTATACTAAATGGAGAAAACCAGATATTTTTAAAGGTGAAATTCCCCTTAATCTGTAAAAGGCATCAGAGATGCATCAAATGGAATTAGCCCTCTGGGGTGTCTATTCCTCTCAGCTACACAGGCTCCTTCAGTGACTAGCCTGAACGTACACATCTATTTTTTATTTTTTAATTTTTAAACATCAAAATGTAGATTAAATTAACCCACACAATGCTTTACAGCCTCAGGCAACAACAGAGAGGTGAAGTTGATGCAATCATAAACAGCAATCAACAGAAGTGATGTTGGAGCATTATAAAGTTTCTCCTCCACGTGAATCCCCTGCTATCTGATAACACATAAGGTAACACCACAGTCTTTCTTTCAACAGGGATACTTAATGATTCTTTCTACTCTATCTATCCCACTGCCTAGTTGACAAAACTCTCAGGAACTCAATTGCCTCTGAAACTTCTACCTCTTTGCTTTGGTTTAAGTCAACTAAACTGCTTCAAAAATTGCAAGGACACAAGAAAAAAATTTCAGACAGCTTATTTCTCATTATGTCCTTCTGCTTTACATACAGGTTTCAAAGATCTTTTCAGAGATAAGTAAAAAAATGTTATTCCCGCTTTACAGATGAATTAACTGGGACAGAGAGATGTGAAGTTACTTACCAGCACCATGCAGCTGGTCAATGATAGAGTTGGGGAACAGAATCCAGCCCAATTCCCAGCTTTACTTTCAAGTCACCGGCCCAAAAACTAAGCATCAGTGAGATTCTGCCCACCCATAAAATATCTACAGAAAATGCTGTTCACTGTGAAATAGAAATCGCTCTCTGTGTCACAAATCAAAATGAAAATTGTTGGATACAGAGAATACATTTCTCTTCTGGTGAAATAAGAGCCAAAGCTTTGTAGTAATCATACAAATATGTAACTACACATGCCTACACACATAACATCCACATGCTGACATATCAGAGAGTGAGAGAGGCTAGCACATAAAATTATTTAGTGCAAGTTAAAAATCTCTGCAATTTATTAGAAAAATATGTCATGCTAAATAGTAATGGGGTGTGGTACACTCCCAACACTGTAAGGGATTTCCCTCTTATCTTATTTTAGTATTATAATGGCTATGTAAATGAATTTGATGGAGGAAAGCATCCAGCAAGTGCTCTGGACTCTTACTCAAAAAGTAGCATAAAACCTAACTTTAGTTTTTCATCTTGACGGCAATACTGTATTAATGACATGCAGCTGTTATATTTGCCTGGTAAATCCCTGCTGAATCGTAGAATTAGAGTATCTTTTTACTTTTGCAGGTATCTGTAGTGATGGATTGTGTATAAACCAACTTCCTTCTACAACAGTTACTCCCACTGTCATTTGATTCTTAGATTTAGTTCCCCTCTACAGACTCCATCATGGGCCTGTTATCTCTTCATCAATATTACCAAAACCGTATTTGAAGAGCAGAACACATTAATCACCTTTCTGTGAAAGGAGTTTGTAGTGAAAGAATGGCTGAGGCTATGAAATAATATCCTATTATAAAACCAGTATGGCAGAATTATACACACTCTCCTCATTTTTATGCTGCCCCACATGTTCAAACACAAATAATTAATTTTAAAAGTTAATTACAAAAGCTGAGGTCTCTAACAGATTCCTGTTTTACACATTTTTGCAATATTATAGCATATAATGAGTAACTAAATCCAATGAGTCGCAACAAAATTTAACTAATTAAAGACAGACTGTATCAATTAAAGTGTATTATTAACTTGTTTACAAAACAATGGGTTTCATTATTCACTCAAACATCAGAGCAAATGACTAAAGCTTTAATTTTCATATTTATTTATGACTAGGTAATTACACACAAAGAAGGTGATTTAGTCTGTTAAGCTACCTAGCTTTTCAGATTTTGACTGCTTTTTAATTATAAAAATCTTTAACATCCCAAGTGTCCTTAGTTGGATTTTGGCAAACTTTAATAACATAAAACTTCTCCTTACCTTATCAAGTTCTGGATCTTGAAAAGGAAATTTGCTTATAACTATTTTGTATTCCTCTTCATTTGCTACAGGAATGGGGCTGTAGTTGTCTGCTTCAAAAATATCCCTGGTGAATTAGTTAGTAAAGTGAAAAAAAGTTAGGACATGTAACTTATTTACAATATTTTCCAGTGTTAAAACATTAAAATGAATATATATTTTACTACTACACTTAGGTGTGCAGCTTCAAAAAGTTATGAGCATAATTTCAGACATCCAAACTGGTTTTAGATTATTTTGGAAGTACCTTGCATATGCTAACTCTTTATACTGTGTCTAATCACAGAGAAAAAAATAGCTGAAAGCATTTTAATACGTATGACTCAAAGTATAATACAGCAAAAGAACTTTAGATCAACTAGTCTACTCCAGGATAAACCATAATGAGATACTTACTAATTATGGTAGCCTTCACTTTGCCTACACTAACACAAATATTCAGAGTGTCCCACTTAGGTACCACACCTGTATATAGTCAATAGAGATAATTCCAAGGACTTCAACTAGGCACAGGGCCACACCATTAAGTACCTCTTGGACTTTTCTACTAGTCAAATGACTATACTAGCAGTCTAGAGAGCTTGAGAACCTAAAGTGGTTAATTTAATTTTAAGGTTTTCTGTAATACAATGTAACACATTTTATGGCAAACAATTTCTGCACATTTATACATCACACCTTATCTGCCAACAGGCGTTGGAGTACAATCCTAGGCTGCTGTATGTATGGGTTATAATTTACTCAACCAAGTGATTCCAAAGAATAGGTGGAAACCAACCTGCATTAAAAAACATGAAGACCTACTGGCACTATCAGTAGTCTGTCAGGGAGATAGTCATCAGCTAACTGTAAACATTAAGACAATCTAAATTAGGAACCTAATGCCCTGTTGCAATAGAATCATAGAATCACAGAATCACCAAGGTTGGAAAAGACCTAAAAGACCATCCAGTCCAACCGTTCACCTATTATCAATAGCTCCCACTAAACCATGTCCCTCAACACAACATCCAGTCTTTCCTTGAACACAACCAGGGTCGGTGACTCCACCACCTCCCTGGGCAGTCCATTCCAGTGCCTGACCACGCTTTCTGAGAGGTAATACTTCCTAATGTCCAGCTTGAATCTCCCCTGCCGTAGCTTGAAACCATTCCCTCTGGTCCTATCACTAATGACACGAGAGAAGAGGCCGACCCCCAGCTCACTACAACCTCCCTTCAGGAAGTTATAGAGAGCAATGAGGTCTCCCCTGAGCCTCCTCTTCTCCAGGCTGAACATTCCCAGCTCCTTCAGCCTCTCCTCATATGGCCTGTGCTCCAGACCCCTCACCAGTTTTGTTGCCCTCCTCTGAACACGCTCCAGGGCCTCAATGTCTTTCTTGCAGTGAGGGGCCCAAAACTGGACACAGTACTCGAGGTGCGGCCTCACTAGTGCTGAGTACAGGGGAACAATCACCTCTCTGCTCCTGCTGGCAACACTGTTTCTGATGCAAGCCAGGATGCCATTGGCCTTCTTGGCCACCTGGGCACACTGTCGGCTCATGTTCAGCCGAGCATCAATCAATACCCCCAGGTCCATTTCCTCTACGCAGTCTTCCAGCCACTCCGCCCCAAGCCTGTAGCGTCGCCCGGGGTTGTTGTAGCCGAAGTGCAGGACCCGGCATTTGGTCTTGTTGAACCTCATCCCATTGGCTTCAGCCCAGCTCTCCAGCCTGTCCAGATCCCTCTGTAGGGCCTCGCTACCCTCAGGCAGATCCACACTCCCAGCCAATTTGGTGTCATCTGCGAACTTACTGAGGGTGCACTCAATGCCCTCATCCAGGTCATCAATAAAGATATTGAAGAGGACAGGCCCCAGCACCGACCCCTGGGGAACACCACTCCTGACCGGTCGCCAGCTGGATTTAACTCCATTCACCACCACTCTCTGAGCCCGGCCCTCCAGCCAGCTCCTTACCCAGCCAAGAGTGTACCCATCCAAGCCACGGGCTGCCAGCTTCTGCAGGAGAATACTGTGGGAGACAGTGTCAAAGGCTTTGCTGAAGTCTAGGTAGACCACATCAACAGCCTTTCCCTCATCCAGCAGATGGGTCACTAGATCATAGAAGGAGATCAGGTTGGTCAAACAGGACCTGCCCTTCATGAACCCATGCTGGCTGGGCCTGATCCCCCGGTCATCCCGCACATGCCGCATGATCTCCCTCAAAACAATCTGTTCCATAACCTTCCCTGGAACCGAGGTCAGGCTAACAGGCCTGTAGTTCCCCGGATCCTCCTTACAACCTTTCTTGTAAATGGGAGTCACGTTGGCAAGCCTCCAGTCTTCTGGGACCTCACCAGTCAACAAGGAGCGCTGATAGATGATGGAAAGCGGCTCGGCTATCACCTCTGCCAGTTCCCTCAGCACTCTCGGGTGGATCTCATCCGGCCCCATGGACTTGTGGCAGTCCAGTTGGAGTAGTAAGTCTCTGACTGTTTCTTCCAGAATCACAGGGGGGTTAGGGTGCTCCCCAGCCGAGACTACCAGGTCAGAGAGAGGAGTACCCTGAGGATAACTGGTCTGACTTTTAAAGACAGACGTAAAGAAGGCATTCAGAACCTCCGCCTTTTCCTTATCCTTAGTGGTCACATTCCCAGCCTCATCTAGCAATAGAGTTATTAGGCACACTCTCCTGCATTTCTCCAGTAATGTCCCTTTGGAGACCTTCTCCCCATGAACTATAGAAGCAGTACTCAATGGCTCTTCTCCTAAATATTAGTTACACGTGATAAAGATCTCAGTCCTTTCCAACTGGAAATTCATACATAATACTGAGTTAATCAGTTCTTCCAGAATTACAACTCTATTACAAAAAGTAGAGTTAGACCAAAAAAAAAAAAAAAAAAACACAANAAAAAGACACAATGCAAAAGGCACAATTATTTTGAAATACTAACCTGAACAGTCCAGACCACTTTTTAAGAAGTGTTTCATTGTACTGGTCTCTTATCTCAAACAAAAGATCAAACAGTCGGCTCACAGGAAAACCATAGCCCTAAGGTATAAAAAGAAAAACGATGGATAATTCAAGAACTAACATACTCAATCCCTACCACATCACTTCAGGGCTCAGACATGAGACTTACTCAGTCTTGTTGCTTCCATAAAATATAGTACCTTAAACACACCATGACAATTAGAAAATTATACATTAAATTCTTACCAAATAATTTATTGTGTGCGTTCAGTTTTCAAGCAGAAGTTTGTCCCATTTCTCTTTAACATTTTAACTTGCAATTTATGCATATAACTAATCTTTTTTATCAATCTGTTAAACACTGCAAGAATATTTGCCAATGTTGTTCATTTGGTGTTTCAGCTAGAGAGTTAATAACTGGAATGCTCTTCTTGCTAAAGATCAGAAGTAAGGCATTTATAAAAGACAAAACTGTACACAAATTACAAAGCCAACATTAATCTTTCACAGATATGAATAACTGTATGCTAGCTGGATAGCCCAGAATGCATACATTAAATTGATAACACTGAAAAGGAGGAATCAAGGTGAAAAATCATAGAATCATAGAACCATTAAAGTTGGAAAAGACCTCAAGGATCATCAAGTCCAACCGTCAAATACATGTATTTTAAAAATATTATTCTATAATTTTGCTCTTGATTTGTATATATGATTCAGGAAAACCCAAAGCATTGCACTTACTCATCTAAAGCAAAAATTTGACTCCAGGAATTTCAGTTAAATTACTAATTTAATATGTACCTGTAAAGTATCCGCAAATAGTACAATGAGATTCTTCAGTTCCAAAACAAGGTCGGGATCACTGCAATATGACTGAAAGTGAGAAATTCCGGTTTTGTCAAAAGGATTTAAAATACAGGACTTATGTTTTCAAAGAATATCAGCACAGAAGGTTAAACTCTTCTAGCCTTATCCCTTTACCTGACTGACTGCCTTAGTTCAAATCAACTGAGAGTCACTTGTCTTCACTTAGTCCAGCTACACAAAAGTATTTGTTAATTTTTTTATATGAACTATCAGTGGTATAAAAGCTCAGGTAATGTGAACTAAAATATGAGATTCAATAAATATCAGTATGCTGTACTGAGATTCAAAATCAGCAAATTACATTTATTATTTATTTACATTAAAATACTTTGCTAAATCAACATCAGAGAGGCTTCCATAGGATGTTCTTTTGAACACTAAGCCTGGGTCTAACTACTGCTGACTGTGCCACCTCAGACAGTTTACCAACTGCATGGACAAAACACTATAAAATACTTTCTAAATAAATTCAAATTACAAATTTGATGGTAAGAAGTTAAGATATTATTTACTCTACTGAATGACTGAAATTCGATTTTCAGAGGTGTGGAATCATACAACCAAGGCTTTCACCTCAGCTTCACTATTTGCAATACTGGATAAAGCAAAAAAACACTTATATTAAAATAATTTAAAGAAGCATGAGACTAGCATTGGTTAGAGTCTATATTGGTTAGAGCCTATTTCACCTTTCTTTCATTTTTGCTCTTATCATACTTTAATAAAGTAAGGGTTTGGTTTACAATACCTAATAAGACAACATACACTTATCTAAACATTAGTCTGTACTAGGATGATGTTAGAAAGAGATTGTGATAGAATTGGTTTTGATGGGAGTTATGCATTTTGAGAAAAAAATAGCGATCAACTACCTGACAAGACATTGAGGAGTTCTCTAGAGAATACGTTAGCTTTACTCCTTAATTTACTATATTCTTACATAGGTGTGTAAATCCATATGCAGCCAATTAACTTGCCAATTATTTAGCTTAAAAAAAATGATAAATATATCTCAATTTATTCCAATCCTCTAAAATGAATTTAAAAGTTTGGGAACATCTCATGTACCACTGATCAGTAAAGGGCCTATGATAAAACTGTAATTGTAATCTGAACTTTTTCCCCACTTTTCCTCAGTATATATGAAATTTAAAATATTCCTTGAAATAAAGACCAATCATAATAAAAATCAATCTGCCTAAAGGAACCACTTCTAGCAAATATCCAAAAGGGAAAGATAAAACTTTTCTATATTTTCTGTGTCCTGGTTTTGGCTGGGACAGAGTTAACTTTCTTCATAGTAGCTAGTAAGGGGCTATGTTCTGGATTTGTGCTGAGAAGAAGGCTGATAATATACTGATATTTATAGTTGTTTCTAGACAGTCAAGAACTTCAGCTTCTCATGCTTTGCCAGTGTGTGCAGGCACAGGAGAAGCTAGGAGGGAGCACAGCCCACAATTATTGGCTTAGGATTTGACCTTAGGTTTAGGCTTGAGACCCCAATTGGTCAATGGTATATTCCATATCATGCATGTCATGCCCAATATATAGATGAGGAGCTATCCAGAAGATCTTTCTCAATTTCTCAGACTCCTCTTTTCCAGGACTGTGGTTTCAGGACTCTATCTGCTCTGGGGTCATTAGCCAGGAATGGAATGGACCTTGGTCACTGGGTGGTGAGCTACGTATCACCCATTTTTATATTTGCATATTTGTATATATCACTATTATTGTTATCATTATACTACTATTATTATCATCATTATTACTACATTGTTATTTTAAATTTTATCGTAGTTTAGTTATTAAATTGTTCTTATCTCAACCCATGAGTCTCTTTTCCCCTCACCTCTTTAATTCTCCTCCCCGTTCCCCCTGAGGGGGGAGGGTGAGCAAGTGGCTGCACGGCATGTGGTTGCCAGCCAGGTCAAACCATGAGATTCTGATAGTAAAAGTTGTACCAACAGTAAACTCTGATGCAATTTTATATCAGTCAGTTTGAGCAACAATGGTATTCCACTGGTTTTCACAGAGGAATAAAAAATAGCATGCAGCTATTCAGCATCATTGGAGCTAAGGTAGAAATGTAACTTTAGGAGACACGCTTTGAATATACTGAAATACTCAGTTCATACCAAATTACATTCTAACATCTGTGAAGACTTTTCTAATACCTTTACTTCAACATAAACATATTACTACTATAGCACTGAAGAGATAGCTCCAAGGATTTTGCTGGTGGAGTTTATTTTGGAAACACAGCATTTGGAATGATAATTAGGAACTATTTCCTGGTGATGCTTCCAATGCTGAACTATTCAATCTGATCTAATGAAGAGGTCAGTTGAGACTAATGAGGAAGGATTGCAATAATAACAGCAGATTAACTCTGCATATTCTAAACTGCTGGACTAAGAGAAGGTTTGGAAGACCCAGTGAGTTGTAAATCAGTGGAGGATTATGCAAATCGCCCATGGCTGCAAATCACAGCCTGATACTGTTGGGAAAAACAAAAGCTTGGCAGGCTCCCTCCCAAATCTGAGCAACTTTCAATCACAAGGAAAAGAAAACATGAGAGACATGTAACTTTTCACTTTGTTACTATCCCAGCTTTAAATATACAGAGCTCTGAAGCAAAAGGATTTAAACTGCAATACTCATAAGACTTCTCACTTACTGAATGTGTTCTAAGAACAGCAATGATCTTGGAAAGGGCCATGTTCCAGAGTTCATCAGTATATGTTCTAGTTACCAATCCTTGGGTTACATGTAAAATGTGGTCTTCTACTACAAAGAAACTAAAATGAAATAATGCTTAAATTATTAAGTTGTTTCCTAATACTAGAGCAAATTCTACCCTTTCACACACAAGCACAGTCAAACCCTTCCCCACTCAAGTAGTGACACTTTGGTAGGTTTCGTAATGTGTAAAGTTTGTTTCACATCAGCTGGAGCTCAGGCTGCTGGAGGGTCCTTGTGCGGAACTGTACTGGTAGGATCTGGATACTCTTCCCCACTCAGATCCAGCAACAACCACCTGCATGATTTCTGCAGAAACTGAATCTTGCAGAAGTTTTTGGACAATGGGAGAACAGAGGGTGAATTAAGAATTAATATAGCAAAACTGAAATAAATCTCTGTTTAGAAAACTTACCCTACAATTTGACTGAAGTATCTTCTATAGCCTTCTACCGTTTCATGCTTTCAGTGAAAAAGAAAACAAGTTTAGGAATAAAAATACCACTAAGTATTAGGTACAACCCAAGTCAATGCAAAAACAAAAGTACTGGTTACCATGCTTGACTGCGGCTGCAAAACTAATCTTGCTTGTTTCCTTCTTTGTTTTCTATAATAATTTTCAAATATTTCTCCATCACCCTAAAACAAGAAAAAAGTAGTCAAAACAAGAACACTGTCTCAGTATAAGAAAGACATTTCTTAAATTAAGGGTAGAAGTCTCTTAAACTATTACATACATTTTGCATTTATTCCACATGTAGACCTCCAGTTGACATCAGCAAGGTTTTGCATGCATAAAATATGCAGAAATTATCTTTTTTTTTAAAAGTAGCCTACAGAATGTACTGTAAATAAAACTTTTGCTCATGTGCCTACATTTTGTCAAACAATATTATGCATTTTAAGCAATATTTATGTGTTTAAACTACAGCTTTCAGAGTATATTATTATTTATAGACAAGGCATATTACCTATAACTTTATAACTGAACCTCATTGTCTCCTAAAGTGTTTCTCTAGGCTATTCAAGAAACCAACTGCACTGTAAAGTTAACTTACAAACCTGTTTCTGTGAATATATGATATATCTGAACACTGCCTGATTTAGCTTTGCATCAGAAAAAAAAACCACACGAGATTTATTTAATATTTGCTTATTCTCTTTGGAAGTGGTAAACATAATGACTGTGGATTTGGATTTTTTCCCCTATCACAGTCCTATCACAATACCCTCTGCGCCTAGTGATTACATTGTGAGGAATTCAAGTGACATCCTACCAATCTCATTAAGATGACCATTCCGAAGAAACCATCTGTCCATTTGAAATCAGTGCTACATTGACTCATCCATCTACTGAACGCAATTCAATTTGTATGCAAGCAGAATAAAGCAGCTTAGCATTTTTAAGGTTTGTTTTCACCTCATGAGCCTATAACTAGGCCAGTACTATTTAGAATTCCATTACTTGAGCTTCCAAAAACTTTCAAATCAAATTATTACAGAGATTGTATATTATGGGGTCAGCATTACCTAACTCCTTTGTAAGATGTAGCAAAGTTTAAATTTAGTATTTTAAGTTCATAATAAATATTTCATAATCTTTAGAAATACTGCTAACCTAACAAAATCTACAAGTAAAAGAGACTTAGCTTAAAAAAAAAAAAAAGATTTTGAACTGAAATGCAAATTTACTAGAACACATTCTGTTGAAGCAGAACTTTACATACTGTGCTATAATTTGTCCTAACCCATACTGATCAGACATACTAACCATTCACCTCCAGCCCAAATATTCAATGCTGTTTTCAGATGCACAAAGCCACCTTTGAATTCTATTTCCAATGCCAAATGTCTACTCAGTCCTGATACAAGCTTCTCAAGCCAAAGACAGTAGCTCTTCTTCTCAAATTCACACCAAAAATTGAGATGTAAAGTATCTCATGATTATTTATAGACCATGCTATCCTCTGCAATCAAGATCAGCAATTCAGGCGTAACAACTACCTAAAAGAGATGTTCTAAAGCAACCAGCAGAATACATCAACCACCCTGATGAATCACTCACTGAATGAGCAAAGGAAAGGCAAGATAAAACATACCAAAGCAATGCATTTGTTTTGCCTAGCTTTCAAAAGTTCACAAGTTTATATCAATAGATATAATAAATCAGTTCATATTGGATTATAAATTCCAGGAATATTGCTCATATATCAAGTGTTTCACATCATAGTTACTTTTATTTTATACTGCTATACAGCATTTAGTTAAAAGGTAACATTACACGCCAAAGGGATCAAGAGTGTTTTCATCAGAATTTAACTATACAGTGTCTCACATGATATATGGGCTAAAAAAGCTTTTCAGATATATTGCCTAGAAGTTTCTCACCTAAAGAAAGGTTACTTATCAATAAATACAATCTATGTTTGGTACATATGTATCTTGCAGTCACCAGGTTGCAATCACAAGCTGGTTACACAAAATCCTGTCTCCTTCTTTAGTAGGAAGCAGAGTAGAAAACGTTTGTCTTGCATAAAATCAGAGTATTTTCTACAGCTTTGTAGAAGAGAGACAATTCACTGAGGAGGTGACACTTGCTGTGAGATAAGTCCTTGATATAGAAATGTAATGAATAGCCAGCTAGTATCAAGTCCTCTCCTTCGCTGTCATCATGACGTTATCTAAACTCCAAAGATGGTTTACAACAGGAGGTAAACAAGAAGGACTCCAACAAGTGGTTAATGTACAACTCTTGATAATGCTACCATGGCTTATTAATTAGATTATGTTGGCAGGAAAGACAGAAGCCCTATTCTGAAGACATCAACAACCATTTTTTCTAAGAGTCTAAGGGCCTTTAATATCAGAGAAGCACTCCAAGCTGTTTTTTGTCTCCAGTAAATTCAGAAGCTGGGAAACTTTCTGTGCAAAACTAAAGGGCATATGCATGGATCAAGGATACAACATCAGAATAACTGTCAAAATTTAAAAAATAATCACACATTACTTTTAAATGCCATCTGTCAATTTTAGTTCCTGTTCTTTTAATAGAGTAAAGGAAAAATAAGCAGACGTTGTCAACTGATGTATTTAACTTTACACTTTCTTTCTATATGCTATTTCACACTTATTTACTCTGTAAAAAGAGATGGTCCACTTTTTCTCAATAGTTTTGGCAGCCTGTCTTTCTGTCCCTCCTGTTCTTTTCATTGAGATGAATAATTACTGATGCTCTTACTTGGATTCCTTCTTTGAAAAAAAAAAGTACAAGTGAAATAACATTTTATTTCAGGATATAAGGTTTCATGTTACACAGCTGCAAGGATTTCACAGAAAGAAGACAAGCCAGCCTGAATGCTCAAAGCCAGGTCCAGATGAAACTGCAGGATTAGCAACACTTAAAAGTATTTCATCTATATACCCCGGTACTTATTCTATAAGTAATTTGACCAAAAAAAGTGAGACACAGGAAAGGTGAGAAAATAATAAATAATTTGGTACCAAGTTTCCCCAAAAAAGGTTTTCATCCCTGTTAGCATGTGCACTGTATCTCTTTCATAGCAACTAAAGTGGTCTATTGTGTCTCCGCCATTGAATCCAAACTAATATGCCTGACCACAGTCTGTCCCAATCTTTAGTTTTGTTTGCTATTTTGCTTCTCCTATTCTGATTTCTGCAAGATTCAGACTGAATATTCCTATGTTTTGTCATACACCCCCAAGCATTTGGGGAAACATGGAACACTTGGGGGAACTGCAAAGGTGCCAATACCACTATTGAGGCAGACAAGCATGTTTTACACATATTCTTAAGAAAACTTTAATTAATGTCTTGTTGTGTGTCCTTTATTATGCATATAAACCAAAATATGCAATTGTGCCCTGAGCATCAACACTCTACCCATCTGACCTGGTTCATCAAGAACTACTACTACTAGTAACAACATACTCTCTTAGGAACTATTAGAGTATGAAAAATACAAAAATGAACATTCAACTTCAAAAAGTAAAATACATACCAAAACTGAGTAAATGTGCAAACACCTATAGACTGGAGAAAAGTCTACAAGATCTTGTGCAGTTAAAACCTGAAGAAGGAGAAGAAAAAGATAAGTATAAAAAGCATAAAAACAACATAATCTGCAAAATATGATATATTACCAGCAGAACTTCTCCACTTAATAAATACTTTATAAGACATCTTAACTGGTAAGGAATTATCCCTTCCTTATAAATTCTGGTTTAGTGGCCTCAATTTTACAACTGCTCAACTTGGCTTCCTAAAAATTTGGAGATATAGGAATTAGTGGTTTAGTAGAGTGTGAAGTTAGTAGACTGATGAATCTGAAGTTCAAATGAATATGGAAATACACTGGGGTTGAATACAAAAGCATCACCAATTGGAACCAACAAAAGCCAACTCTGTTGACAGGTTTTATGACTACTAGAACTACTGTTTTCATAGAAAGTGGTAGAAGGAGCTTGCTTTAATATCTGTAAGAGCAACTGCATCAGTTTTGTTGCCAGCAGTTTCAGGGCCCAAAAAATGGATGGGTTCTATCACAAAAGAATAAATTAATTGCTTAACTCTCACCTTTTTTTGTCTTACAGTACTAGATTTTATTTGTGCTACAAGACCAGACTCCTGTCACTGTGTTTTCAGAGTACCACATATAAAGGTCTAAATACTTGCTGTTTTATTCAGTTTAGGAATACTGAGTATTTGATAGCTGAAAGAACTCTAACACAAGCTGAAGTCCTCAACGCAGAAAAGCTGGCTTTAGCAACAGCAGAATATTCCAGTGGGCCACATACCATCAGCAGTGGGCAAGTACTATATAATGTAAATTGCAACTGAATTCTAGAATAATTACAAGTTTGAATGTCCCCAAACATGATGTTAAAGCTGGCATTAATACAACTAATATCTTGGCACTATTTTCTCCCCCTAAAATGCTGATCTGGACTGGTGTCCCTTGAAGGTGTTCTCTGGTCCTTCCTAACGTTGACCATCTACAGACAGTGTACTACAAGTTTTGTTCAATAAACCTACAAAAATTCAACTCAGGCACCCAAGGCCAGACTGCATGGGGCCCTGGGCAGCCTGCTCTAGTGGTTGGCAACCCTGCCCATAGCAGCGGTGTTGAAACTAGATGATCTTTATGGTCCTTTTCAACCCAGGCCATTCTGATTCTAAGATTCTGTGAAAAATCACTTTAAATAAGACGTACTGACTAGTATAAAGTTACCTCTTCTTCATGTTCATCATCTTCTTCAAACATTCGCTTCATTGTCATTTCATTCTTGGATTCCAAAACTCTGCTTCTACCGAAATGCAAATTCCGACCATAGTTTACATTATTCTGCTTCTGAAGAGTGGTACTAAAGGTTTTCTGCTGCTGTGCCTGTTTTAAAAGTAGTACCAATAAATAGGGATGTAATGCAAGTTTCATCACGGATGAGTATATGCTATGACATGAAAAACCAGTGGTGCTATTCAACGCTCATTAGTTTAACTGCAAGATATGTGTCGTCAGCCTACACCTGATGATTTTGTCCTTAATAGATTTGGGATGATAAATTAGTTCAATAGCTAATTTCCGCAGCATTTTTCCCTAATCCCCAGAAAGCAATTTTAAAGATAGAAAAAATTTCAAAAGTAATTAGCAATTTTCTTGACCATAAATTGCAAACAATCAATATTAAAATGAAGTACAATTATCAGTTTCCAGCTACTTGTTTGCTGCTTTCAGCTAAGCCTTAGTGAGCAGTCAGCTGCAGAAGGCAAATGCACTACATTGTCCTTACTACAGAAAGAAAAGCAACAAGGTAGCACAGTATAATCTCGAGATTAAGTTTCAAACTGCATTTTACAAGAACCTTAGATGACAAAAGGGCAACCCAGACGGAACTCTGTCCAATAAAAAGTCAAATAAAAATGTTACTTGCTCTCAAAATAAATTTAAAAGCATTAACTGTTTCAAAGCTTGCCTAGTACCAGTGATTTGAAATGGCAGATTATTTTGTGATGGAACAGGCAAGGGCTCCAGCTGTCCCAGTCTCACCCTGGCTCTCACCTTCGTCCTCTGCCCTCTCTCCTCTGCAGTGTATTTCACTATTTTTTGTAACTTGAGATATACAGCATTTCTTCTTCCTTTCCCAGGGAGGAAACTACTTCTTGTCTAGGACAGATACAAATTTTGAAGGAAAGTTTGATGCTACTGTGGTGCCACGCTGCTGCTTTCTGTGTTAGCCAGGGATTGCTAGAATTGACAACTTCATGCCCAGGACAAGAAACTACCCAAGATGTTAGCAAGCATTTCACAGCGCTCCATCTTTACTCAAAGTTCTGTGTGATGACTATAGTCCCTAGACAAATTTTTTCGGCTAACTCAAGACTATTGACAGTGATATTTTCAGTAGATAACAGGACTGGAGCCATCCTGTTGTCAGCTTACCTGCTTCATGGCGGTTTCCCCAATTCTGTCAGAATGCTTTCGAATACTCTCTAAGAAATCCTTGAGATCTGACATGGATATTTCTTTTATTTCTTCACGCAGTTTTGGCAGATTTTCTAACATTATCTGGCAAAAACGGTATTGGCAAACTCTAGGAAGATACAGATTTTCTAGCTGTTCCATTGTTTTTAAAGCAGAATAGTATCTACAAAGAGATTAAATTCAAATTATGTAGCTTCTTATCAAATTTCAAAAACATACTTTGTTTATCAAATATAGGATATCAATATCATACATGCAATCAATATATATCTAATGAAATTACTCTGTTCTTAGAAAAAATAAGAAACAAAAGGTCATCCATATAATGCTTTAGTTTGAAAAAAAACAATGAACTGTCAGAGTGAGTCAGTTAAGTAAAAATTTTAAGTAGGCTCCTATGGTATTAGCTGTTCTGATCAACAGATCCCTAACACCACATGGAGCATCTTGCAGAATGGAGACATTGAAGTCATAACAACTCTCTTCCCATCTAGACTGGATTTATTAGGGTTTTTTATGAGTTCTTTTTTCTGAAACACAAATTGCCAATCACCCAACATCGCAGTATATGTGCCAAACAATGAAAAAAATCTTGGAAAAGTGTCTGTATTATCTGCCTTCTTTAGGTATATGTGAACATATACATACATCCACACTCACCCTCTTTCCACATCCTTAGCTGGAGAAAGCACCTATACGCTTATCTCAAGCAATATATTTTCCAGCAATATATGATATTTTGCTGTAAACCATGAATCTATTTACTTTTCTGACAAAATATGGTACATCCCACCAAGAAAACAACTACTTTGAACAAGCATTAAGGTCAGAAGGTTTAAGAAAAAAAACAAAACAACAAAGACTCCATATTTTTCTCTATTCTTCCGTGTTCTGTTAGCCTATGGACTATTTGTACCAGAAATATGGAAGATACGGCCTGAGAGGTGGAAAAAGTAAAACACCAAGAAATACTTCCTCTCACGTCCATACACTTTGCAGATGTACAGTACATTCACAACTACATTGTGAAATTTTACATAAGGGACAATGAGTTTAAAGAAATACTCAAGTTAAAACTAAGCATTAAAAGTTATTTAACTTCAAAATAAAAAATGACTCAAACAATTTTGACATCAGAAAGCTACCAAATACTAACACATCAACTCTATCTATTACTACAGTATCTACCTTTCTTTACTCTCAGTTCTCTCACAGGTTACAGGGGTTTTGTAGCCAAGACTTACTTGCTAAAACCATTTATCAACTTCAGGCCTGTAGCATATAAGTAAAATTTGGATGCTTTCAGCTATTTAGGGAAGCATTTCAAGATGGAAATTTTAATTGATGGAAATTGGTATTCCATGCTTCCCCTTATAATCAGTAGAGGGATGAACACCACCAGGAGGTGATTCAGAGCTGAGTCAGGCTCCTATATGCCTGTCCTGAAGTCAATACCCTTCTCTATTTTGTTTTCAAATGTCACACAGGCTCCTAAGGCAGAAGGGTTGCGAAAATTTTTACTTTATTGAAAAGATGATGCAAAACAGAAGCTGGCCAATTCTGGATAGATGCTAACCTAAGAAGGCAATAAACAGAAACACCATGATCAACAAATCTGTGATGTCAACAATATTTTAAAGAGAGGTGCAGCAGACAGTTTAAACATGAACAGGACAGCAATTAGTTGTAGATTGGACAGTAATTTTCCTTTATGCAATATTCTTCCCAGCCACTCAGCCCAGGAAGCTTTTGCAAAAATGCATTTAGTTTGGAAAATAGAATAAGGCGAACTGATGCCTTCTAAGCTTGGTCTTGAAGAGGAAAAGTAGAAAAACTGACATCAGACTGAGTTAACTTGCTGTTAGTTCCAACCCTTTCTTTCCACAAATACAGAGTAATATCCTTAGCCCATTTTTAGCTTTTCATATTAAAACCTTAGTTCCTTTTTCTTCCTGAAAGTCCTACACAACCAGTATTGGAAAATTACCAAATAATTTTGAAAGGAAAAATCTGAATATGAGTAAAGTCACTTCAAATGTTCAAGAAAACCTGGAGAAGTATCCTTTCCAGTTCTTTTCCTTCTGGATATTACTTTGTAGATATAGAGTGTAAGCACTTTCAAACTGAAATACAGTTCAAGCTGCTGGCTCCCCTTCTGTAGACAAGCAGTAATAAATTTTTAATACTTCAGTCATAACTCCTTGTTCCATTCTGAAATAAACACATTGTTTTGAACTTTCTCAATCAAGACATTTCTAAGCTAACCATTCAGCATAGCTGGAGGATAGGAAAAATATTTTATTTTATTCCAGAACACAACTGCTTTCAGAAGACTGCAAATAAAGTGTAAATTTGGACCTTTTGTTTATTATATATTTGGTTTATATAAAACATACACATGGTGATGGGAATGTTACCGATAAGAAGGGGGCTGAGGGTCTTATGTGTGGGGATTTTGTTTTTTTTAAATAGTAAATGACCAAGAGTGCCACATGGTGAGACTTCTGGGGAATAAAACCATAATACCATCAAAACCATATAAAAGGTTTTTATTTAAATTATACGGATCAGCTTATCAGAACACTGTTAGTTCATCTGGGAGGTTACTGACTGCTGTCTCTAAGATCAGAATTAACATAATCCATTTTAAATCCATCCGAGAGTCCCTTACTAATTATACATATATGGAGCTCAGGACCTTGCCTTTTTAACACCTGTTCTGATAAAGCACTGAAGCCTTATTAATTTGAAGGTCATCTGCAGGTCAAGATGCAAACTAAAAAGTTTTGCATGTAATTTAATAGAATTATGTATTTGTATATTTTGCTTTAAAAATATTCCATACATTTAACTCAATGCTGAAGATTTTGACAACAATATTATTAGTTCCCATCATATATTATCAATCATATAAGGTAAAGATTGCCCATTTGACTATAAATGAGTTAAAAAAGTATCTTCAATGTTATTTTTTATATAAATATAGCAGTCCTCTGTCTATTCTTCAGAACTAATCTTGTAAGAATATATTCCCCAATGCAAAATTTATAATGTAAGCTTTGAAACTGAACACACAAGTTCAAAACACCAAGAGAGATCATACGATGACTGTCCAGAACTGATCCGTCTTTTCACCAGAACCAGAAAACTGTAAGAAGGATTTTACTAACCTCTCCAAATTATAAAAACAGAAACTTCTAAAACCAGCAAGAAGCAGAAATGGAAAAAAAAACCCAAACAAACAAACAAAAAATCCAACAAGAAGCCCCCAGAAGATTAATATCATCATCTTATCGTAAAATTGAGCTGGCGTTTAACAAAATGTCCAAGTCCCAGGCATAGAGTGGTCAGGTCTGTATTAGAATTTGAAACACCAACACACAAAAAGTCCAAAAGAAAAATAAAGTGACCATTACTTTAGTGTACACAAAGTATTGACTTATGTTTTAAATGACAGAACTTTTAAGATTTTTACCAGAGGAGTGTCATTTGGAGGCAGTTAAGAGAAATACCTTAACTTCCTAAAAAAGCCTCCTTAAGTTAAACTAGAGCAGTCAAGAAGCTATGCAGGACAGGACCAAGATGAACCTAAAGGCTGTGAATTTTACTGAGAATAACACATTTGTACACAAGCTTTTTGAGTAAAGAAATGTGCGGTCATGTCCCAAAATTGCTGAAAAAAACAAGAGAAGAGACAATAACCTTAAGATTCTCATTTTATTTCAATGAACGAAACAAACTTAATTTACAAAGAAAAAATAGGGTTGTTCTTCAACATCTGTGCTTCCTCAGAGGCATATACTGTATATTCATGCTTACTACACTTCTGTTAAGTAAATATGAAAAACTTTTTGTTTTGGGGAGTTCATTGGAATTTTTTCAATAATACTGTGGAAAAGTCACATTCACAGAGATCTTGAAGATGATATATTAAAACTGCAATTGAAAAGCTTTCACCCCAGGAAAAACTTTTTATTTCTTTTGTTTTTAAATCTAGCTGTCTTAACAATTCTAAATCTAATTTTCAAACTTCCCCAGCATACCAATTTTATCAGTTGCTCCAAGGGACCATTAACTGAGATCAAGCCACTACTAACTCTGAAACTTCTGCAAAGTGTGTCTAAAATCTCAATATTTCTGAAAAACAGATTAAAGAGTTGCTGCATGAAAAATGAATTTTTGAATGCTTGGAAAGCTTATGCAGAGAAAGGCTGCATGACTGTCTCAGTGAGCTTTAGTAAACTAAAAAACTAATCGAGACTGCCTTCCCCGCAGTTTGGAAGAAAGCTTATAAAGAAGGTCAGAAAACAAATCCAAGTCTTTGGGGTAAAAAGCTCACTCTGAAAGACCATACTCTCTCTTTAATCCTTCTCACAGAAGACTCGAGGAGATTCAGCAACAACCTCAGCAGACCTCAGCAGATTGATTTATTTAATTATTTCCACTGTATGGTAAGTTGGGGTTTTATTTTTGGTTTTTATTCATTGTGGAAGAACGCTAGCAAAAACACCAGTTCCACCAATTCCCAATTACACCACAATCTCTTGAAGCAGCTGGGAACTTTCTCCAGAGACACATATCAAAATCCAAATGCACAAGCCAGGTAATAGAGCTGTATAAAATATGATGACCTTATCTCTGACTTAAAATTAAAGATCTAGTTCATTCAGTCTAAATGCATAGCCCCCATTAGGTGTTTTGAAGAGCACTGGAGAAACCACACCTCTCCCCTGTGCTTCTTCAGCTAAGACTTTAAGCCCTCCACAACTCTTTCAAGCCAATTGTGTCTGTTCAGAGCAGATTCTGCAGTTACTTCCTTTCACAACTATAGTTCTTGTCAATTTGTGTTATGTATGGCTCAGGAGACAGATAAATAGGATACAGAGCCTTTCACCTCTAGGTCATCAGTTCAAACGTAGTCCATGTTCATAGTGACCAAAAGTTGCTATCAACAGATGGCTTCTTGGACTCCTCAGTAAACCTCAATTTCCTATGCATAAACCAGTATGTATTCCAGACTCCAAATCTTGCATTATCTTAAAAGGTGTCTGCCATGGAGAAAAGGAAATGGAATTCCAACCTTTATCCTAAAACAACCATCCTCCAAAAACATAGACTATCCACAGTCTTCTTCCCTTCCTTTAAACATTAGAAATGCATAGTACAATGGCATAATGAAAATACCTTCTAAAAGACTGCAAGCAGAGAAAGTAAAAAGAAAAGAGGTCTTTTTTAAAAAGACCAATGAAACTTTGCTGCATTGAAAAACCTCAGTGAAGTTTTATGAGAAAAATTATCTTTGCCTAAAATAAACATTCCTAACTGTTTTGTTAAGACAGAGTTCGTGAGTGCTCCTCTCTCTGGCTCTTCTAGGAAAGCTTCACAGCAAAACTTGGGAAGGTCAGTTTTGAAATTCCTTGTACCTGCACACATCAGCTATCAGGTCTTTGCACTGATGCTAGGGATGTCCTCGCTATTGCTCAATCACTTAGTGATAAAGGCCAGGATAGACTCACTCTTTGGATTTGTTGCCTGCTAAGCCACAAGAAAACTAGCATTTGAATTACCGTGAAGTTCCATGGCATAGCCACCTCTAGGCTGTATTATGGGGAATTGTATGTCACAGGCAAAGTAGTAACTGTAACATAGCTAATGAAAGATATCTGAGCTGGAGGAGTAGCCTGCAGCAGAGTCTAAACCTTCTGCACTCCATGTGATTTCAAGGTACGGCACATCAAAGCTACAGCATCTCTCTTCTCCCTTAGATCTTTTTATGGTATGACAATGACATGCCCAAACCCTTCAATTCAGCAGATCATCCTTTGACTTTTAAGACTTCCTGTCTGGTAACTCCTTCCAGAGGAAAGTTATCAGATCTGAATCTCTTAAATAACAGAAATCTAGTTTTAGATTTAAAGAGATTTCTCAGAAAGCACATCAACCATCAGTGGACTCTACAAAACTACTAGCAAAGACAGAGTCAAAATGCTAAAAGCCATCTGCAATTTTATCTCACCTAAGTGACCTCTCCATGATGACATTAGAAACCATAACTTCCCTTACAATTCTAAAACCAGGATGCTGCCTGTCTTCCCTGATAGAGCCAGGGAATGGCAGAACACAGGCCTTGATCCCAGTGTTTCCATATTTTCAACATGCAAAACATAACACACTCTACAGACCACCTTGGAGAAGGAAACAGTGCCATTCAGAGAGCATACCCTGTGGTCTGTCCTCTGGCCAGACCCCAGAGAGGGTGCTGGACTGTTTACATCTTTCTTCTGAGCTGCTCCAAAAGCACTGCAACAATATGCTTCCAGTTACTCTAAGCAGACGTCAAATCAGTGTCCTGCTCAGAGGAAATAGCATGTAGTAGTCAAGCTAATAAGATCTACCACACTGGTTCACATCTAGCAGGTTTGGATTTGTAATAAGAGACTGCATAGTGTCATAGTTATTAAGTTATTCTTAAAGCTGTTGTATTTCTGCAGAAAACCTCCCAGACAGCATGTGTGCACAGGTGTCATGTAGCACATATATCACTGTCAAAGATGCATCAGATTTGCTGCAATCTGATGTGTACAGTAGATCAGCCTTCCAGTACCTAAAGGGAGCCTATGGGAGAGATGGGGAGGCACTCTTTATCAGGGAGTGTAGTGATAGGATGAGGGATAAGAGTTTTAAACTGAAAGAGGGTAGATTTAACTAGATACGAAGAAGAAATTTTTCACTGTGAGGGTTGTGAAGCACTGGCCCAGGTTACCCAGAGAAGCTGTGGATGCCCCATCCCTGGAGGTGTTCAAGGCCAGGCTGGATGAGGCTTTGAGCAGCCTGGGCTAGTGGAAGGTGTCCCTGCCCATGGCAGGGGGCTTGAAACTAGATAATCTTTAAGGTCCCTTTCAACCCAAACCATTCTGTGATTCTATCAGATGCATTTTGGACATGTCTGCACACAGGCTCTAGAGATGATTTACTCATATGCAGTGGCTGTTGCTGAGGATTTTCAGTTGTCCAGCAGTATGGCAGGAGGCATTGGCTTCCCAGACAAGAGAAATGCAGACAAACAGTCCAAAAGTAGATTTAGATTACACAGTAGCCCTGTAGACACCTGACTATGCATAGCTAGTTCCAAATGGAAACAGCCAGCTCCAGACAGACTTGTTTAGCAGGAGCTAGCTGCAGTGGTGACAGGCGCACAAAGAGGCAATGACAATGATCATGAATCAAGCAAAGGAAGACACAGAGCAATCGGCTGACTGAGGCTGTATGAAAAGCAGGCAAGGACGAAGGTGGCAATGATACTGTAGAAATCAGGAAGAGTATCAGCAGTATTCCTGGGGTTGGTGTGCATGAGATGCAAGGCGGCAGCATCAGCTCCAGCGACAGGGAAACAGCAACAGCAGGGCAGGGGCAGCCAAGCTGCTACAGAGAGAGAATTGGGGATACTGGGGTTACTGCAGCAATGAGTGGCATCTGAAGAGATGGGAAGTCAAGACACAGCAAAGGAAGGACCAACTGGTCAAGTACCAATCAGAAATCATTATTCTAGAAATTTATTTTTATTATGGTTTTAATTTTTTTCAACAAGTCAGCTTGTCACAGAGGGAAAAAACCCTAAACCACATCACAGTTCGTAGTCCCATGTACACAAAAGATTGGCACAGGGATACCAGATAGGTCTAAAGAAAGGTATATGGAGTGAAAAATCCTTTTTCCTTGCATTATGAATTTGATTTAAATACATCATGATAATCAGGTATTAATGTACTCTGAAAAATATTTACTCCCTGAGGATCTTATTATTCTTGCTTCTTAAACTGTTTCAAGTATTAAAAAAATACACTTCACAGTTTACAACCATAATTCCACTGCACGTCACGGTTATTTAAGCAGACATTATTTTTCATGGCAATCACTAAGCTCCTAGAAGTATTTGTTCTCTTGCAGTGACATTCCTGAAACACAGACAAGGTGTTATGAAGACTACACGTACCAAGCTACAAGACTTACAATACTGATTTGTCTACATTAGTGTTCACTCTTCTATTAGTTTACTTACAAATGTTATATTTTACCCATAGAAATAAGTTAACTCACCTTTTTACATTCATCTGTTCTTTTAGTTTGCTGTACATTTCCAGAACTGCATAAAAACAAGAAGATTAACCCATGGAGCTTATCATGGCTTTAGTTAACAAAAGAGGAAAATATATACTGTAAAGTACAAAATGAAGCATAGAAAATAATATGCTAAATTTATCTTAATTAATGTCATCTTTAATTGCTACTGTAACATAAATGTGATAGAAATAGCAAAAAAATTATTCTAGAATGCAGTTAAGACAAAAGAACTCAACTCTTAACAGCTTTTAAATTAAAAATAACTACAATTAAACAAAACAGTAGACACTACATCTATCAAGCATATTCGTTCACTTACTACATACCATAACTTTATCTGCATTATCAATCTATGACCTGTCTCTATTAAATGCCAACAGTACCACCTACTGTAACTATAACAAGTCAACAACAAGACTTTACAAAGAAAAACTCTCAAATCTGTTTTACTCCAGTATCACAAAGAGGATAAAAACCCTTACAGAGCTGTGTGCAATCCCACAATATTACCTTTCTGAAACATAATTTAGAGCCCCTAGGTTTTATTAAAAAAAAAGCCTAAGCCTGGAATGACACACAGCTAAAAATGCAACATTGAAATGAAATCATTAGTGTTTTCCATAGAATTGAGACCGTAAAATACACACCTCATTGTTTACCATATATTAAAAATATTTCTTCATTTAAAACTTGTACATGGCTACATTGTTTGCATCATTTACATCTGTCTCACTGTCTTCTCTCAAAGTGGCATGGAATGTCCATGTTGACATATTTTTAAAAGCTGCTACCTCTTTTGTTAAAATGGATGTCACAGGACCATAAAAGTCTTTTTCATTTTGGCTACTGTGGCTTACCGTATTTAATTTGCCGTCATATTTAGCTACAAGTCACTCACCTGGAAGACACAACTGTAGTTTTTCCACAACTGTCGTTATATTCCGTTGCTGAACTCTACATCGGATTATTTCCTCTGTTTGGGCTATCACCTTAGAGAATTAAAAAAAAAAAAAAAAGGACAAAGAAAAACACAAGTAAATTATGCAAATAAGTTTAATTTGCTACAAATATTCATAATGTTCATATAGGAAGCACCATTTTCTCACCTCTTTCCCAGCATCCTGAAGCCTTCGGTTGGTATCAGTAACTTGGACCTTAAAAATAATTTCACCTTTGTTAGACAAATATGCATATATTGCCCTGATGTGACTGCTCACCCTTGTAATCAGATCATGCTTCATGAGAAACTTAGAACAAAGAAATGCAAATTCAAATTAACTCTACAGCTTGAACTTGAACTTTTGATCGCAAAGGGCTTTTGTTAACTTCAATTACTTATGACAGTTCTTTCTAACAGATTCTGTGGCAAACTTCTCAAATTTACTTGGGATTTTTGAACTTTCCTTGTTTCTGTAGGTCTGTCAAACAATTCAAATCATTGACCCAATTGACCACTGGTCCCTTTTTGATAACCTCAATGAGCTCTATGGGCCATTCATTGTCTGTAAGAAATGGTGATTGCATTTTATGGTAATTAAACATTCATACTTTGCTGAATGCAAACACTGGGTGGTTGATTAACATCAAACGTGGAAATCTCCAAACCACAGCAACATTTTAATGCTGCAGGTGCAGGCAAAGCTCGACCTCAGATTTTCCCACATAGTAAGTGACTCATTAGGTCATCATAATAAGGAAGCACATTCTAGTTTATTAAAAATCTCATTAATTTCTGAACAAAGATGCTCAATGACCTCATTGACGCTGTATTTGGTCTCTTGTTATCTGAATATCCTTTATATAATGCTCTTCTAATCATAACCTCCGATGAACTATGCTCATTCTGTCTGGTGTGCATATTTTGCTCTCAAAAGTGTAAAGAGAGCTAAAAGGGATGGATCTCATAATTCACTATTCTGCATTCTGATTCGGGAGTAAATCTTATTTCTCATTTCTAACGAAAACTACTAATTCCATCTACCCACGTACTCACTACAGAGTAAAGAAAATTTATTTTTCATGCTTAATTGCAGTATTTTTATTTTTCCAATCAAGATTTTAGATTTTTTTAAAGTCTGGCATATAAATACATGATTAGAAAAAGACCTATGCAAGAGAAATTTGGTTTATTATTTATTGTTCTTTACTTTCTAAGAAAGCCTTTAAAAATGGCAACATAATTTTTATAGCATTTTCTGAAAACGTATATTACAACCAAAAAAATCATAATTAGACCTAATAAAATATTCAATTTTGTAAATGTTGCTGGATCAAGCAACACAGCTCTAACCACAAATCCTAAATAATCCAATTTTTAAAAACCATTGCAAACATCAGAGCGTATGTGATAATCACTAAGTTCTTATTCTTCAGTGAAAGAGTCAAGTTCCTTCTTTTAAATTCAAAGACAACGATATATGAAACTCTGAAAAACTAATTTCTTACCTTTAATTTTTCTGCATCAGCCCTAACTTTAAGAAGTTCTGTAATGGCATCCACAAAGCCCTGATGGTGAAAATTACACATCTTTTCTATCTCCCTGTCATGGTTACGTATGCAGGCATCTAGTTTTTCCATAAACCTCTGATGTGCATTTGGTTGGTCATCATACACAGACCTGTTAAATACAAATAAGGAAATCAAAGTTTACTTTTCCCCCTAGTTAAAAACAATATGCAAGGACCTTTATTGAAATCACTCTCTTAAAATGAAAATAGAAGAGGCAAACTTGATGTTATGGTGGCATCATTTGTGATCCACTCCAGCAAAATCAGCATTAAAAGAGATGGCGCAAAACTGAGAACTGAACCCAGCCCTTATGGCATTAATCCAGGTGCTTAACCAGTTACATCATGGTTGACCTGAGTCTCACTGGTCTGTTATTTATGCCCTAATGCTCAAATACGGGTACAAAAGAATCAGTTTCTCCAACCATCTCAAATAGCATGGATCACTTTTCCATCAAATTCCACTCTCTGATAAATATAAATAAGTGCAAACATACAAATTTGCTTTTCTGGTATTCCTAACATCAGAGTTATCCAGCTAAATCAGGGTTGGATACTTCCACCCAGAACAACTGGAGCACGGTCCGGAAGCAGCTGGACCCCTGGCGGAAGGCAATCCCTACTGCTCCCTGCCTCCTGCCTGCGCCCAATGCCTCCCAAAGCAAAACCACGACACGGACGCACCTACAGCTGCTACCTTCATGGGATCCTACTTTCAGGAATGGGTAAAATAAGGTCTTCTGGTTTATTTTACTAATTGTTTGAATAGTACCATTATAAGCCTCAAACAGGAAACATGACTCCAGGAGAAATTATCGGTGTTGCATGTTAAGCTGCATCAGAAATAGAAAGCTGCATAGAAAAATGCTCAAGCACAATAGTGAGCAAAGGAGATGGAGGCAATTTAAAGCTTTAGACTTCAACAGAGGAAGGAAGAAAAGAGCTATCACAGAGAACTGTACTGGAAATCAAAGGTATGAAGTCTCCCAAGAAAGGTAAAGCAAAGGCAGTTCCAAAATTGGATTAATAACTTGGCATAGCAACAGAGCAAAACCAAATAATTTTTGAAGTACCTTTTCAGATAAAATGAGAGCAGCAATATAACGATGATACAGTCATATACATACAAGCATGTCTGTACTGCAAACTACAAGCATTCAAAAAAATGAGATCAAAAATCTTCACATTGCTTTTTTTTCGCCTCTAATTTCCTTTCATAATTACAAAGTTTTCTCCAGAAATCCATAGGGAGAAGTTGCTTTAAAAAAAAAAAAATATCTCAAGACTGGGCAGGGTGCAAAGGCTGAAGTTCCAATGGTTCTCTCAATGTTGCTTGTAGAAGTACAGCCTTAAGTGCAAGACCCAGATAAAAGTCAGTCAAAGCCTCTAAAACTCTTGAGCAGAGAGAAAGTACTTCCCTACTGGTCTTCTCAGAGAAGTATGGCTTCCCATGTTCTTCAAGATCCTCTTTTCTAATCAGACAGCTGGGCTCTGCCGAGATCTGGGGTCACCATCACCTATGCAACAAACCTACAGCTAAGTGTCTGACAAGAACTTGACCTTTCAAGGAAGAAAAGGGTGCAGAAGAGATGAAAAGACTCTTGAAACTAGATTTTTCATCCTTTTTGAGCTCTTTTTAGCTTGGACATTCTACTCAAAGAGGCAACTGAAGTTAGAGAAAGGAGAAAAGGAATAAGCTGTCCTATATGCCAAAGGAAGAAAGCCAATTCCTGATAGCCTGCTTGCTACAGAGATTTTCTCAGGGAAAAATCTATTCAATAAAATATTCCTAGATATCCCTCTTTTCCTTATGATTGATGAGAAAATGAGGCTATGGTACTGAAAGGCAGGCTCTTGCCTCCAATGTGCACCAGGGGAAAATACAAGGTTGTTGACCCATGAAGTCATTCACAAAGGGGAACACAGCCCTCACCCTTTCCACCACCACAGTTTGAAATCACAGCTGGAAGGAGCAAATGTGTGACAGTCAGTCTCTCTTACTGAGGTTCCTGACAGACTGCTTGAAAGAGATCCCTTCAAGACTGCCCTGGAGAACTGAGGTTCAAAGGGCTGTGGTGGAAGACCGCAAGTGACTCACATCTGCCAGTGGGAAACACCTCATCCAGAACCCAGTGCTGGCTGGAGGGAGAAGCAGCAACCTGGCCTGGATTTGTGCTGAGAAGGTTGATAACATACTGCTGTCAATAGCTGTTGCCAGGACAGTCAAGGACTTTTCAACATCATGCTTTGACAGTGTCTGCAGGTGCAGGAGAAGCTGGGAAGGAGCACAGCCCACAATTACTGGCTTAGGATGTCTTGATACCATTTTATCAATTTTATATCTGACAACTCTAGCAGACATGTTGTTAAAGTACTGAGAGGGGGAAATAATTTTCAATCACGAAATTTCGCTTCAAAATGTTATCAAACAATTCCAGACAACAAAGACAGAAATTCTTGAAGCACATATGATATAGCATAGGCAATATTGTATTCACTGTTATAAGAATCAGTATTTATTATTTTTTCTCAGTATTAAAACTAGTCATACATCAGTTTAATGATGATAAATAAAGTACTCATTGACAATTCTCGGGGGTATTATCACAATATTTAATTCAAAATCGTACAGGGAATAAATGTTTAAAATTGAGGAGGAAGAAATCAACACTGTGTAAGTCCCAATGCACTGCTTTAACCACAAGATTAGCCTACCTTATTAAAATCCGTTTCTATTTTATGTTCTACATTACATTGTTTTCTGCAGGGATACTAATAAAACTGTGATCTGTGATCTAAAGCAGTACTTTGACACAACTCCTTACAATTCACTCGTAGTACGAATTCCATATTAATTACATATGTAGACAGCTCCATCTTGTGGAAACAACGACACATCAACCCTCTTCAGCACACTAGTGAAAAAACACACAGAACCGCTTACCTTTAAAGAAATAAATCCTCACAGTACTTAGTGGAAATTCACACTTTGTATCACAACTGTCTGATTTAGGTGTGAAGTAAGAAGACAAATTAAACAAGTTTACTAACTTTCTTAAGACGCTGTACTCTCAGGATACTATATGCATGGTATTTCAGAGGCTTCAGAAGGAAGCCTGACCTAAAGCACTGCCCTTTTTGGAAGTGTAAGTGTACTTGAGAGAGCCATGCCACCTCTGGCCATGGACAGAGACTAGGCTTTTTCTCAAAACTGCAAACACAACTGAGGTGATGCATGCCTGATTTATCTATTATGGAGCATCACACATAGTACAGTACGATTTATTTCTGATACTGAAGCTTATTTTCCATACATACACTTCAAAAATTACCTACACTTATTTAAATAAAGTAATTGCTACCTTGAATAATAACCTGAAGCTATACATTTCAACAGATTATGGTGCTGCAAGCATCCTGATAGCAATTTTGCACTTTTCAGAGTTAAACTATCAGGCAGACAAATAAACATACTGAAATATCTTGGAGAGAGACACAGAATCCTGAAAGCATCCTATAGCTAATTATTTTAAATTACAAGACAAAATGAACAAAATTTACAACACACACACACCATTCTGTTGGGAAGACAGTGAGGAAGTGGTAACCCTTCCAGATGCATTTCTTCAGGAGACAACTACCACATGCAATTATGTCTATCCTAAAAATCTTTCTCTCACTTTAAGCTGCTTCACACATGTCAGTGGGAAGTGTCATAAAAAGGGGTAACATGTCTAAGCTATCAAGACAAATTTTACATGTGTAATGTATAGTTCCTTCAATTTTTATTTACATTTATACACTTCTGAATGAAGAACCCCAAGGATCCTCTTCAGCTTTATGGGCCCCTGAAGTGGTCTTGTGGTCTGAAATATAGCACAAACCTGAACTGAGCAAAACTGAAAGACATGATCAGTTTGTATTACAATTGCTTTCAACCTGTGATCTATACAGCTACAGGAACCTACGGACTACTAGTGGTTGATCCACACCATGACACTCCGAAGAGTAAGCTTTTTCTCAGTATGAGTTTTCAAACTGGAAAAACATAAAAGGAGAAAACCACTGATGTTGAAGACAGAAGTGTATATTTGATTTCAGCACAAAACAACCCACACCATACCATCGGAATTTTCGATCTGAAATGAGAGAATATTAACTTGAGTGACTAGTTAGATATCAGTACTGCAAATAAGGGCAACCCCAAAGAGCACAAGCAGAGCTGAAGGATTTTTCTGGTAATGTGTAGCGGGTTATTTGTTTATATTTCCCAGAACTCTGTACATAGACAGAGAGACTTTTTTCTGAGTCATCCCAACAACTGGACAATATGAGTCACATTAATGCCATTCTAGGTAAATACAAGATAGTGCAAAAAGTACTCAAAAGAGGAAAAAAATGAACTAGGAACAGTCAGAGACAGCTTAACCTAAAGGAGAAAGATGTCAAGTCAGTGGCTCAATTTTATTGCAATACAGGTATTTTTACCTTGATCTATCTTACCAGTTGGGCTGAAGGGAGAAAGACAAACACAAACAGATTTGAATTCAGATCTCAATAAAAATAAATGGAGAATTTTCAGATATGCAACCATTTTCCAACTGAAAAAAATCAAACAAGGTTACTTTATACCACAAAAAACCTCCCTAATTTTTTTTTATTTTCAGAACTGAAACAAAATACGAAAAACACACATTTAATAGGTCTTACTGACAGTTTTAATGTGTGTACATGCAAAAATCTGTTGAAGCACCAGAGGGCACCATCCTATGCAGAAAAACACCAACCTCTGAGTAAGCGAGAAGGCTACTCTCTGAAAAGCTAAAATTCAGCCAAGAATCATAAAACCTAACCTGCCATGAATTCCATAACTTCACAAAATAGTAATAATGTTAAAAAATCAATTGTCCTCAAATAATCTATTCTATAATGACAACTCCATACATATGCATTATTACTCTAAGCCACTAACCATACATCTCTTCACAAATGGTTACTGTGCAGCTCCAAAAACATATTTCTTCCATTATTTCACGTAAATAATTTCTACCGATGCAATCAGGACACATGACATTAAACACCTGAGTGCAAACGGGATTAAAAGAGGACCAGCATTTCACTTTCAGAGAAGTGAAACAAAAGTTACAGGCCAAAAAAGTCATAAGCCCAGAAGTTAATTTAAGACATTGACCGGACTGCTGGAAAGGTAGGCAAAAGAAGTGCATGTAGACTAGGAGAGGAGCCTAAAAATATTTTTGAGAGTTCAGCAAACACCCCAAATTTGCTTTTTCCCTCCTCATCCCCAGTCTTTCCATCAACATAATCTTCCCACTAGAAAATCAGAATAATCCAAAACCTGAACACAACTTCCCCTACTTGGGAGTTTAGCATGGAAAATGAAGTGCAAGACTAATCAGAATGAGCACTAAAATAATTTTGTCCCTTATATCTATGGCAATAGCTGTAACTTTTCAATTGTAAGCAGAGCTGCTCAGGTACTGAGATTTCAAGCAAGAATGAACTTGAAGAGTTCATTTTACTAAAAATAAAAGCTCCATACTTCCACAAGAAAATAATGATTCAGAATATAATATTAATTCCTGGTTGGTAATAAATAACTTTGTCAATTAAAAATCATTACTAAAACTGTCTAATACCTAAAGAAAAAAAAATAATATTTAACAAATCCCTTTGGGGTTTTAAAAAAAAATCTATTATTTCTTGAAGGTTTTGGAGTCTGTTTTTGTGTGTGTGTTTGGTTTTTTAAATGGACAACAATTCAATTTTTAATTGCAACCCATATTCAGGAGAAACACATCTGAGCTTATGGAGTTTATTACTGTAAGTTTTTAGAGTGAACAATTCTCTTCCTAGTAATAATTTACAATAATAGGTTCTAACAGCAGCAAAGACTCTTAAAACAGATCACCTATCTAAAAAATAGCTAAAAAACTATGTCATAAAATTGAGAAAAAGACGACGACAAAGTAGCTCCTCACTAATGACTTGCCACCTTCCACCATTTCCACACACCCGTAGCCCATCCTGTTCTGTCCCATTTCTAGGACGAATTGCAGGTTCCCCACCCCTGCCTACATTGCCACAAATTCTTTCATTTCCTGATTACACAAGACATGAAGCAATTAAAAACTGTATACACGCATTCCTTTCAGGGTACTGATAACCACTTAGTAAATGTCAATCAGTTACATCTCCATGAATGTTGTGACAATGAATTACACATATCTGCACACTAGTTGTACAAGTTTGACATGGAACATAAGCCTGATCATGCAACTTCTCTATTACAAGGGATGCAAGAGAAAAAAGATTCATTTTTCGAGTTTAGATTTAGCACTGTGGGAAAAAATAAATTTTTAACTGATCACTTTGATCACTTAAGCCAAGTCACAAAAAAAAAAAAAAAATTCAGACACACAATTTTTATTCCATTTTTTCAAAGTAATAGTTAAAACACAGCACACACAAGCAAAAAAACCCAACTCTCAAATTAAGAAACTGTGCTTGTGGAAAATGCTGCTTTTACAAGTCAAATCTTGCTACCAAAGCCAACTTTGTACTGAGGCTAGAGATGCTCTGAGCTAGCTCCCATACACGCCTTGCAAGAAGTGGCCAAGTAGACGTTTGTCCTCTCTCTCGACTTCTGATTTGATTTTAAAAAAGAGACTGATATTAAATAAAGTTGTAAAATAATATTTGCAATTCAAATTTGCATGATGCGTTCAGTAGGACTGATGCAAGCACAAACCACTGACCATGCAAATTAAGATTCTGCCCTTAAAACAGACCTGTCATTGTGACTATAACCATGGCATCCCTAACCACAATACTGTATGACACACTCCATTTAAGCTGAAATTTCACAGGAAACACTGCAGAAACTTCCTTTGTCCTACAATATACAAAGATATTTTCTGTTTACACAAACTGCAAACTTTGTAGGGATTTTTCCATGGAGTAATTTCATATAGGTTGCTGCATACACCCTAAAAAGCTTTATTAAATAATGTCCAGGTGTTTCCTGTAATTCAACTGGAGTTATGGTAATAAGCACATTTCTTAAAACCTATGCAGCCTTTCTATGCCAGGAGCTACCTATGGTCCAGTTCTGCCATTCTTATTCATAATTACATCTCATCACTCTATTTAAAAGCTCACATTACATGCCAGAACAACGTAGAACTCAAGCTATGGCCTAATCAGAGAAAAGATTTTATTAATCTTAGTGTAGCTGTTGTGCTTTACTGGCCTGATTTTCCTGGATGTGCAATTTCTGTGAATTGTTCTCACTAATAGTATCCTGTTTCTATGAGCAGGAAAGGGCTGAGTACAGTTTGTTAGTTAACATTACTTCCTATAAGCAGGGTCCATATTCTGTAGTAGCAGCACTACAGCCGTCATTGTTCATGCTGGATAAGCAATGGATCACGCTGATGGCTGTTAATGGACATCCTCTGCAGCAAAACATGAACTGATAATCAGTAAACCCAGATTTGCAATAGACTTCCTCCTTCCTGTTTTTACACTGCTGACCAAGGAGATGCCTCTTCCTGCTAAGCCTTTGTGCTGCTTACTGCTGTATGAAGCAAGAAACTGAAAAACAAGGGGTGCACTACTATTTTTTTTCTAATTTTGTGTTGTAACAGTAGATCAAAAAGACAGCAAAGAAAACACCAGCTTCATTCACTTTGGTACTAGCTATTGCCACATAACAAAATGCCAAGTTTGGCCATCTGCTTCATAAACCTAAATGGATACTGGGGACATAGTTGGAACCTATGTTATTTCACAGAAAATAAAATAAAAAACTGAAGACCATATAGAAATATTCTTATCATCCCTTATTATTTCCACAGACTGTGATAAAAATTGTTCCACTTTGGAGCAATGGATTCATCTATAAATTAAAATTTGAGCTTCTAAGTTCTTTTTAAAGATTTGATCAGACTTCTATTACACACGTCCCAGAAATAATTAGCCATTTGTTGCAACCTGGAGCTAATCTGTCTTCTTTATCTGGAGCACTTTAGGCATGATCTTCAAGATAAATATTTAACAATTGTTTCTGTACAGCCTTCGTGAGACATGTGAAAATAGAATGGAACACTTAATGCCACAAAAATGTCTAAGTTACTTATTTCAATAGGTTTTGAATACCAAAACTACACAGATGTAAACATATTATTTTAGAAACCAAGCAGTTCCAGATTAAATAAAATATTCAATAATTTAAAAGTTTCAAAACCAATTGGATTAAGAATGCATTCTATTCAATATAGATAAAACCAGATAATTCTTTGATCTCTCACATTCCTCTGCAAACTGAAGCATATCTTTTCCAAAAATCTTACATTATTAATTTTTTGTTACCTCTATGAGTTCATATAGCTGATGCATAGAAAATCATTGTGTATTCTTCTTCTACAAATCAACAGCCTGTACTACATATCCTTTGCACATGCACATCTCCCAGGATAACCAAAGAAAACAAAAAAGAACTTTAAAAAAAGTCTGTATTTAATCCAAAAGTCCAACTAAAATGAATTCACAGTATTTGTGTTGGGAAGCAACTAACAGTGTTGAACCAACTGACTTCTACTAATATTTGTTACCTTACTCAAGTCCCCTACCTGCTCAATAAACGAACTAAGAAGCAGAAAAAAAAATCTATTCATGCCTTCAGGAAAGGTGACACTTCAGTGTGCCACAGAAACTCCACGTTTCAAGAGGCAATAGCACGTATTTGCTACCTGATTACAATTCCTTAAGTTTATAAAACAAAACAAATATACAATATAAAACAATAACAGCTCTGTTAGTTTCATGTTGAAATTGACATAAAAACAAAACTTAGATGAAAATGTTGCCTCGATGAAATCAATGAGTTAGAGATT
>VZTO01025845.1:41585-125555 GCA_013400615.1 Syrrhaptes paradoxus
AAAAAAAAAAAAAAAAAAAAAAAAAAAAAAAAAAAGAGTTCCAGCCCTCTCTGCAGGTCCCTAGTGCAGAACTTTCAAAAACATCTTTTAGGTCCTTTTTGTCAAACCCCAAGTTTTTCCATCAGGGCTGCTGCACTCTAAAACCTGCTTCTTTCCTTCTTAATACCTCCATCAGTGATTAAATTCTCTACTAGTTTGGTATTACTGGCAAAGGTTGTGGTACAGGAAGGGCTTCAGCCAGGCTCCAGGAGAGATCATTAACTCCTTCCTGCATAGGACACAATCTCTCAGGCATACAAATGATTCCTTAGTAGACATGGACAAGTTGAGGAAGAGATGTGTTGTTGAGCCTGCTTTAAGCTGAACATCGAATTGAACATGATGTCATTGTTTTACCAAGGTTTGTGGTGACAGGGATTAGGTTTGGCCATTTCAACCACCATCAGATAACAGCCAGAAAGACTGGCAACAGCTAGATTTTATAACTAGCCATAGCAAGCCCTTCAGTGAGATAAAATCTAATGCTATTACATGATGCTGAAGCAAAACTAGGTTGACATTTCTGAATGAGTTAATAGTTTACTAAAACCCAAAGAAATAGTTTCCTATTTGCAAACCCATTCCTGGCATTATCTTGAAAGCATTATCTAAGAAATATCAATCCTCATAGATTTTTATGAGCTCATTTTAGTAGTATAATCCATAAAATGCAACATGACAAAACTTGCTTAATTGCAGTTGCTGTAATTTCAGCCTTGTATGTGCAAACACTCTAGCACTTACAGGTCAAAACCAGGCTTATGTTTAATTTAATTATGCTAACTTTCCTCAAGTAGTCATCTGTATTGAGGAAATTGCAAAGTCTCAGAGCAATGGTTCAGCAACACACAAAAGCTAGAGTGCAGTGTATGCTGTTGGCTTCCCCAAAAAATCTTCAAGAAAGTAAGTACCCATGTGACTGGCATTTGCGAATGTGTAAAATTATGCATTTTCTATGCATATGACAGGTCAAAATCTGGGTCAACAGGCACAAAGTAAGCTTGAGGAAAAAGCTGATGAAGAAACAACATGAATAACGATTGTCTTTCCTGAATTTAACTGATGTAACAGTGAATAAGCCGATCATATGATGGGAAACCTAAATTTAGATAAGACACAATGATACAAAAGGCATGAACCCCCTACCAAGCACACTATTCTGGATCTTTCAGCAGATGACTCCTCTATTTTAAAAGTTTTAATGTATTTTGAAAAATGTTTCCTAAACAAAGGAACATTTAAAGCTCTTTGGTAATGCTTATGAAATTGGAGAGAGCTATTTCAGAAGTATGCTTTACATAGGTTACCAGTTAGGTTAAAGCTTCACTTGGTAGTTGTCCATTTGGAAAACACTGCAAGAACTGAGTCAGAAGCTGATGCATGAACACTTAAAAAGATCAAGATAACCTGATTTGCAGACACATATTCCATGACAAACTTGATCAGCATTAAACCTAAAGACTTTTTGCACCACAGAAAAATGCAGTGTAGATATGATTTTTTATAAAAAGTAGAGAAATACTATGTTGAAACTCGCAGCAATGGAAGCGAGTCCTTACCTTCTTCTAAAGTATTTTTTGCTACCAATGTCAAATCTGCCTGAAGTATCAGCCTAGCCTACAGCAAAATCAGAACTGCAGTTCTGCCGCTGAATATGTAAATGCCAGATTAATTAGTCTGCAGCATGCTCCCTTATTATGTTATTTGACTCTATGTAATAGACTATCAATAAAAAAACATTGCTCCTTCATAGCAATATATGTGGTGATAGATCTGCTCACATAGCCAGCTGCTTTATCTGACTGTCGCCTTTCAACTTAAACACTCTGAATATTATCAAATCCTGCATCAAGTGACAAAACCTGCAACCAACACTACAAGCCAGTCACCGTTTTTTCAGGAGACACTGATCTGGGCAATCAGGCTTGTCTCCTTACTCTATAGCAACCCAGTTGCAAAATAGGAGTTAGCTATTACAAGGAAGATAAACTGATACATAAATATACATAGAAGTACACTCTGTGACCTGATCCAAAAAAGGCCAGACCCTTGGGGCTACTTTGTAACTTCAGTTTGAAAGGGAACCAGGAATGAAAGGCTTTAACGTGAAAAGTTAGCGGGGCTTGAAGACAGACCATTAATAAAGATACAGACTACTGATTTTCAAACCATAAAAACAGATTATAATATTGTAAAATACTATCATACTATTTGAAATTTGAATATGTGATCAAACCATTTCAATTCTGGTTCAAAGCATTGGTAGATGATCTCTGAGTCCTTTTACGTTTGCTCTATCTTTAAAACAAGACTAAGCTATAAATGCAAATTGCTGGCTTATAATCTAAAACCAAAATAATGAGAACACAGAAAAAATGCTTTTAAACAATCATACCTGACAACTAAGACCACAGGACAAAATGAAGGCAGCCACATTTTGTCATTGGATAACCACATCACAAATCCCAACAGCCCATAGGTGACTGCTCAGAAAAAAATACTCCCCAGCCTGCGACTGTGTTAACACTGTACTATCTTCCCACATCTAGAGAACTTATTCATACTGTATGCTACTGCTAACTATTCTGCTAAAGATACAGAAAGATATAACTAAATCATGTGTGCTAGGTAATAATAGTGCATACTTCCAGTAAAACAAATTACATTGAGACTTCAGAGCACCCTGTCATACTCCAAAGGCTATTTCAGGCACTTCGTTTCACTTGGCTTTGGACGGGCCCCCTCAATGAGTACAGGAATATCTCCAAAATACAGATTATGGCCCCCAGTCTGGGCAAACCACCTGCAGTTCCAAAGTATATCACAACTCAGTAAAAGCAGAATTATACTCTCCCTCCATATTTCTGCCTCTGAATTTTCTTAGAATTATTGATCAGGAAAGGACAAAACAAGTCTTGCTTGGACCACTACTGCTACCTTCACTTCCTCAATTTATTCCTCTCATGATGCCTTACTGAAGTATGCCTTCTACCTTCAGCTTTTCTGCAACACAAGGACAGAAGCTCTGGATGAACAGTTATCAATTGCTTCTAACACTTCACCCCTACTCATTTATAAAGCTCACAACAAATGTACATCCTACCTCTAACCTCTGTTGAACCTAAATGAGAAAAAAGCAGCACCATGCAGAAGTGATGTTTCTTTGCAGTCAGGTGGCTCAGTGTTGCCTTTACCAGTGCAATGCAGTCCTAGGCCAGTGGAAGGTCACCACAGCATACTGCAGCATCAGAGAGAAACGCATCAAGCCGGCATGATTCCCGCAGCCAGAGATAACATGCCAGTGAGCTGTCTTTATCGGATGCCCTCTAATAACTCTGGAAAGGAGTTTCATGGCCAGCACAACCTATAGCAACCTAGAAGATGCTCTAACATTTACCAGGCAACAGCTTGGTGATGACAGATTTCAGGAGCAGAAGAACAGAGAAGTACCTTAAAAGCATTTTAACACTGACTTTCATGGAGCACTTCTGAGCTGTGAAAGTGGATCAAAGCCACAGAGTAAACCCACTTACAGATACATCAACAAACATAGCACCTCCTTATCAACCTCATCTTAGCTACAAAACTACCATCATCAATTTCTCCATAATTTTCAAATTTTATTTTACTTTTGTATTAGTTGTTTAGTCAGCTGATTGTGGGCATGGAGGTACTCCTCTGACAAGCTGTGCATGGGGATCACAGAACACTGCAAATTCAGTGACGTGAAGCTCATGAGATGAAGTGTTCAGAACAAGCCTACCATATACTTACACAGTACATTGTCAAGCTAGAGTTTGAGAGTTAATTAATTTACTTTTTAAAAAGGACTTTGAAATATTACACATGACCATAAGCTCAAAGAGACTTGTCAGTATATCGTAACACTGGCAGAACAACATAATCTGCTCTGTTGAACTCCACTTTGACCTATTTTGACCAACATAAAACTAACTAACCAGCAGATAAGGTCAATTATTTTCTTCTGAATTGAATTTATCTGAATTACCTTGACACATTCAACAGAATATTCAATAGAGAACAGTATTCAATAAGTGTGAAGACACTTAAAAACTGACTCTTGAAATTTTGCTAATATGTACTTACATGGAGTTCAGTGAAGGCCTAGAAGTTTTTTTGTTATTAACTTTTTAATATATTTCTCTTCTCTTTGGAGAGGGATATGGGAATTGCCTTCCTTTCTTTTAGATTTTTTTTCTTTTTCCTTTATAAAGATTAGAAATGCACTGACAACTCTCTCTGGTTTTGCAAAGCCCAACAGTATGTATCTGACATGAATTATAAGATATTAACATGTTATAAAAAGGTGAGAGTGATGAGCCTTTAACAGGCGTTGTCATTAATCTCATTTAGTTAGCCACTAAAGCTAGAAAGATGTTGATAAAAGTTTCACAGTCTGCTGAAAAAAAAATTAATCCTGGCCTGCTATATATACAGTCTGCCTATTTAATGAAAGGCATGTTATACAGTTGACTTAACTGAGTCATTTATAATGACTCAGTGAGTATCACTAAATTTAGAGATGCAAATTAAATACCAGCAATTTTAAATCAACAAATTAATCTACTTAAAACTTTAAAAGAAAATTAATTTAATCAAATAAAATCTCTTCATTTTATGTTTCTTGAGATGCACAGCAATCTTTAAGAGCTAACTTACTCAGCTGAATAGTAAACAAACCCAACTGAACTTGATTCCTTGATTCCTCCTATAAAGGACCTGTGTTTCACATTCCTATACATGCGTGGATCTCAGCACTAGAAAATCACCTGCAGGATCGGTCCATATATTCTTCCTTAACTGTAAATTACACCCAAAAACATTATCTATCAATATATGTTGTTATTTTTATATCATAAGCAGAAGTGCTGCCGCTCTTCTAGCAGGGCAGGAAACAGCACCTTGTCAGAGACAGCTACACCAAACTAGTAAACAAAACACTGAAGAAAAACAAGAGCAGAAATGTGTTTCCATGGAATCTACATACAGCCCACAAAAAAATTACACTTCCTTTGTGAAGCACGGATGCATTAGGAAGATATTAAGATCTCGATATGAATAATTAAGGATAAGTCAGATCTTGCATATCCTACAATCTTCAGCATTTAGTATTACGTCATGCTACTTACCCGAAATGCTCACCTCAAGTCCCTTCTTCTGTGCTGCTATTTAAGTAGGTATGTTGGTACTTCATTTCATATCACAAAGCTATAAATATTCTCCCAGCATTACAGATCTTAGACTACAAAAATATTCCATTTCACGTAATGAAATTAATGTAATTTCAGTCATTACATGAACTAATATCAATGGCTTCCACAACTGGAAATCAATGGATCACTTTATGGTGTAGCCTTATGCAACTGCACATAGAATTACTCACTTCTTTGATTTATATTGTTTAGCAAGTCAAATGCAGATCTTGTGCAGAAAATAATGCTCCATTTTACATTCACACTTTTGTTCACTGAAATAGAGCTTGAAATTAGATGTAGAATTTTTGACTTTTCAGTTTCACACAGCAAGTCACAGAGTTCAACAGGCGTAGCTGAACAGATACCTACAGTTTTGATTTTAAACATTACTGTTCTTACAAAGTAGTAGCATATTTCTCTGATGTTGGCTGTACTTCTTTCAAAACAGTCAGCCATGTGTAACCATTCTTTAGCCTCTTTTTTTGGTAAATGAACACTAGAGGTTAAATCAGACCAACATGCACTTCTCTAAAAATTCCGAAAGTCAGCAATGCAAAACTCCCCTTCTGAAAAGTCAGTAAGATAACAAGATAGATAAGACAGATGAGATACAAACAGAAAAAGAAAGGACAGGAACACACAAAGACAAACAGAAAAAGAAAGGATAGGAACACATAAAGAAATTAAGAAACTGAATGTTTATATTTATAAAAACCTTGACACATTTTAAATGTATAATGTCCCTTTCCCCTTTTACATCCCTCCCCCATCCACACATGTGGTTCCCAAACATGCTGTCTTCCACCAAGCAGCCTGATTCTCTGTGTGCCCTTTACATAGGTTTCTCAAAGTTCTACACTGGAGATGCTACTGAAACTGCAATTATATTTAATATTTTGTTGCTAGGTTTTTTGTTTTGGTATGTTTTTTGCAGACATCAGCTCCAACCTGCCTGGGCTTGTTAACCGAAACATGGCTAAACTGCCTCCAGGGGCAATTCAAGTCTGAAAGCATCTCAGCTACTTTCTCTCAGTCTGAGCTCACAAACTCTCAGAGGTGAAGCTCCCTGTGAGCCTCAGCTTTGATACCTCCACACTGTATTCCCAACACTGTCTGTGACGGAAGATCAGAGCACAGTTTGCTCTGAGCTAGCCCCTAAGACCAGGCTGACCCCACAAGCAGCCCTTGGGTGATGTCTGGGCCACCCAGCACATTGCCCAATTGGGCTCTTTGAGGATTGATTAGCCCCAGCCTCACACAAATGCCCAGTCTGCCACTTCCCACACAGGCCTCAGCGCTGGAGGACCCACTGCAGACACATGCAGCCAACTGCAAAGTCATTGGCTGCAAAGTGCAAAATGACCCATTTCACGTGCAATGCACATTTCACTTCCATCAGTTCTCGGTGCCCAGTTCCCTGGCAGCATGCCCCACATTTGCCCTTTCCCAGCCCTGCCCATGCTCTCCAGTGGGCACCATCCCCTCTCAGGCAAAGCCAGCAGTGCCGAGCTCACCGCCCTGCGGCATGCTGACACACAAACCGCCTTTTCCAGTTCCCTGCACACAGGCTCTTCACATCTTCCTGAAGAGATAAAGTAGAAATTTAGTTCTCTCTCCCCCGTTTGGCTAGTGCCTGTGCTTTTTCAGATCTTTCAGATATCTCTAATCAGGGAAGCACCAGCACAGCTCCAGGATGAAGATCCCTTTTCCCCCTGTGCCACCTTCTCCACACCCCGATTCACTCCCCCTGGCCCTGCGTTTCTCTCCCCAGCTCAAACTGAAAGGCACTGACACATTTCTCTCTAACAGGAAAGATTAAGCAAATCCTTTTCTTTAACATGCAGGCTACACCATTTGACAGTATGAGGAACTGGAGAGAAAAGAAAAACAAGCCATTGAAGTCATGGCATTTCAGAAATGCTCTGAACACTGTCACATTTCCCGAAGGAAACCGACCAGGGCAGGAGGTTTCAGAGAGCACTAGGACAGGTTGCACACAGAGGATCCCTGAGGTTTCTGATGTGGCCATACGGTTTCGGTCCTCTTCTCAGCACAGACTCGGGGCCACCAGCACACCCCAAGGAGCGGGACAGGAGCCCTCCCTGCCCAGGTAAGGGAGAGGCCGGCAGCGGGTCACGGCGGGAGCCCCCAGCCCGGCCCGGGCGCCCCGGCCCGAGACCCCGCTCCCGCCCCGCCGCGTCCACCCCCGCCGGAAGCCAAGCAGCGCCCCGCTGCCCTGTCAATGACAGAGGGAGGCCAGCCCGGGGACGAGGGCACGGCCGCAGCTTCCGTTCGGCCCCCCATCCCTGTCAGCGCCGCCGGCCCGGGGGTGACAGCCGCCTGAGGCCAGGCGCACCGCATCGCAGCGGCCCCTTCTCCTCCGCCACCCCGCGGGCGGCCGGTGCGCAGCGCCCTCGCAGGGCCCGGGGCGGGAGNCAGGGTGGGTCCCACGCAGGCCGTGTCGGTGCTTTCGATCTCCTGCAGGATCCGATCATGCTCGGGGAGACTCTCCGCCATCTTGGATGGGAGGGATCCAGCGGCCGCGCCGCTGCGGGAGGTGCCGGGGAGGGACCGTGGGCGGGGGCGGCCGCGGAGCCGGGCAGGGGGCAGCGGGAGCCGCCGGGGAGGGCTTCTCAGCGCGGAGGGGGGCCGGCGGCCCGGGCGGGGGTGAGGAGGGAGGGGAGAGGGCGGGCGAGGAGAAGCAGATCGCACCGGGCCGCACCCGCGCGCCTCTCCGGTGCCCCGCGGCCCTTGTCGGGGGAAGGACTGCACCGGGGCCGCCCTGGGAGCCCGGCAAAGCCCCTCTGTCCCCCGGACATCTCCGAGCGCTGTTATCCGGTGGGGACGGCGGGCTGCTGCCCCTGCCTGGCGCCGCCCGCTCTGCCCTCCTCAGCGCCCAGGGGCAGAAGAGCGACACCCCCAATCGGACCCTCGTCCCGGTTACGCTGCGGCCAGACCAGCTGCGCTCATAGGGCTTATCCGGCCTTTTCCTCTGGGCTACTTCTGGTTTGTTTCTTGGGATGGATTTTATTATTATTAATTTATTTTGTTTTGCTTTTAACTGCTGCCGCCCCAGCAGAGAGGCGGCGGCGGCCCCGGCCCCTGCGGCAGAAGCTGTGCGGGGGTTTCTGCAGTCGGGTTCGGTTACCGACTTGTTTCCTTCCCTTCTTTAGGTGATAAAAATTTGGGAGTCGGGTTACAAAGAGAACAACCCAAAAGCGCACCTTTTTGTGCTGTGGCTTGCTTTGCAGAAACTGGCATGTTGCTTCCTAGTGCCCTGGAGCATGTGTGCAGCAAAGCTTTATTTTTCAATGAAGGGGGAATAGCCCATTTTCTATTTGAATTATACACTTTGTGGTTTGTGGCCAAAGATGAGCTAGTCCTTGCATTTTGTGTGCTTAGGAGACAGGATACACCTGTTTTCTGGGCAAAGTTATCTGCACACACGTGGGAAGCCAGTGTAAAGAAATGAGCTCAAAGTCTAAAACTTCAGGGTGATGTGTGGCTCCTTTTCCAGTGGGGAACTGACAGCAATTTACAACTGTGAATGCGTCAAAGTCTAGACACCAGCCAGTACAATTGTGTGTGGCACCCTTCCAGTTATTACAATCAAACTCATCATCTCTGCTGCCCTGGTGCAACTACACCTGGACACTAGTTAATAAATGGCACCAAAGACTGCACATCTTGTCTATGCTTGTGGTTCTATCATATTCAATGTTGAGTCAGATGAATTTACTGATGACATCTACTAAATCAACAAGGACTATTCCAAATGTAGACAAGGGCCTACAAAGTGCATGCTGCAGAAAGAAAATAGACAAAATCCTACAGGCTGCTGCTGTAGTAGTATTTCCCTCGAGAAATAACTCAAATGCAGGAATAATCTTCCCATGTTCCTTTTTTTTTTCCCCCCGTCAGCAAATTACTGAAGTAACAGAGTAAAACATACATTCTTCAGCATAAATTAAATTTTCTCTCTTTAGCCTGATAGTCGCTGCAACCTGATGCCTACCGTGCTAGGGAGGCTATTTTTAACACTCTTCTACAGATACTGGCAATATATTTGGACACTAACATAATAATCTTTTATGCATTACTCTTTTGTAGGAATGAATATGCAGAAAAATTTTTTCCAATTGTACTTTTACCATCAAATGGTTTCCATAAGCTGTGAATTAAAAAAATATTAAAATATTCAGATATTAAGGAATATCAACAGTAAAACCTTAAGTAGTTGCGTCTTTAGTAGTTAAAAAAGGGTTGACTTTATTAAAAAATTTAAGAATAAGCAGCAACTAATTCTTTAAAAATATATCTGTTAACATCAAACTAAAAACACTGCTACACCAAAGAGCATTTTCCCCTTGTTATTATGTTTAAGAGTAATTTAGTAATTTCTTTCTTCACAGGGAATCACATCCAGCCTTCAGCAGCAGATAGCTTTGTCCAGGTGAAGTAAAAGAGCTGAATAGGTGACCTTGGTTTGCATTTTTTCATTTAGGGACAATCACATTGAAATTAAATTCAACCTTCCTATAGATTTCAGGGTCAGGAAAACAAAGTTTCTGATATATTGGGCTGACTGAAAGAACAGCTACGTAATGGAACAAATCCACCGTGAACAGTATGATATTATCTAAACAGTGCATACCTTAAGGTGGTTCCAAGAGGCAGCTCAAAGGACTGGATCTCAGCAAGGGCATTTTCATATATCTGGTCTTTGTTTTCTTCTATATACAATTCTGACAGATTTGACTTGCTTTTCCTTGCCATAGATTAGCATAAAATTTGACTTAACTTTAGGAGAAGGCTTTCATTCTGATTATTATCGTTGACTAAGTGAATCCGTAGTCAGCAAAACCAGGCATGAAAAAACAGATCCTGCACTAACCTCGTGACTCCTGAGGACTTTGTGTCCAAAAATGGTGCACAGCTGCTGTTTTCCTGTCTCTGCTGGTAACATTTGCCTCATATGCAGTACCGAGGCCTGCACAGTCTTTTTTGAATATGCGTCCAATTTATTTATCTTAACAGGAAATTTATGGGCAAAAATAATGTTTCTACATCCTTGTAATAGTTCACTAATAATAAATATTAAGACTGAAATTTAGTTAGTTTGAAAACACCATTTTAAAATCACTTCAGACTCTAGACGTCAATGCTTAATTTATTTGTTGAGTTTTATATATTAAATAATATTTTTAAAATATTTTATTTTACCTTTTACTGTATAAAAAGCTTGCACATGCAAAAATTAGCTGGATTTATGAAACAGTTTTATGGACCTTGTAAAGCAGACTGGAAAAGCAAATAAAGTTTTTTATTCTCATCTTTTTCCTTTTCAGCATTAATAGATGCCATTTATAACAACAGAGTGCAAAAAATGTTCTGGGATAACCGATTTTTATATTAATATGCAATAAACAAAACTGTTACTAATTCATTACCTGCCTGTAAGAAAAAGAACATGGACAAACTCCTACAAATATTGAGGGTGGTGCTGGTGTCAAGTCATTGTTCTTATGATGATGGCAAAGGACTTCACACAACTGCCACCAATTACTTTCCTTTCAGATGATTATTTCAAACATGAGACTGGACTTCTAGATCTTTCAATTTAAACAACTTTTTAGAAGCCTAACTCAATGTTAAGTGGCATAGTCAGTCTTACTATATTTTATTATTTTGGATATTTCAAAGGTTTTAATCAAGATTTGGCTCTTAGCACTGCTCCTGTCAAAATTGATTAGTCTTGACACACAGGGTGCAATCAACAGCTAAATGCAGGAAAACAGAAATTACTCATTTCTGACCAGTGTGATTTATTGTTTATTCGCTTCTCCACGCCCAGAGGGAATGCTGAGACAAGTTCACATCAGTAGCAGTGGGAAAGAACTCTAAAGACTAAAATGAGTTACACACTTATAAACCTGTAACGTGTTCCCTTGAATAAGCTGCTTTAATCACCTGTTTATTTTTTGATCAAAATTAAGCAATTGCTCTGTTAGCAGTAATATCCAATATATTTCCTGCTTTCATGTTCTAAACAGAATTGATGGTGAGCCATTTTTACACCTTTCACAAGCAATGGGAGCCTGTGATTGACACGTCCAGCCACTGGATGTCACACAAACGCAGTTGAAAGGATATCGTAACTATTCATTGTAATCTTAACAGACACCAGATTAAAGTATTAATTTATCAATTATGAGGAGACACTGTGAAAGTAAACTGCAAAAATTATTGCATGGAATAAGCTGAAGCTTAAGCTTATTCATGTGATAGAAGAAAGTACATTTGCTGCCACAGTGGCAGAGCACAGTCAAGTGAGGTAAATCAGAGATGCCTTGACACCTACACCCAACCGTCACACACAGAAAAATAGGATGCAGCGATGGGAGCATAACACTTTATACAGAGTGCTTTTGTGAATGTTTTTTATGTGATTTTAAGTTAGCTCAGTACTTACAGAGGCTTTGGGTACAATTTCTTCCTCCTTTTTTCCCAAAAACTCACACAGAAACTTGCTTTTGGAATGAAACAACCAAAATAAACAGTACTCTGAATCTGCTGTACAAATGTTGTTGTAGGTATCACAGCTGCCTGGAAATAAACAAGTTACTAACAAAGCAAAATCATGTAAAAATAAACAAACAGATACAAAGGTGAATGACCAAGAAACAGTCAGATGTTGCACCTGTTTGGTTGTAGAAGTGGGTGCTGAGATACCCTGGTTCTCTGTGCCTTTGGGCTTACAGAGTTAGACCAAATCACGCTGGGCCCAGTGGCTTGGCTCCAGAGTGGTTTGCACCCGCACCAAACCCGTGTAACACTGGGACATGTGGAGAAGGATCTAACATGTAGTGATGAGCTGAGCCCACATCCATGGACAGGAGTCTGTTAATACCTGCCAAAAGTTCTTTCTGCTGCAGATGATCCTGCTTCTTCCCCATGCTGTCTGTCCAACCTGTACTCCCCCTCTCCATTTCTGTCTTCTGCTCCTCCCCACCTCTTCCATAATCCCAGTGCTGATTAGACGTGCCCCAAGCCTACGTCTTTCAGTCATACATGAGTTTTTCCTTTCCCGGCTGAGTTCAGGGTCACTCTCAGAAGGGTTAAGGGAACTGCCTTGTCCAAGGAAATAAAGCTTTTTTGCAAAAAGACAAAATGACAAATTCACTACTATAACATGATACAAGCCAATACATGCATCAACTGCCAGCAGAATTGTGTATCTTTACTTCACAACTGTAGGGAACATCCTCAGAGGCTGCAGCTAAATAAATTATCAGCAAGACAGTGCTTAGTATCTTTTTTTTTTTTTTAATTTATGACACTCCCCTGCTAAAAGGGAGAGTAGGAATTATAATTTCTGAGGCACCTTATTTGTACTAGTTGAAATGTAACCAGGTCAAGAGGCCTGAGAAATTATTCATCTGCTAGAAATCCGTGATGGAAAAAGGGAAGATATTTTCCGTGCTTGTTAAATTCTCACTATTTCTGTGAAGGAGATATTTCATTGCCTGGACAGGCAGCAACTTGGGGGCCTATGAGCTGTAAAGACAGCTGCTGGGATCTTTCCAATCATCCTAGATTTTCCTTTGAAAAAATATGCCAGAGCACCTATATCTTGCTAAAGGTGTAAAAGTGGTTCACAACTCTGTATTGAATATGAAGGAAAATTGAGGCAAATATCAACAACACTGTGAAGCAGGATGCAGAGGCTTATTTAGAGCAAAATGACTTTCAGCACATCCTGTCTCTCTTTCACCCCTAATTCCTACTCTTCCCCAACTCCAGTGGGATACCAGAGGGCCAAGAACTGCTGATTTAAATCTGGCCTGCCTGTGTTAATGCTTTAAAAATGTTTTAACCATGTGACAATTACAAAAAGAGTAGCATGTGCTATAGTGTAGAATCATCCCTACTGGGCATGTAATTCCACTGTAGATTACTTCTTCTTTTAAATTACCAATGCAAGATTAGCAGCATCAAGTCATCAGAGGTTTGTTTAATTTTCTTTCCCAGTTGGATTGGAATCTATTTTGAATGATTCATGGAAAAGAGGGAAGGGGAAAATGTCCACCCTCAAATTGAATTACTATAGATAATTTTCACATGCAATGCCATCCATAACAAATTACTTCATTGGTCATTGCCCGAATATCTCCTCTTTACATCCCTCCACAAGGACAACAATGGCATTAGTCATTTCTCTGGCATCTCCTTCTCTGGTGCTGCCTCCTTTCCTGGGCTCATCCCCAAACTGGAGCCTTGCAAACCAGTTTATTCTCCCTAGAACCTGCACTGGCTGCAGCTGTTCCCCTTGTGACGACTCCTTTTCTGATGGCCAGACCCATTTCTGCCTGCCTCTCAGGTGAAGCATGATGACAACAACCCTGTCAAACAGTTCTTAGAAGGGACAGGCAGATAAGGAGCTGCTGGAATTACCATTGCCATCTTTGCCTTGGTGCAGATGTGCTTTAAGAAAATTTATTTAATCCTGAATAGCCACCTGAGCTTCTTGATGAATATGGCCATTGATTTACCAAGAGGAAGAAGGGAATTCTAACTTGTTTCTTGCTCCTTTCTCTACCCGCAACCCCCCCTCCAAATACCTCTTATCACCAACATGCACTTACCTGTCCCTCACCATCAACAGTACAGCTGCATCTAGCTCAGCCTGGCCCATTTGATCAAGACAAAATGATTTTTCTCCAATATACCATTGAAAGATTGGAACAGGAAGCTCGGACTAATATACTGCTCAAGGCTATGCCGCCAGGAATCGGGCACCTTTGCCGAAGGAAATATAGCAAGAGTAGCTATGTATGAACAGATAATTCAGTGTAACCTATACGGTAATAACCTATGTACAACATGGGCTGGGCTGAATGGAGTGCTTAAAGAGTATCAGCTTGAGCTGACAGCAATACATTGAAGACAGCAATTTCTTATGTATGAAAAGGGACTTTTGGTACCTTTCTAGGCTTCTTCATTCATTATACACACAAAAAATTATTCTTTGAATTCTTCATTTTTTGAGATAAAACCATTATATTGTGTATGAAATAGGAGTTTAACAATAATTTTAATAAAAGATGTAATGGTTACCTACTTCTTGTGCTTTGATCTTTATAATCTACTGCTTTTTCAGATTAAATACATTCTGGACACATTTGATATTAACCTTTAGAAACTGTAAGATAACCTTTCCTAGATCAAGTAGAAGGCCTTTGTGTATGATTCACAGCCATTTGCTGCAAATGAATGTTTTTGAATTGTCCCACATGCACTTCATTATGATAAGTGTTTGCAGGACAAACTGTGCTTTACATTATTGTCTATAAAATTGTTATTTCTATTTAAAAATAGCATTTATTGTCAGGTATTACATACACACCACAAGCCAAGGAAAATGTATTAGGAATTGTTTTAGTGCTCAACGCACTACCATGACTAAAAATGACTTTTCTAGAACTGAGTTGCTACTGTCTCTCTACAATGCATCTCTTTAGCAAGCATCTGATAAAATGTATTCTTTTAAAGTTGCTGACTTTCCTGATCACTCCATACTGCCAGTATATTACATATCAGCAGGGAAATTACATTTTTTTTTCAGAGCATTTAAGTGAATTATGCTTCCTGAATTGTAGGAAAAAATATGTAAATACATTGGTTTTTTGTTTTTATTACACTGTATTTAAGAATTGGACAGACTATATAACAATATTCACCTTAAGATTGAGGAAATAACATTCGATTGCATACCTACACCAGTTATTTTTATAGTAAATTGCTCTAAAGAACACACATCTCTCTCATTAGAAGGGCAGTGCATCACTAACTACTTTCGACATTTCATTGACATCTTACAAGTTCCTAAAAATATCAGGAGAGATCCTCAGCTGGTGCTGATGTTATCTTTGTAAAAGTCAATAAAACCATCGAGACTGCTGGCTGAACAGAGGCACTTCTGTGTGACAGAAGAAGCAATGTGAGGAGAATCTCTCTCATATGTGTGGATATAATGCTCAGAGCCACTAAGGAACAAGTACTATTTAATTTTCATTGCAATGTACAGACCATGAAATAATGCTCAAATCCAGCTCTGGGCACATGCAAAAAGCAATTAACAGTTCAAACGAAATAAATACTTCTGCCATATTTTAACACAGCATTTGAATTTAAGATCTGGAGGTGACACTGATTAATAATGTTGGCTGATAGCTTACAAAGTACCTTCTTTATCCTTCTCCAAGAAGACAAAACACTCATATATAGAAAATATTTCTGTCTGATTACTTCTGCTTTTGAAGAACAGGCATCCTGTACCAAGGAGGTACCCTGGGAGCCTGAAGGGTTTGCTTCCTTGTAGGCAGTGAGGAGCTACATTACAGACACTGACCTTGCTCTCCTGGAACATTAAGAACATCTAGTCTTAGATAGCCACAGCATTTACATTTCTTATGTCATACAAGAGAACTTTCCCAAGAAAACCAGCCCTTGTTCTAGGTTAGGGTATGAGCAAGTCAGAAATCAGAGTTACTAATGAAGTTAGGATTAGTGTACGATGGACATCTGACTGGCAACGACCAAGAGACTTCAGCTGGACCACAGTGAGTGACAGACACTGTGCTCGCTCTGATCCTATCCTCACTGCAGACTAAAATGCTCTTATTGAAACCATCATGAGCAACCCATTCAGAAATTTGGTCATTTTTATCACAGCCTATACTCTTTTCTTTGGGGGAAAAAACAAAATCCCTTGTCTGAATATAAGCCTGGATCACTTTAGCTAACAATTAATTAAACTGTCTCCGTAGGCATTTTCAGTCTCTCAGGTTCTTATTTCAGTTTAGTTAGAACTCCACCTAATTGACTTAAGTGAAATAACACTGCCTTAAATAAAATTAATATTATCAGTTAGTTTTTTGTACCAGTTCTCTGCAGTTCAGGCTTACACTTCTGCTAAATTCTCCACTCCTGCTTCACTGAAGTTTGCAATAGGGGATAATTAACATTAGCTTACCACTGTGTGAAGGCTGGTATTTTAATTATCCTACTAGTCAGACCCAGCCAGAGGAAATCTTTACAATTAATTATCCTGAAGAGCCCATGCCTAAATACTTAGTAGCGTTAACAACAAGAAAATTTAGAGGACGTTTCTTGACAGCATGTCCTGCTTAGGTAACCTGGGGTTTATTACAAAAAAACCCAACAAAAGCAAACATTGCCAAATAATACTATACTTCAAGAGAAAAATCTTTTTTCCAGTAAATTAATTCAGGAATCATTACTGGATGCTTTTTTTTTTTTTTTGTAGTATTACCTAGTTATACTCAATTAACGTAGCAGGTTAGAGCCTTTAAATCAACAGTAATAGCTCTGAAAGGAACCACTTGTTTTCTGAGAACATTCCAGTCCACAAACACTTTTTCCAGTGAAAACTGAACAATTACAATAAGACTCTGTTTTGGGAAAAAAATAGGAAACGATGCTAAACAAAAGGGAATGTTTATTTAGAAATTCCAAGGCCATTAATTTATATTAAGAAACTGTTTGTGCTCAGAGGTTATAACCAAAAGGTGATGCGAATCATTGATCACAAAAGGACTTTCTAGATAAGGAACAAGTGCAGTGCTGGATGATTGTATTATATATTAACAACTTTCATGAGCAACTTTTGCTGATTCATTTGCCAGGAAGTGAGCTGCCAAGGGAGATTTCTAGGGGAGGAACAATCAACAATATTTTCATATAAAATAACCTCCAGTTACTGTATTGTTCTCACAACATTTGATAATGAATGTTTTCCTGTTTAAGAAAAAAAACATAAATCACAAAAACAAAGGCAGATCTGGTTTAGTGGTACACAGCTATAAGTACACATGCAGTGTGGCAAAGTGAGTGAAGGGTCTGATCAATTAAAAAATTGGAAAGCTGGTAAGTACTCCATGTGAAATGCTGCACAGTTGGGAATTAATGATACGGTAACCACTGTTCTTTTCAGAGGAAAAAAGTCTGCCCCTTTAACCGTCTTCTCTGTAGGAAGCTCAATGGCTGTGGCATGGCTGGGATTTACTGCAGAAAGCCATACTTGGTTTCTATTCAGGAGACCAGGACATGCACACCAAAGCTGAGCCACGCTGGCAGCTAGCAGCATGCCAGGAGACTGTTAAAAATGACAGAGGAGCTCAGTGTTTCAAAAATTGCAACTGGATCACCATAGGCAGCCCCAACACAACAGGACACAGATGACACCAAGGCAGCCCCAAGCCCACTGGCATGCGCTGCAACATGCCAGGTGGCAGCTTGGCCCTATGGGTGACACAGCTACAATAGCAGCACTGTGGACCAAGACAGCAGGTCCTTGCCACCCTGTCAGCATAAGGAGAAGTTGGTACGGTCACATTATATATATTGCATTACAGCTAGTCCACAGTGGGTGAACATGGTGAGTCCACAAGTCCCATGTCATCCAACTCACACCAAGGGTGCTTTGCCCATGACGCCACCAGGGGTCATTTGGCTTTCTTCAAGTCTTTCATTGCTACCACCAGTATAAATAGCCAATGACATACAAATGCCTGTAGTTAATCTTAGTTATAACTTGATCTGTGATGGACCAAGTCAGGCAGGCAGCTTTAGATCACTGCCCGAACAACACATGTGGGAGCACCTGGTAGAGAACAGGAAATTGGAGGGACAGCATGTACCAAGGAGCCTGGGTCTCTTCGGACCAAACATATGCAGAAGCCAAACAAGTCTTTGGAGCTGATTTTATTTATAAGTCATTGGCCTAAGAAAAAAAGCAGAGGCACTGTAGGTTCTGCTCTTACTGGATATCAGGTAGATGTTATTCACGATCAATTGTGTTGCTTTTTAACAGACTTTCCTTTTATAAGATTTTCTACAGTATCTGTCCTTAAATGCCTCCTAAACAGAAGCAGATTTAGGAAGCAATCTTTACTAGAATGACTAATAAAGGTTTTAAACAAATTAAAATAGAATTCAGATAAGTTAGCAGTTGTAGGTTTTCCTTCAGCACAGCACCTTGCAGGGTTTTAGTTCAGCATCTTTACTTTTACATTATAAAACACATAGCTCTTCTCTGACTCAGGAAGTACTAATTAGGCAACTAAGCAAACATACTATTGCAAAGGAAAATGTCATTAAATAAAAAATTCCACTAATTTTACTAGAAAAAATAATGATTATCAAAACACTCTCAAACTTATAAAAAGAGATTCTAAAGAAAGCATTTTTACTTTTTTTTTTAGAACATCTTGAAATGTTGTGATAGGTCAGCAAAATTAACATAACCAGAGCCTGAAATCAAGATACATCTTACGCAATTAATGTAAAGACGGACTTCAGAAAATGGTTTAAAACATCAGACCCTGATGCCAAATAAATAATCTCTCACCTCTGCTGGTTGATCTCATCATGAGAACACAGACATCACAACTCTCAATAACAATCCATTATAAGATTTAGGCTGTCCTGATAATGGAGCTCATCCAAGTGACAACCAACATGTAACTATAGTCTGCCCAAACAGCGCTGCAGGAAAGACAAGTTTAAATAATTAATCATGGCAAAACACAGATAGTGGAGCCTCAGAAATTCCTGACCTGCGAATCAGTTGTTAATAATGTGAAATGTTTGAATTCATTGACATGCAAATACTGTTACTTACCAAGACAGTGGGCAAATAAAATTTACAAGATTGTGGAACAACAATTTGCATTCAACATGTAAACAGATTTTGATAATTGAACACCTATGATTTAGAGGCCACATGATGATTTAAATTGTATTTTCCCCTTTGCATACAGCAAGCTACCTCAGATATAGAGAGGCATTGAAAATATCTCAGGATGTATTATCTATTCAGCAGAAATAATTAATAACAAATGCAGAGATTTTACACAACTCATCTCCAATTACCTAGGAAAGACAGTAAAGATACCTGGACCATGTTAAGAATGAAACCAAAGCTTTTGTTACATCAGGCATCACATTAGGCAGCAAGGGGAATGTACTGAAAAGGTTAGAACGCACTCATTCCTCCATTCAGTAGCCAGAGGTACATTTATAAGACAAACTAATGAAAGGGACATGCAAGATGCAGTCACGGAAAATAGTGTAATACTGAACCTTGACCAGTACTAGGAGGATTCAGATTTACACTGCACATAGCGATTCTAAAGAAGTTAAAAAGGAAAAAGTTATCTGACTCAGAAGAATTGATAATTATTCTATGATTTTATAACTTAAGGATATTTTTATTTTCTCTCCTCTTACTTTATTAGTAGTAGAAGAAACAGTCCTCAGTCCCACAGTCCTATTATTTGTTTAAAAAATTTTCAAGCTGAAATAAAGGGTGATTTAATGTATTTTATAGTTTTAGGTGTCTATGAAATATATATTTTTTCTATTAACAGGCATTATAGAAATGTTTAACCGTGGTAGGCATCACTTTCTAAAACAAGCTGGTGCTTGATTCATGGATTACAATAAAGGAGAACTGTGCCTTCCATGATTAATCTTAGTCACTAATTATGCCTGGAAATGCTGTCCTACAAGAAACTTGTATGTTAGCCATCACCTGCCACCATTCTCCCCCATCTCTCATTCTAACACAAGCTTTACATTTACAGTTACCTTTTCCTTTTAAAGGCTACATGTCAATTTCAGAGGTTATGAGCCCAGCAGTGTAAATTCTGTCACCTGAAATGTAGTGTATAGCATTTCCCCCATCTTTTCTTCAAAGCCTTAGAGGAAAATTTGCTCAATAGAGACACAAAGTAATTAAGACTTCATCTGGTTTTGCCTTTTTTTTTTTTTTTTTTTATTTATGCTTTGACTACAAACTTGCTTTCAAAAGGTACACAAACTACCAGCAGCCTTGGAGTCCACCACAGACCACTGCCCAGACACAATGGGAAGCAAAAACCAGCCTTAACTCTGAATTTCCCTGTGTGTTTAAATCAAATGCTTAATGATTATTTTTTCAAATGTAGGGTTTGAGTTTGAATAGTACTTTAAGCACTAAACTGTCTCCTTAATGTTTGAAGGGGATTAAGTTCAGAGTTCATTGTGTTGTCTGTCATTTTAAAAAGATTAGATAGTTTAGTTCGGCTCCTACTGGCAATGTAAAAGTCTCTGTATTTATTGACTGTCTGGAGTCATTATCAAAGCTTCTAAAACCAATCGACACCTTGTAAACAGAAGTCCCATTATTTTCGTGATCCTGATAAGATTTACGTGGTATCCACATTTTTGTTACGATTGATTGAACTGTTAGAGATATTCATACTGTAATGGGTTATGTGATAAATTATGACAAATTCAATTAGCAAATTAAGCTTTACATTGGTTTGGAAAACCTAAATGAATGTAACCCATCCTGATCTATATCAGATACAACTTGTGGTTTGGTTTTCGATCAGGATAATTCTGAGAAAGGTTTCAAATATTCTTCCAGGAAAAAAAGATTTTTCAAAGGGAGGAAATTTTATTTTAAACTTGGGAATTTTTCTAGTGACTACTAGTGAATTGAGATACAATATCATGTGGAGGAGTTTGACATACTAAAATAGTAGATTATGGTCATGTAGCAAGAAAGCTGTACACCGCTAGACTACTGCTATGTAATTGCTCATCTGTATGAACTATTTATTTTTCAAATAACCATACAAAAATCAAGTTGAATTAGAGGCCCAGACTTTGCATAGTAATTTTCAATAAATTACTGGAGGGTTTTTTGTTGATTTTAAAAAGTGACAAAGCTAAACAGCAGAGCTGTCAACTGAATGATCACATTGTAAATATTACCCACATAAGCAGTCCTTCTGACGGTGCCCCAGGACCTACATTTGTAAGTCAGATGCTATAAATACAGCAATGCATTGCAGTGTATTTCTGAAATAGAATGATGCTGACAGACTAAGCAAGTTCAATTTAATTTGACAATTTTGGCATAATTTTTATAACTATACTGTCACGGCAATGTTCTTTTCCCCAAGATCGTGAAAGGAGGCAAGTTAAGGTACTCTAGAAGAGGTAAGACCTTTTCTTATACCTGGTTATATAGTTGGTTATAAAAAAAATAGTGAGTTTCTGAATACCAAACTTATGCTGAGCACATCATGTAAGGCTCCGACATAAACTTGTTTTGAGGAAAGCCCGTGCCTATTGAACTTCAGCTCAAATTGTGCAACAAGTCATTTTTTGTGGTGATCCTTCTGCTGAACTTTTGTTTGCTGACATTTGGTAAATACTTGCTACTGCAGATGTTAATCAAACGGTGTTAATAAATCAAATCAGTTTTTTTAAAACTTTGTATGTTGACTGTGCCAAGGTATCCTGTAATCTATGACAAAAGAATCAATAAAAGCACATGAAAACATTACCACTGTGGGACAGTATTGATTTTTGTCTTAGAAATACTTGCTTAGCTTCTGAACCAAATCATTAAAATCAGTGGAAAGTCCCCCATTGACTTCACAGGGGCTTGGGTCAGGTTTTCAGACTGACAATTCTGGATTCATGTACTATTTTTTAAGTTTGCAGGAGGATGGTTCCATTGTGTGGTTTCTGAGGAAATACAGATTTAGAAGGTCTGCAAAACAGGCAAAAGTTTAATGTCCCTCAATTATTACAACTTCAGTTTGTGGGACATGGTTTTTCAAACTTAAATCATCCCTTTTTATCATATTGAAACACAATGCTTTAAATAATGCCCTTTCCCATTTGAGTAATTTCTCAAAGAATTTATAGCCTTCAAGGTAAAGATATGTGTAATGGGATTATAACCATAACAACTACACAATACTATCATTAAGGGTACTTCAGTTGCATTTACTTTCCCAGTGCTTGAATTTATTACTACACTGTAAAGTCTCTATTCAGAAAAAAAAATACATTTAGCTCAATTTATAGAGCTGACTTTGACTAAGAGAGATTAGAACTAAAATGATTTGAGATAGAATCAAAGAATTCCATCTTTTTAATTGGTCTGTTAAAGGCAGGAGCACCTAATACAAATATTTAACTCTGTTGTTGAACACTACTGCCGAAGTCATGAAGAGGAAATTTATAGGGAGCTCTAAAGTCACTTGACAATTATTTTCTTGGGTTATGACTTCTCAAATTGCTGTTTATTGCCAATAGCACTACATTACAACATAAATAGGATTCATGGGTTTAGTGCCCTGTCCTGGTAAAGACGTTAAATCTTCACTTTAAATGAGATATGGTAATTGAACCCCTTTCTTTTTGTATAAGAAGTGCCTTTAAACAAGGTTAGCTATTTCTATGCACACTAATGAATCACTAGCTAAAAACCATTTTGGTCAGATGCCAGGCTTGCCTTGTTACCTGCTGTTCTCAGTAAATATAAAACATGAGGTAAAGAGGGGGAAGAGGAAGGCAAATTACTTCTTAATGTTCTAATAAGAAATAAGACATTGACTAATACTGCTTAAGTATTTCAGCATCAATGGGATTAAAAATTAGAAACAAGCCAAAACCCTTAGCCACTGAGTAGTTAGTTCAAATCCAACCAGTGTACTGTTTAAAAAACTCATTTGAATATTTTAGGGAGTTTTAAATAAGTTTGATAAACTCCTTTTTTTTCTTTGGTGAATGGACTGAAGCACAGCAAATCTTACAGAGAGGTAGAGACAGGATTACTTCTCAGTTTTAGGATGAATGCTTTCAAGCAGAGTTAAAGAATGCTCATGATTCAAAATGAGATTTGCTTTGTCAGAGCCTGAACAATTAAAAAACTTCCAGAACAATAAGGGACCTGAGTTCCCTGCCTCTTACTCCATCATTCCTACTGGTTGCAAGACAGCAAGCATTTTAAGATCATTTTAAATAGTTGAGAACAACACAGAGCTGCTTATTGTTGAAAGTCCTATGCCATAGGCAGTCAACATCTTTCAGAGTCTCAGGAGAACTTTTTCCTGAGCCTTTCAATTCTCCTTCCTTAGCTACAGGGGTCATTGCAGCACTGTTTGCAGGATGAACATACCAGACTTGGGTAGTCCCAGCACAAACTCTTCTTTAGGTAGGTATACATTTTGGAGGGGAGACACATGGTGCTCTTTTAACATTTGCTGGTTTCAGCTAGTGAATCACGGAACCCTATTTTTGCATCTTTGACTTCACTCACTGCCAGGGTACAGTTGACTTCTATTTCTGTAAGGCACCAGAGGCTGCACTTATGCTAGGAAACTAATCAGGGTTGGGACCTTCTCTGTGGCCCTGTGGGCACATGACACAGCACAGCTCCCATGAACACATCTAGACAATCTCCCACGGTATAACAATATGACTGCGTTCTTTCTGACCTCTAGGAACCAAGTGGCAGCTTCTGCCTTGCCCAGAGACATGGCTGGACATTGCAACAAGGAAAGCTGGTTGTTAGACGTGACAGCTGCCAATAGAACAGACATTACAGGCCTGTGCCCACGTTCACCCATGTATGGACTCTATGATCCACCTTGAAACCCAGCTGCACCTGGGATAGCAGTGTGACCACTGTCCCCAAGAAGTGAAAATTTTCAAAGGGTCAGAAAGTCAGAAATCCTCCAACAGGCACCATTTCCCAAAGGGTGAAGCAGAAAGGATTTGCTGAGGATCCACTCTCACAATCCCTGGCCCTAAATATCCGACCGGTGAAGAACTTTCCCAGGGTCCCATCTCAAAGTAACCAGGCTCTTCTCCCTTAAAAACATTGCAGAGTTCAACCATGCAAAAAAAAGAAAAAATTTGCCCAACAGTATTTAAAATCTCTCCACCCAACAATGAGAGATGCCCGGGAGGCAGGGGCAGGAAGGGGCAGTGGCTGTGCAGTCCGCTCCATGGTAGGGGAGCCAGACCTCCATGGCGGTCACCCACGGCACATCGCTGCAGTTTGGGCAGGGGGTGCCTCAGATCTGGATTTGGGAATTGTATTATTTTCCCAGGCTGAAGGACTCGGCAATAGAGAAAGCACTCGCCCTGCTGGGTCTCTTCTTAGAAGGTCTCATTTCGTACATAAGGACAAGTTCTTGCTTTTCATACTGAAAAAATGAATTTTTGGTCACTTCTGATCTCTATCATGAGGAACAGTGATGTAATGCCTTCTGATTTTGTGACCGCCAGGAAGCTGCTAAATGACTTCTCAGTGCTTTAGAAGTATCCCTTCTCACATCTGATGTTCCCAAAAGTTAACGTGCAAGTTCATCAATGTTCTTAGGGCATACAATGCAAAGAAACATATCCATCATGTCCCTGCTTTCAGAAAATTATCTTATCTGCTTCTCCCTTATTTTAACTTACAGATTTTGAGACAGTGGAATTCACATTTGTAGGCCACTAGGCTGTTCTGGTTAAATCTTGTTAATGTTAATTCTTAAATTTCTTAGGAGGGCAACACAGAATCAGTTTGTCAAATTCAGAAATGCCTGGTTAAGAAAGTAGAAATGTCGAATTTCTCCTCTCCACTCCCTCTATGCGCACTTGTGAAAATCCAAACATGTTAAACTGTAGCTGTGGTCATCTCTGCAAAACAATGTAGTGACTTTTCTGAAAACGGGTGAATGATTGTTAAAATTCATCCAGGGAATTTTGCAAATATAGAAAATTTTCAAGATAAAACAGATTTCATTGATAACATAATTGGTATGAAACACAATTCTTCACCTATTTTAACTGCCTTTTTTTGTATAACAATTCTTCAGAAAAGTTGGAAGTTTTGTGATGCCCGGATCAGTGTTGTCCTAGCAACGATTCATGCAACAATGAAGTCATGCCAACAGGTACCATATTTTTCAGGATTCATCAAATCATTCTTTCTGCACATGAAGCTTTCATAATTCTTCCTCCCCTATATACCACAGTGTACAGAATCATAAATCACAAACTCCAAAAATGAAAGTTTATACATGTTTTCAAATGTATTAAAGCACATTAAAAATTAAGATCAACTCAACAGGCTAGGGTATGTACATAGAGCTGACATCTTTTAGACAAGACCAGAACTATTCCGTTCTGCTAAAGTCCCTTACAGGCAACCCATGAGCATATTTTGATTAGATTATTTTTATGTCATACTTGAGCACAGTTGTGCAAGGGGATGGAGCAGAAAAAATAAAAAAATAATAATAAATAAAATAAATTTCTACACTGAATATAATGAAGCATAGCAAAAGACAAATACATCGTTCTGGCTGGTGCACTTGTATTTACCTTTAATGGGATCTCACGGCAGACCTGGTGAGATATTTGTCATTGCTCTTGCTGGTCAATTTAAAAGTCAATCACTCATTGACTAGTGCCACAAATTCAGAGTTGAGGATTGTGAGGATCATTGTCTTTCCCTATGGCATTTATGCAGTTAACCAGGGCCTATACCCATACACTGAGCCACCAGCTGTTAAAGCACTAGGAGGCCACTAGACACTCCCCGCTTCTAAAGGTCCAGACAGGCTGTAAAGAAGGGAATGTTTATCAGAGTCCTAGCTTTTATAGGCTCAGGAGCATCCTACTCACAAGCTGAGAAATTTACTCCAACATGAGAAGAACTCTCAAAGACCAAACCAACCTCCCATCCCAACCCTCAAAACAGCTTTATGAGAAGATTTTTAAAGAATGCTTGGTGTGAAGAAAATTTGTATGTTACCCACAGAAACTCTTGTTTAGCATAAAACCCCACATTTTCATAAATCAGGTTCTACACAACCATACAGACATAGTTCTCCTCCTTTCTATCAGTTCTTTGAAACAGAACTGGCCTATATAAACCAAATACACAGGTGACCAGGCAAGGACTTAGAGGCATGAACTTACTCAGATAAAGACTACTTTCAAGCTCTTTAAAACTCTGCAACTAACTTTAAACTTCTTAAAGTTGGTTTATATTCAATATTTAATCCAATCTTAGAACCTTATCCACTACTTTGTTAATCAAATGCAACTGTCCAGAGAACTCCACATTTCACATAATATGTGCAATCATACCTAAAACCAGCTTGCATGTGTTTTCAAAAGTCTTGTGTCAATTACTTACAATATCACAACACCACAACAGCCAACCTCCCTTTGGCAAACATTCATCTAAGAATGATAAATGTGCCAAGCACTGAATGCTACATATTCTCACTCCAGCTTACTCAGCTTCTGGATTTCTTAGTACTTCTGAAGCAGTTAGCAACAATTCCAGCTTCCAATTTTTACATCTATAACAAAAAGAAAAATAAAAAAACAAAAAAACTTAATTTTGGATGTCCAATTGGCTTCAAGTTCAAAGTAATCTTTCATTCATCCTTAGAACATACTGCAGTGAAAATGCCTTGGAGTTCAACTTCAGTCTTTGTCTAAACTCACACATGCATACAGATGTTCTTTGTGATTGTAGACAGTCTTTTCAAAGACCACTTAAGATAAAAGCAGAGAATACTATGAAAAAAATAAAAATAGAATAGCATAGTATCTGTACCATGATAATATATTTACATAGGTACATAGCTATGATGCAAAAGACAGCTTACTCATTGTGTAATAGCAAAGACAAATTACTGTCTTTCAGTGAGTACAGCAGCTAGTTAATAAAGAGCTTAATCATTTGCTTGAGAATAATTTTTAAAGTCTGGGCTCCTGTTAAGCACAATAGAGAAAACAACATGTAAACCATTCCTTAGTAATGTTTTCATAAACTTCAATACTTGTCTTTTTTGAATTGGCATCTGACTGCTTGCTGAGGCAGCTGTGATGAAATGTTTCCTGGGAATCTAACTACTTGTAAGACTTTATTTTGCAATGTATTTTGCTGAGTTGTTTGCTACAAATAGTCTCATTTGTATGGTTTACAGTTCTAACTAATCCCACATACTCAAACCCAGGATTCAATATTTTAATTTTTCTGCTTATTTAACCCCTTCATAAATTTGACTCATGAAATCTTGCATCTTATTTAAAGTGCTAAGTCATGAAAAGGGGTAATTGGTTAATAATTTGTTATTCATACCTACTATCTATAATGATATGAAAAGCTACATCATTGCCTCCTGATAATATCTTTTGACTGAAGAAGGACCATGGGACTTAATGTGGTCTTAATATAATAGCTGAGGATTCTTGCAGCACTGAAGAATCCTTGTCAACACCTGAGTCTGTGCTACACTTGTTCTATCTGTTTTTGTAAAGAAAGGATCTAGAGAGCAAAAACTCTTCATTAAAACTGGCAAGTGAATTGATTCGCCATTCCTCAGACTAACAAGCGTAGTCTTCAGAACGTTAACTGGAGCCAAGGTTGATTAGACCTGTGGCTAGCCGTCAGATAATGTAATTTTTGTCCCATCTTTCAAATGCACCATCCTCTTGTATATCTGGGGATGCAGTTCTGTATGTGCAGAAGAGTTAGAGCGGATCATCAGTAACTGAGTACGTGAGACACTAAGCTGATCTACAGAGCCAGAATCTGTAAGCTTAGGGCCAAATCCTTCCTTCTCTGCTTAAATACAGAGCCAGGCAGATGGTAAATACATGCACTGCCCCGTAAGTCACACTGCTAGATAAAAGCATGGCTATGCTTATTACTCAAGATTGGCTAGCCTCTAGGTTTTAAAAGAAAAAACCCATTTTATGAATGCCTTACTGAAAACAATATGTCTTCAGTAGCTCCCTGTAAGAGCCTCACTGAAGAGGGACTATCTAGCACATCCCATTCCAGGTTAGCTGGCTGCAAATGACACTGCCACAACAGACACACACGGAGCTGCTTAGGACTACCACAATGTATGTCTCCAGAAACAAACACAACAGCTTGTTCTCCAGCAGGTTAAAACAAGATTAAAATAACAGTTTGGGAAACAAAAACAAACCCTATGTCTATTTAAACACAACAGCATTTTGTTGTTATTCTAAAAGAGGGTCTCTGTGCTCACAAATGGCTCCAATCACCACAGCCTCAGAGCATCACAGAACCACAAATGAACTTACTGTGCTCCTCTGAGGTAAGGAGATACCAGCTCTTTCACAGATGGGAGTCTGAAGTGTAGACTGATTTTACTATGTACCTTACCCCATGTTAAACTGCAAATGAGTGGCAAAACAGAAAACTGAGTCCAGTTTTCCTGAACCCCAGCCCATGCTGGGGTTTGGGAAAAAGCTAGTTGACCTTCAGGACAAGATGACCCATGCTTTGCAAAAATGGGTGCTTCTGGTTTATTTCTGGTACTTCCAGGTTCTGATGGGGCTGGAAGTATTCCAGCAAAAGAAGGAAGTGTAGAAGAGTGTGAAGAATGGAACAAATACAAGTGTAACCAAACTTTTTTTTGCAACCTGAAACTTCATTTAAGTTGAGGAATAAATCTTAGGAATTTTCTTTTTCAAAGAAAATCAATGTGTAAATAAAAGTTTCTGACTTGTGAGCTAAGTTTCCTATTTAAAGCAGGTTAATAAATGTACCTAAAAGTACAAAAGACAATAAAGCAATTTAGAAAATGAGACACTTGATGTTCAATCTTAACATACTGCTGAGCATAGTCTTATGGAGCATTGTTGCCCAAAAGGTTGGATCTGCTGTCCAGGACACAAATTTCCCAACTTCTCCCCAAACTGGATCAAGGAATGAGAACGGCAGAAAATAAACTGGTTTTCCTGATAGAATTAGTTTTCTTCTGGTTTGTCTCTCTCTTAACTGCTGACTTCCAATTCAGACAACCACTGCTCCTGGTGCAAGAAAAGGGTGAGAAATCTATGACACAGAGAAAGAAGTGGGACTGTGCTTTTCAGCAACAGGTAGCTGCCACAGCAAAGCTAATCTAACACCAAACCACATTAAATGAGAATAATTTGGTCACAGATTAAGACAGCCATTTCTTTTGGACTGAGGGAAGAAGGGCCTCTCTCCTTTGCTCTTACTTGCCTGGAGTATTTTTCCAGACTGGTACCACCATAACTGTGCACATGTTGTGATCTTCTGAGCAGCTAAAACTTCTGTGAGGTAGAGAAACCCATCTCTGATAGTCATTGATGCAAAACAGACACAAACAGAGGTTGTGGATCCACTAATAGACTGTCTTGTAGGATAAGTACAGATCTGATCAGGCATGAAAACCATGATCACATACATCTTGGTTAATCAGCTATATTTAACCTTAAAAAAAAAAAAAGTACAGACAGACTGTGTAAAGACTGCATGTTGTGCTTTATGTCATGGAGCCCCACATTTCTAATCAGGTACAAGGTTCCCTAAAACCAGATGTATTGTCTATTGAAACCAGAGACAAAAATTTACACACATTGTGTAGAAGCCTGTCTGCATAGTACACTGTCATTGTGTCAGCTTCCAGAAGGCAACAAATTGCTAAAATAAGTGTTGTTTTTCAGTTTAGCATCAGGCTCCCAACAAGATGAAAACAGCTTGTGGTAAATATAATAGTTAGCAGCCTGAACAATAGCAATTAGAACAACAGCCTAAATCCTGTGGTGTCTCTGGAAAATGCGTGAACGATCTTGCTAGTGTAGTGATAAGAAGTTTAAATTAACATGCATTAGCATCCCTGGGAGTCCTACAGCAGCCCCAAGCCAAGAAATCATTAAGCTGGTGCTTCTTCATCCTGGTTGACCTTGGTTGGATTTAAGCAGAATTTAAAGTTGACGCTTTTCTGAGCAGAGATGCAAGAGCCCTGAATCAGGACCAAAGAAGAAAAAACAAAATGAAACAAAACACAGAAAACCCCAAAACAAAACAGAAGGAATTCTATTGAAAAGCAACACTTTAATTTAAATCTAGTACTCCAGTTGATTAGACCTTCCATGCTCACTAGTCCACAAGCCATAGACTGCCAGGAGAGGCGGACCCTCTAGACATCCTCAATGACACACAGAGTACCATCACCTACCTGAACATTTAAGACTTTATAAAAAAAAAAATAAAAAAATTGCATTAATCAATATAGACAAATCCAACACCTGTAATTACAAACATCAAGATGAGATCAACATTTCTGGGACAGTAACCTGTCAGCCCCCCTCAAAAAAAGGGCAGTTGAGCTGTACAGTTTTAGAGTTTTAGGAAGGTGTGATGTTCCACAAAGCAGAACTACTCAAAACTTCCAGTTTTCACTGTGCATGTGAAAATCTATATGGCTGCTTAGTATCTGTAAACTTGATTCATGACATTGATTATCCATATTAACTAAAAAAAGCAGGATTCCCCCCTCCCACGCCCCAGTGTAAATGGAAATATTCTTCACGAAGCAACAGCATGCACTTGCTTCCCGCAAAGTATGGTTATTTTCCAAGTAAAACTATTTTAGAGCAACAGGCAGTTTTTGAAGTGGGATCCTGACTTTCACTTTTGCTGTATAATCAAACTGGGGGAGGAAGGTTCAGCTTCTTTTAAAAAAAATCCTTGGTTTTAAGTGCTTTCCTGTTTTCCAGACAGCAGCGAGAGTTTGTTCCCCACAAAGGACTGACAATGCTCAAAATGACAGCACAGGGCAGCACGTCCTACTCTTTTCAAAGTTTTCCTTAGCTCCACTGGGTGATTGGCAGGGCCCACACCACCCCTCCTGTGGAAAAAGTGGTGGGAGGCAGCAATTGAAGGCAGGAAGACCCAGTAAAGTGCCTCTCTCAGGGTTTCCTTGGCATAGCAAGACAGAGTGGAAAACAGTGGAATTAGAAAACTGGATTATTTCCCAGCTCGCTCTCAAGGACTGACAGGAAAGAGTCTGCCAGAAGCTCAAGTCACCCCTACAGGTTTGGGCTCTGGGGCCCCTTCAGGCAGGATGGCTCTCCCCAGGTCACATCGCTGACTGGCTCCCCCAGCAGTTGCCTGATGGGATTTGGAATAATGTCTTAATCATGTTCATCAAACCATATAGCAGTTAAAATAATGAGAAAAAGGAGGGAAAAAAAAAAAACCTCAACTAGTTTCTGTCCATGTTCTATTAATAACTTATTTTTTCACAAGTGAGAAAAAAAGACATCAAGAGAGAACACTTTTACTTCACCTTTTACTGCTGAGTAATTTAATATTTTTTTCCTTTTTATAGTACTACCTCTTTACTAAAATCTGCATTTACATCATGGATCTGAGGGTAGATACCAGCTTAATATAATATTTGCAGTTTTACAGCTATAACATGGTTAAACCATGCACCAGAAGCATGCAGGAAGGAGCAGCAATGGACCTGAAGCTGCAATTTCCCAGGCTGGTGAGCGGGTACCAGGCTCTGCAATAGCTGGACATTTATCAGCTAACATGAAACCAACTTGTGTTGAGAAAAAGGGCCAATACAGTTAAGTAAGATACTGCAAGGGGCGTGGGAGAGGGTGGTATCAAAAAACAGAGTCAGCATAGAGGAGCTGCTGCTTACAGCAGAAGTATTGCTACACAGTTTGAATAGGCTTCCTGTGGCTGCCCAGAACGACTAACATCTGGCAATGCAGCCTGCTATACCATAGAGGAAACTCTTTTGTCAAGGGTACAGAAAATAGAAACCTAACCACAAAGGTGGGAGAGCAGGTTCATAAGCTGTAGCCAGTCTCCTACAGTAGTTGTTGTTCTTATTTCTTGCAGTCTTGTTAAGCTTATTTGACACATAGTAGTCTAGATTACCATCTACCATTTCAGATTTGCTGGAACAATATCCATCTGAGAACACATGGATTCAAAATTGTAAAGTGTTTTTGTAATGTAATCAGGCACCACAGCAGTGTACACCAAGTGAATCCCAGCTGGGTTTGGTTTTTTGGTTTTGGTGTTTTGTTTTTTGGTTGGTTTTGGGGGATTTTTTTTGATTGTACAAGTAATATTTTGGTTTTCATCATAGTTTACATAGTAAAAACAGGCAAACCATGTAACATTTTTTAAAAGTTATAAATTTAAAAACAAGAAGTGAAACAGTGCAGATACCTGAAACGACACCAATTCTGCTAGCTTTGCTATGCTACCAACAGAAATAGTTCTGTCCTGTTTAGATAGACTTTGTTTTGCTACATGACTGCATATGCAGTGAAGTGATATCAAGTCCTGAGGGTCCACTCCTTTGATGAGTTAAGCACACAAAGGCCCACATTTTGATGCAAACTGATATCATATATTTAAGTCCTAGACAAACTGCAACTGTGAGGAAGTGATAAACAGAACTTCCTGCACAAAGCTGCCTGAGATAACACTTTCCATGGACTGGAAAAAAAGAGACATGATTGCCACAGAACTAAAAGGGAACTGTTCTGCTCCTAATAAATAACCCTTTCTTTTTCACGTGGCTATTGCGAAAGCCTAAGCACAAGTGACTAAGATTCGGTACACTGCAGAGCAGTTCTACTCACACACTGCTGAAATGATTCTTTGAGGAACTGCACTTAATACTTCACTCTCTGGATCTGTGTCCTCCTGAAGGCTCCTGTACTGCAGCTGGGCCCTGCAACTCAGAAGCCTCCCAGCTAATGTTTTCACTTCCATTTTAAAGAAAGTACAAGAAAGCTAAACTAAAAAGTCTAATCAAATGGAAGAATAAGGAGAGATTGTTTAAAGAATAAGGCTAGATTGTCTCCAGTGAGGGAAAAATCCTTTAGGAAGCATGATTAATTCCTTCTCATGGAATTTCCTCTCAATTCTGCATCAATGTCACCTCAAACTCCAAGAAACTTATTACATTTATAATTATTTTGAGTTCACTTTGTGAACATTTGAGCAGCCAAGTTTTCCTCACACTGGAAGTCGTGGGGGAAATGAGCTTCAAATGTGAGTACTTAACATGCACCAAAACGTCTTTTTGAACAAGAATTCAGAAAATGTTTGAAATATGTAGTTGTTTCTTCATATACAAACTGACTAGAACACAAAATAAAAATCCATGGAAGTTCCAAAGCAAATGCAATTTCTAGTGCAAAATATCAAGAATTCATAATAAACTGTTCACCAGTTGTTAAGGGGCAGGAGGAAGTAACAGTTGCAAAATAGACTTACTCATTTTTAAAAGCACAGGCAAATCACTGAAGCATGGAAGAGATTCCACAGGTACTTCTAAAACACCTCACCTACTATGCAGACATTTACTTTAACTTCACGTGGTGATGTCCTACAACCAGCCCTGACATAGAGTCCTCCTTCTGAGACACCAGAAGGGCTCCAGACGCAGGACATTACAACCTGCAAAGGGTCTTTGTTATCTTTTGCTTGTTCTGTGCATTTATTTTTATACTTTCTGGTTTTGTTTTTGGTTTTCTTTTTGAGAAGCTCAGGCTGTGTAACGAGTTGGGAGATAAGCAATTGCAGTATATTAAAAAGCAATCAAATGCTAGCCAACACTGAAAAGTTTTAAAACTTCTGTTGCAAGTTTATGACGTCATAGGGGAAACACAATGGCTGATTAATGTGACAGCTCTGAGGTGATATTCCCAGAGATTTGCCCTGTACAGTGTTTCTTGACAGATAAAGAACTCTAAAATCAGCATTTCTTCTAGTCCCTTTTGGACCTTACATATTGCTGGCCAGACGTAAACCTTGCCACAAGCCATGCGGTGAGCTACGATCAGAGCAGTGTTGAAGATGCTGTTAGCACAACTCTGCTGAGCCCAGGCAAACCAAGCCAGAGCTTTCAATGCATGAAATACCAATTTATTTAAAACAAAACAAACCAAAACCCTTTCCAGCAGTCTTTTTAATTGGATCATTTCAGAAGGCTGGGTTAGAGGACAGGCACACCAACAGAGAATCAGCCACAGCCATAACCTGTGTGTCAGGCAGGAAGGAGGAGAACCAGATTTGACTCTGAAAAAATTGTAAATGGAAACACAGCCCAGTGATTGCTGACAACTATGTTGTCAGAGTAACGGGCAGCAGAAAATACCAGACCTGTGGTCTTCTCAAACTCAGTAGAATCGCCATAGCAGGAGCTAGCAATGATTATTTTTCCAATAGCCTCTTAGCTATTCACTCAGGCAGAGAACAAATGCCAGGACTATAGGCGTCTTATGATTTAAGAGACAGTAACTGCCGTGGTGGCAGCAACAGGTAAAAAGATTTTAAACAAGTGGCAAAACACACAAATGCTTGTAAATGTTGGCTTGTTTCCCTTTTTTCCACAATATATTGCAAATATAGAGACTTGATCATTTGTGATCTAATTCAAAACCGATTGCTTTCCCTTTTAATCTTACACATTTGCTAATTTTATTCTGAGCCCTTGTACACTCCCTCTCCTAGAAGGATTCTTCTTGCAGATAAATTAATGTAATCAGTTAGAGAGTGATTTTTATCTCTCAAGTGTTAGATGTTATTGAATAACAATTAATAACATTTTTCTTCATGAACTTACGGGCTGCTTGTTCACTTGGGAATTATGCTAGAAACTATTGAACAAAGATTTTTATCATTGTCAAAACAAGTTTTGTTTTCCTTATACTAAGTTATCTTGAAAGCAATGTTTAGTATAACACTTGAGCAACTAGTTTATTGTTACATGGATAGCCCAATGATAGGCACCTTAGAAAAAACAAAAATAGGTAGTAGACCAAACTATAAGTACCAAACACTCTCAATCTCCTCCTCTTTTAGTGTGAATACAATTGAAAGTCTTCACAGTGGGGATAATCTCATAATGGCTTGAGCTCTTTATCTTGGCTATGAATGAATTATTGATTTTTCAGTTGCAAAACCAAGTCTGCCAAGCAGACACTTGTGACTTCAGAAAAAGGGCTCATCTGATGTGAATCAGTGGACAGAGAAGCTTTGTGCGTCAGCAACTGATTCTTAAAACAAATAAAATGTCACTTAAATACTGTAAAAACAACAAACAAAAAAACCCATTTGATTTTTAGTGTTGCAAATGCTCTGCCAACTTTGCTCCGCATGACAAGTCTCAAGAAGCTCTCCTGGGAATGTTTATATTGTGTTTCTGTCCAGGCCTTATATTTGCTTTGAATTGTGACAACAGTTTGACCGTTTTCATGTTAAAAGCTTCCTGCCTTTGTCATGAAAGGAGCTTTTCATCAATATCTATAGACAGCAGTCAAAACAGGAATTCAGAAATATTGCTTCAAACTTTACAAGTACCTACCTGGAAGTGCTCACACCCCAGTACCACCCCTACATGCCCCTCAGTCCATGTCTTCAGCAACTGTCAGTACCCTAAACCCTACCAAGAGCAAAGCAGAGGGCAGTCAGGCTACTGAATCCACCTATGCTAGCATTTGCAAATTTTTGAAAGAGATTTTATTCATTTTCTGTTCTAGTACGACAGAATAAGAACTTTGACAAGCATGCTCAGAATCTACCGCAGTGTGAAAAGTAGCCAGTACAAAACATTTTAAAGATGTTTTTATATACATGAATACAGATACAAGTGTATATGGGAAAACGTCATACATGAGTATGTACATGAGTATTTCATAGTCAAGATTTGTCAGTTGGGATTTTGATTGGTTTGGGATTTTTTGTTTTGTTTTTTATCTTTTAACACTGCAGAGCAGCTTACTATTTTGACCACTCCCAAGTCAAATAAACTATTCACACCCCAGTATCTTGGAATATATTGCCTTCTACCTACAAGAAGTTCTACTTGAAAGACAAAACTATGTATAAGACTGAATAACAACTGACCAGGCATAAGTCACAATGTTTTTCTCTGGAAGAATTAGTTACCTCAAAACTTCAGCCCAATGAAGAGAAAACGGAAAGTATGATTTGCTTTTTAGATTGTTTTAGTTGAGTAACGAATAGACTGAACTTCCTTTTTTTCAGAGTGTAGTCAAATAGTGATTATGCAAAGTGTACAATTCTAAACAGCTAATTAAGCAGCAACCCCAAATCTTTACAGATGAATAAACTGCTTTAAAAAAAAAAGCCATAAAACATGTGCCTCGTGTACAAGGTTTTCTTTTAAAGAAAAATCATCAGCTACTCTAGCTATTTATCTCTCCACACATTTTTACCAACCATCTACAGGATTCAGTGTATTTTTCTATCAAAGCACTTTCTGTTTGAAGCTCCCAGGGGAGACACTATTTCCTAATCAAGAAAGTAAACCACCAAGAGAGTAAAAGAATAATGCAAACAGCTCTGAAACAGCCTGCCTTTCCAGTATCTTAATTCAGGACTAAAACCTAACCCAGTTACATCATACCAAAGAAACAAGAGCATCCTACATTTTTCCAAAGGTTATTTTAGATGACCTTTGAGTTGACTGTACTTTCTTCCCATCAGATATGTACAGAAGAGGGAACAAAATATTATAAAATAAGTTCGGATAAGATTTGCATACTTAGGGAAACATTGCAAGATCTCTTGAAAATGAGAAAGTAAAAGGCAATTTTTGAACTTTTTCCTTGAAGTAAGCCAGACATCTGGGACCATGTAATTCCAGTGGTTCTTGAGAACTACTCAGCACAGTAGAAAAGCATAGTCCAGAACTTATATATTTGTCTACACTTCCTAAGCAGTGACTTTGATAATGCTACTACAGACTTACTTGGTAAAGCCAAAAGTAGCGGCAAGGGGTTTTTTTAATGCCTACTTGAAAAGTTCTGGGATTCTCTAGACATCGATCAGTCAAGTGTAACTTCTTTAAACTTCAGTGAAAAGTACCAAATGTTGCTATAAGAGTGATCTTCTGGTACTTTTACTTTAAAAAAAAAAACAAAAAAAAACTTGAAGAGAACCTGAAGTAAATCAACTCTTGGTCAAGCACCACATTAGTCCCGTCACAGAAGGGTAGCCCCTCAACAATGTAGTTAAGTGCCTTTAGCTGTTCCTTGTGTACGCTAATGGACACATTCAACTATGAAAAACAGCCATCACTACCCAGGAACTGTGTTAGCAGGAACAGCATCTGCAGTAGTCTCTTAATCAGACTTGGAACTGTTTCTTTCCAGGTCCCATTACTGTAGGTAGTTATATTCAGAGCTGTATGCTGAGCAAAAGCTAGTGAGTATTGCTCTAACAGGCACCTAAAGGACACACAATTAATTTGGAACAAAAAAACCCACCTCTTAACACTCTCTCTTACTTTACTGGGGAATGTTCATTAACATCTTATTTGTATTAGGACACTTACTTATGAAACAATATCAATTTCCTTTTCAGAAACCTCTTAGCATTTGTTTAAGTTTTTTCTCCATGTTCACATATGTTTAGTGGTGCATTACTTTATGACACATTGCTCACTGCTGTTGGGATACATACTTTTAAACAAGAAAAAAATCTGAAAGCATAAGATATTTCAGTAATGAAAAAGACAATTTAATGCTTTCCGTTGTATTTTGTAACAGAAAAACCACATTGTGTAATGGGCACTATTACTAGATTTTTACTTTAGCCGCCAGGAATGCTGACTCAAGTACTTAGCTTATATTACCCTGTTATCTTGGAAGTGGGGTCCTCAACAGTAGAGAAAACTATGCGAGACATTCTTGATACTGTCTTTAACTTACTTTACTATGTCTCTGAGGTGTTAAGTGAAGTCTATCACTATCCCAGGAAAGTTCCTTAACTCCATGGCTTTTGCAAATTTATATATACCATTTATCTTCCAGTTCACCTGGGGATCACAGAAAACTTCAGCCGAGTCGTAGTTTTTAATGAGCTTATACAGAGCGTGGGGCTGAGATACCAAGCTTGCTCCTTCCCTAGAAGGCCAAGGCTCAGGCAGAGATGCAAAGACAACTGTGTCAGAGCACAAGCTAGACATGCTTTCCTTCTGCTACCTCTAGCCAGTTATCCAGGAAAAGGCTCGCTATGCGATTTTTGTAAATCATTGTTCCCTGAACACGGTGGGTTGCTGAATTTCAGCTAACCCATAACATCAAATTTTCGTCTGTGCTAAAGGTTAAGACACATGTTTAACCAAAACATTGTGAGGTTACGTGCCTCAAAGGGCTCGCTGAGGTTACCTGGCATTACCTGGAAAAGCTTTGCTGAAACTTGGGTTTCCTAATAAATTGAAGGTAATCTAAATGCACAGTGTGACTGAAATGCAGCCATGCCCCTACTCAGACATGTTCATACTCACTCTCTTCTATGAGCATGAGCAGTCATCAAACTATGTGACCAGATAGATCAGGGAACTTCTGCTGAAAAGTAACCTGAACAAATACAAATACAAATAAAGTGGTTAGTTTTCACTAGTGGGAGTTTTCACAAATCATATGGGGAACAATGACTGGGAGAGAAATGCCAGAAAAACCCTGTTGGCTGCAACTTCTTGAAGCAGGGGGTAGCGGGAGGTTTTTGCAATTATTTAAAACTGGGTTGTTTTGAAATATTATGTTGGTCATATGCTTGTATGCTGCCTCCTGATGAGGATGCTAAAGAGCTCAGCAAAGCTCACAAACAGCTCTTTGGTAGGTATTATCATTCCTGTTTTACAGGAACGAGGACACGGATAGAGCTTGAATCATTTACCTGAAGCAAAAAGCAAGGTTAGTGGAAGACAGAAAAACAGAACTGCTGATCTTTGATTCCCACCACTATGTTAATTAATAAATCAATTGTGAACAACTCGCAGAACATTCAGAAATGCCCCCTGAGCATTTGCCACCAAGTTAGGCAAATGAGCAGCTGTGCAGCCACACCAGCGCTTGCTCAGCTGCACAGGCAGCAAACAGCCAAGCGTGCACAACCGGCACCAGCGGGGCTCTGCTGTCTGCCAGAGGAGGTGGCCTGTAAGTCTGGTGAGAACAAACAAGCAAAGGCAACCCAGGAAAGACACAAGATAGGATTTAGTCACAGATACAAAACCAGCAGCAGAGTCCTGAGAGTGCAGGGTGTTGGCTGGTCTTGACCCTGTCCTGTCCATGGTGGGGCTCTGCACCCTGCAAAAGGTCTTGTTGGTCATGAGGTAAAGGAGGGAGCCACTAACATTTTGTCATCCCTAGCAAGTCAAGAAGAGTGTGCATAGCCCCACGTGCCTGTTGTTAAGTTATACCACTCCCAGCTGGGAAAGAACAACCAACTATAACACTATTGAAGGCGGAGGAGGTATTTTATTTCATTTCATTTTAAAAACACACATTACATAAGGGTAGAAAAATCTTTGTCATTGCTTCAGAGCCTGTATGAAGCCATGCAAAAAATACGGATTGCAGCCTCCGGTGTTCCTTTGAGCCTTATGGAGAAAGCAATGCTTTACTTCCCTGTATAGAGTAGTAAAAAATCAGATTAACAGCCAATTTAGCATAGTTTCTGACCCTGAACTTCTGACTTTCTTTTACATCACTTCATATTGACAGGAGTGATGGACACATGCTGTGGGGCAATGGATATTCAGATCTCATCTGTTCAAAAGGCAGTTGTTAATTAGCTGTTGAATATTTTTATCTTGTGATTTTATAGCCTACACTACAACAAGTGAACAAGATGCCTATGCCCTTGAAACCATGTAGACTGCAGAGCTAACGTGGGCCTTTGAGGTGGCATCAGAGAGGTAGAAAGAGCTGATGAGCACACAGTAGCTGGGTCCAACAAGTAAGATTTGGTGTGTACTAACTACTTTTCACTTATCTTAAGTATTATTAGGAGTGTTTGTAAGGTGGGGTGGTTTTTTTTTAAGAAGTCATCTTAACCTTGAGTTTACTAAATTCTGGCTTCACCTCTCCAAAACTTCCAGATGACAATACAGTTATTTATAACATGTTTAATTTTAGAGAAAGTCTAAACTCTTACATCAGCAAGATCCAAATGGTCCAAGTTTCATTCTTCCAGACTTCAGGCAATGTTGACTGCTCATTTTCAAAGAATACCATGTACAAGAGAGACTTTGCCCAGAACTGAGGCATCTAAATCTAAAAATGTGTAATCCAGCTCCTGCTCCTTCCCCTAGCACCAAGGTCAGATTTAACTTCCCCAGCATTTACCCTTTGCTGCATAAGAGTAGGCAGGCCTAACCCAATGCAAGAGCTATTGACTGCCTCAAGAAACCTTACGTATCAGCTCTCACCAGTTGTCTAGCAATACCATGCAAAGGCTTGCTTTCTTTTTTCCCTGCCCAGAAGCACTTCTAACCACTAATACAGGAGCTGTTTTATTGAGCCAGGAAGTTGAGAGACTCACGCAGAATCGGCCATTTCACCTGGGAGGACAGTGCAGCACAACAATAGCTACTGCAGCCACAGACAACAGGGACACTGCCTCCAACAGACCTGCAGGCTTCAGTGGAACATTGCTTCAGGGTCTCTTTGTGTTCATCTCATTCAGAGGTGCTCACAGTGGGCACAGGTCTCTGCAGTTGTTCTTGTTCCACCTCAGCAGAAGCCCTGGGGTGGGAGCAGTGACAAGAATGGGACAAAAGTTTTCTGGAGGAGAAGGGTAACCTGTGGCCTGGACAGTCATCAGTTCAGTTCTTCACCGCTTCCCAGACTGCAGGGGAACACCAGTCTGGAGATCCTAATCAAGGAAGCATCTGGAGGTCTGATTTTAATGCTAGACAGCCTTTCCCAACCAGCTTCCATGCCAAGTGCTTCCTCTCAGTCCTATACCAGGACATGCGTGAAACTGACCCATGACATTTAGACAAAATAAGGCCATAAAAGAGAGCTGAGTGATGTTAAAACCATTCACGGGGCACAGATTTTCATTGGAAGTGACGTATGTTAGGAGGGCTTTTCCCAGACAGGAACAGGAGCTGGAAATGTGGGCTCCAACACCTCCTCAGTGCCACAGGGTTTAGCAGCTGTTCTCTTTCTTTAAGCTTCCCACTGCATATACCCCAGGCAATATCAAACATTGTGAGAAAAGTCACAATAATTAAAAAAAAACCCATCTCTATTATTCATGGAACCTTATAAAATAAAATATGAAAGAAACACTGTAAGAGTAATAATTTCCTATGTGATTTTATCCTCTGAAGTTTCTGGAGTTGGTTGAACAGGAATTTTTACAGATGTTTGCTACAGCTTGCTTTCGGATGCATGAGTGCAAATTTAGAATAAACAACCTAGAAACAATGGAGGAGCTTTGTGCTTCCACTACCATGACAAGAGCAGAACGTAACCCACTGATGAACATCCTGAGGCCAGACTTGGGGAATGCTTAGAAGATCCAGCACAACCACTCTGTCAGGCAGGAGTGCCTCCTCCATACCATAAACAATATATTAAAGGCAACTTCCTTAAATCATTTCTGGAAAGCAATTTATATCATATGGTTACAGGCATTTCCCCAACATTTTCATCTTTGTTATTTCAATCTTTGATAGTGGGGGAAGGCAATCAGACAACTTGTGGATATTGCTTCTACCCGTCAATTCTACTGATAATAGTTGTGGAAACATAGACATAAGAATAACTTCCTGAATGAAACAATACTTAGCGCATATAGAAGCCTTTGTTCTTGTTGCCTAGAGGAGATATGGTTTTACACAATTATAGTGACTTTTAAATGACCATAAAGAATACCACTAGGACGTGTGAATGCTCTCTTTGAAAAAAAAAAGAAAAGCAGCCAGATCAGGTGGGATTTTTTCCAGACAGAAAGGACAAACAAAAGATACATGCTAGCTCCATTTTTCTTAAGCCATTTGTATCATAACAGGAAGTGTTACTCATTCTAAGTCTGATGTTGAACTATGATGAGCAGTGGACAGAACTTTCCCCTTTTTATTTCATAACCTTGAATAGATTTTTTTTTTAGGAAGCCAATGTATCATCAGCTGAAACACATTCAGTTAGAGGACTGAAGACACAGGGTTTTGATTTTCCTGCCCACCAAAATTACAGAGAATCTACAAAATTCTGTTTGACTCAAGCATAAAAAGAAGAGAAACTCCTTAGGAATGTATCTGTCCCAGCAAGATGATTAAAAGTACAAAACAGTTAAGTTTCCCCAAGTGATAATAATGACTTTATACTCTCTTAAAATAGTAGTAACTTGGGAACATGAAAATGGACATACTGGGTCAGACCAAAAGTCCATGTAACCAGGTATCCTCCAGCAGATACCTACTGGGCTCAATAATCAAGGAAGATAGTAAAAACAAAACAATGAATAAAAACCACAGCAAGTTGAAACAGCCTCTTACAACTGCATACACTTACCTATTTCTTTCATCAGAAATGCTGAAGGACAAGAAGGACCTAACTGCTGCTCCTCCCAGGTCTCAAGAAGGAAGGTAAAGAAGGAAACTGGGGAGAGGAAGTAGATTAGGTAAGAAAAGAGACAACAGGTGTTTCTTATTTTCATTCATGGTAGGTGAGTAGTATGCTTGTCATTTCCTGAGGCAGAATTCAGACCATGATTTCTAAGAAATCGTGAGGTTTGTAACTTTATTAAGCTTAAGCTTTATTAAGCTTAGCTTTTCCTTTCTCTGTGCTGGAACATGAAGAGGTTATTAGAATGCTCATACTCCACCTGCATTGTATGTTCAGCAATGTGCACACGTTATTGTAAAGTGCTATCATTACACCTCTCCGAGTCTAAATCAATACAAAATCGGCAGTGTTTTCCCCTTCCAAGCCAGTGTTTAACATAGTTATCCAACACATCTGAACAGGATTAACTGAGTTTTGCATCAAATGGAAACAATACATGCTCATTGCTTTCCCAGCTTCTTTGTGTATATATATACACACATATATATATATGCATATATATATATATATAAAGTATTTAAAATCCAGCTTATTTTATTCAGTTTAGTTGAACAGTTACTTCTGCTCTGTCTGGAAAGGTTAAGAGAAGTCACTGGCATCTTATATCAGACATGACAAATTTCAAGTACAAAGATCTTAATTCCCATCAATCTGCGCACTTTGCATAGTTATTCACCCTCATTCTAGGTCTGAATTAGTAGCATCTGAATTTTAAAAAATTAAATCCAGCAGAAAGTACACCTGCAGATTTGAATGTGCAGGTGCTTTATGCCTTATCAGAGGACCATAGTAGATCTCACCATGTAACAAAACCAATGTGTGGGGGTTTTTTTCATTTATTTCAGCCTAAGATGACAAGAACATAATAGTATCTGTTTCTCAGTCCTTCCAGCTGCCTGGGTAAACAGTAAACATTTACAAGACTGAGTTGCGTGGGGAGTAGTCTGTTGGTGTTTAATTAGAAAAGCAAAATAAAAATAACTCTTCTGTAAAACAGCCTGATGGCTGCTTCTTTACTCTTCCTGAGTATACCTGAGACTATAACATTAATCAAAGTTTATAAATTTAATCTAAGACTTAATCTAAGAGATGTCCCTTCCTTTGATTTTCTGACTGGAAAACTGAGCTGTGTTATAACAAGGATGAGACATCACTGACAGTCACATCTCCAGGAGCAGGCCAGGATGGCATTACTCACCCATGAGGCAGGTAAGGATTTTATTCTGAAATTCAGTGGATGCAGTTAGGTCAACACCAAATACTTCTGAAGATCTCACCCTAATCAGGGTATTTCAGCTTCTGTTTTGCTCTGTTAATTGAGTACACAGAGGTCTGGTTTTTGGTACCGCACTTGCCCCATCTAAATGGCAGTTACACAAATAACACAATGGCCAACCACCACGCTGACCCATCAGCTAGTAAGTACACCACCAGCAGCAGGGGTTAAGTGGGAAATGAAAGGGGACAAGAAGTGGAAAATAAGCTGTGTGACTTCAGTGCTGTTCCTTTTACCCCTCCCAGTGATCTATATAAGGAGACCATGATGCCTGTGAGAACAAAAGACTAGATTTGATGAGTTAGGAGAATTCCTCCTGCTCTTGATTTATGGGTTTTTTTGGGTGTTTCCACCCACACCATTGTCCCATTAAAGGGCAACCCTGAGAACCATGCACGTGAACAGGAGCATCTTCATCAAGTTAGAGACCTTCAAAGCACAACTTTCACAATCTCCATTAATGACGTTATAACTGAGTTCCTTTGCTCCAGGAAAGTCAGAACACTGAGAAAAACATATTTGTTCTACACATCACATAGGTTCTTACTTGTATTTTGATTCTTTTAGTCCTTTAGCTGCACATTTTCTAATTTTTCCTTTACAATGTCACAATTACAGGGTCTTTGGAGTTTTTATTTTAGTGAAAGCTCAGATTATCACACAACAGCAAGAACGGAGGCTGAAAATGAACCCTAAAACCTGGTACAATAAACAGTGCGCTATGAAGAGCTGGCAACACCTCTGCTGCGCAACCCTGGACAAGTCTGTTCCTCTTTGCTCCCTTTCCACTGAGTAAATAGATGCCAAGGGGGGTGACTCTTTGTGCACCAACCTTGCACGTGAAAGCTGCTGAGACAGTGAGATCACAGAGACCTTTGCTTTGGTGTCATCATCCTGGAAAGACAGAAGGACTGAATTAATGGCATCGGGTCTTTCATGTGAATAAAGTGCTGATCCCACAAGCTCGGAGGCCTCTGCTGACTGGCACTGCTGAGCACAGAAGAGCTGCCTTCATGCCAGGTCAGCAAATGAAAGGTGCTGTTTCAGTGGTCCCAGAGGCGGATGCCACCTCTGCAGGTTCCCATGAGAAAGCTGATCTCTACTCTAGTACAAGTGCTAACCTCAACCCACCATGCAGGTAGTTTTGCCCTGATAATGACCCAGCAACATGAGTTATATTAGAGAATTGGTAGTTCCAGCTGGTAGACCTGGGGCACAGGAATAAGGCAGCTACCTGGACTTGTCAAGTGCATACCACACAAGTTGGCGTAGGTAGGAGGGAAGCTCTTTTTTTCACTTTTAGATACACAGATGACTCCTTTTCCTAACCAGAGGAGCACTGCAGGACTGCTCCCCCGCAGCATCTTTTCCCCCCTGCCAGGCCCTGCACGGAGGAAGGGCCTCTGCAACCCCCCCACTGCTGTCTACGCATCCACCTGGGGAAGAGTCTCTGCACCCCAGGGGACATAGCGGAGGGCGGAAGGGTGGGCCCAGGGAAGGAAGGAGTGGGTGGACTGCAAGTAGGCACAAATACGTATGACTCTCCTCCCACTTTCTAGTGGGTCTTATGGGGGAAATTGCTTTGTTTCCCCATCTTCTGCTCTCCCCAAAGTAGAGGGCGAGATTGAAGTCCTGTCACTGAAGTCACCACTGGTCACAGTGAAGGATTGTCATACCCTCAGGCTGGTGATGGCTGAACACTGTAAGCAACGGCAGGACTGGCCAGAAAGAGCGATAAGTGGCAACTGAAGTTCTTAAAACAGATTTTGTCCTCGGGTTTTGGACATCTACACAGAATAAAAAGCTGTCAATGCTGGAACTATTTTTTCTTCTCTTTTGGGTGGGGTGAAAATTCAATTATGCCTGTTAAAAAAAAAAAAAAAAAAAGCATTGCTTTCAGTGCCCTGAGCGGCTGATTTTCCACATACTTTCCTTACCAAAAGCCAGTCGCCAAAGGTAAATGCTCATTTTACTCACGCAGATGCCGATATTTGCTACAATGGGATCAACCAAATAAAATTGAAAGAGAACAGGCAGGATGAGTTGTATTCTTTCCAAGTCAGTAGTTTGATTGTCCTTGCACTTCTGGAGGGCAAAGCACAGGTTCAACTTGAAATTCTGCTATTAGTTTCATTTAGATAATCATAAAAATGTGCCAGACTTCCTAAATAGACACACATTTCGTATTTCTAATGGAGTTACTACACTGAACACAGAGTCTGTTGTGCAACTCACTCACTAATTATCCAGCAGAGCTTCAGCCAGTCCTGCAGGAACTATCCACCTGCCCCTGTGGGTAAGGGACTGAGCACTGCATGTCACAGTGGCTGGGATTGCACTTGTCTTTTTACTACTATTTTACCAGTTTTGATAAAACTAGTAAAGCTCTCATTCTGTAAGCAGAGCCTGATGAAGTGAAAGGTATCACAGAAGAAACAGAAATCCCCAGCTGTTTTTTTTCCTCCTCAGGCTGCCACAGCTCTCCCAGCAGTGCTGCAACCCCATCAGTAGGTCAGTGTTGTGGTACCCACTTCTAAAACCAAGAAGAAAGAAAAGGAGTTAGAAATTAATACTAAGCAGTTTTGCTGCATTTATAGCATGATTTTATATAATTCAGTCTTTACTAAAAGAGTGTAGTGCAGTGTACAACTTGAGAACCTGCCCTGTTCCAGAGGAACGGTTGGACCCATTTCATACCTGGGCTCACATCACCTCAGACAATGTAGATGGCTTTCATCATCTCAAACACACCTAAAGCTGGGCCTGTGAGTTAATTAGCTCTTCCCAGTGGAAATGGCAAGTAATATAATAGAATTCAGTAGGACTAATGATATGCCTAATGCAGATCTTCTGAACCTGGCACTGGCATATCCACGTTGTCTGTGAGAGTTGGGGTGCAGAATAACATATTGCTCATTCCCACAGCCCCACCTAGGTAACAGCATATGCCTGGAAAGGATTACAGAGCTACAGGATCCTCTGGAATCATCTTATCTGATCAGCAGAGACCATATACGTTGGTCCGTTTCAGCTTTCCCATTTTGTGTGGAAAACCTTTTTCTTGGTACCTGTTCACAAAAAAAAAATAGAGAGAGAGAGAGAGAAGAAACCAAATATGAGGGAAGAAATTAAAGTCCAGCAGTAGTTTTAAGTCCAGCTTCAGCTACCTTGACAGCAAGATTTAAGCTATTTTTGTGCCATCGAAACCTGATTTATAGTCTGGAACACATCTACTGTAATACAGACAAATGGACTTTAAAGATCAAACTGTTATAAAATTAACAAAGCCAAAGGTTTAAAGGAAATGGCAACTGACTTCTCTCCACAGCAGCACAGTGCTACAAGAGGCAGCTGTAATGGCATAAATGGACAGTTTATCAGCCTTCTGCCAGGGATGGACAAAATCATGTCAAATGAGGCATTAAAGCCCTAGTTTTGAAAACTGTGATAAATACCAGCTAATCTACTGACATAATATATATTGAGTCAAATATTTAGTTTTACATTAAATCTAAATCCAACATTAGAGCATTTCCTCTTGATTAAAAAGGATAAAATGTAGATGTTATTTTATGCTCCAGTTCCCACATCTAATTAATGCTCAACATTCAGAGCGATTTCTGACATTACAAATGTATTAGCAAACATGCCAAGGAAAGGGGGGAGGCACAAGGGAAACAAGTGCAAAATCTATATGCTCAATTCATATTTCTCCATCTGCAGTGGCTAATATGTTATTGCAGAGACTATTTGCAGACACTTGCCCTGCCAGTGAACAGCTAACTTCCCTAATTGCTTGTATAAACAGTCTTCTAGATCTGGAGACAGACGTTGTAAGAGAGCACACAGCTAATTTAATTTTAGTATCATTAGGAATTAAAAGCAGGACATTAATAGATTCACAGTAAATGTTGGCTATGCAATATAAGCATTGAACAGTATGTCTGTTAAAAGCCTTAATATTTGTGAGCGATCTTATGAAAAAGTTTGTCAGAAAGTTTATTATCTTGGGAATAAGAGAGAAAATAAAACACTTCAGTGTTTTTTGTACCATCTATTACTGATCTCAATGGGCACGAGGAAATTCTGGTTTCAAATGTATGTACATTTATAGGCTAGTTAATTACCTACTCATATCTAGAAACAGAATGAGAGAAATCCTCACTAATCACTGGAATATCTTCATTCATTATTCATTATATTCTCAGCATTAAGCTTTAGCTGATTCGTGGAAAGCATAAGTGTGAGAAATGTGTTTTGTTGTCAAATACTATGACTTCAGATTCTTATAGTTTCAAAATACACTGCACTGTAATTGCTCCTTTTCCAATAAACATGTTTTAGAAAGCTTAAATGCAATCCAGTGCTGTGTAAGACAGCCTGATCTCAACTCAAATGAAAAAGGAATGAAACACACAAAATATGTAATCACATACCACCTTAGTTTTAGGAAATGGGTCAATTTATTATTTAGGAAAAAGGTCTCTCTAGGCTGACACTCCTAGCCAACTCCATCACATTGATCATTATTAAGTGCAACCTGCAGGATTTGGTATGGCTTGTGGTACCAGAGAAATAGTTTTTCATACTCTGAAAATGAAGTGAAAAAATAACTGAAAAATAAACACAGAAAAAAACCCAAAATATAAAACTAAGGAGAGGATTAAAAGATGGACTGCAGAATTGAATATTTATTATATTCAAAAAAATTACACCCTGCTTCTTCCCCACCATTCTGTTCTGCAAAGGATTCTTGTGAATGCATAAATGTATAACACTGTGTGTCCTTCGGGCTGTGGGTTGGGAGATATTTGGCACTTACAAAGCTGCATGAACTTTAATGCCAGTCAAACACCTTAGAAGTTATTTACCAATAACAACAAGGCAGCCTCCTCCAGTGCATGAGTCTGTAAGGGGGAGGAGATTGCACACAGAAGTTATATTCTTATACAACTCACTTTTTTGGTGGGTAGTTGCTTTTATTCAGTTTCCTCAGTTTCTTATCTCAAAACCACAAAGACCTTAAGCAGAATGATAGTTCAGAACAGTTCTGCAAATACTTGGCCCTGGGCGCTTTCCTGAGTTGGTAATTCCCAGAGCTTCTCTCTGCAGGACTTCCTATCAAACAGGGCTCTGCTCTGAGAGCTCCCAGGGTCTCATTTCCACCAGGATGGCTCTCCAGCCCGCTAACCAAGTAGGAAGTCAACCCCCTGTTGATAGCAGCTATCACCAAGAAATGCCTTTGAATCAGTGTTAAAAATGGTTTAATTGTTCCTGCAAACAAATCACAGCCGAATGTGCTATCATTCCAGAAACTGCGAAGATAAACCAAGTTATACTGGCTCTACTCCTTCCAAAAATGGCTTTGTGCTATTTAAACCTGTGAAAGATTTCAGTACCATTTTGGACAGACAGGTTGATCACAATAACACTGGCATAACAGACCCGTCTGGCTTGACAGTACAAGTGAGTCACAGAGTAGCTCTACGTAACTCCTACTCTTTTCTGCCCAATTCCACAGTCAATACACAGAGGCACAGCACTGAGACACCCCCCTCCCCACACCCTAAAAAGGCAGTAGCCAGTCAAAAAAAAAAAAAAAAACAAACAAACAAAAAAACCCACAGACTCTGAGTAGTTTTATAGCCTGAAATACCTAAATCATGTTGTCTTATACAAAAGTGGTTCTTTTTCATACCATGTCTTTGTGTTACAACATAAAACACCTTCCAGTATGTAGGATACCATTAAGGAAGACTCTTTGTGAACGCCCTAGAATTTGGGGTTGATCTCATAATTTATATCGATGCCTTGTGCAGGACCTGGTTGCTAATTTACATATCATCTAAATGCAGCACTAGCGGTTTCATTTGCCTCGCCGTTTGCACTTTGATTCAGATATCTAAAAACCTAAGTAACAGGCACTCAGGTAGTTTGGGAGCTACTGTTGAATGGGAACTTAAAGTTATACTAGGTAACTATGGGAAGATAATAATTATATTTCCTGAGAAGTGTGGAGACATGCTCTAGGGTTGGGGAACTGGCACCTTTGTTCATCAGTGCTATGTGTTTTTGTTCCTTCTTCATATTTCGACAGTCATCTTTGACTCCAAAGAGACCGTAAGTGCTACACAGGTGGCACAGAACCAGGCACAGCCACCAGTGGGAATAACCACAAAACCTGGGAAGCCCTGGTGTTCCTGAATTTGTTCTAAATTATTTCTTGACTACTAATATCTACCATTACTCCTTTGTGAACAAGAAGGAAAAAAAAAAAAAAGGCTATTCTTTCTTTATCTCTCATTCTGGAACTTGATTCATAACCTCTTGTTACATCTTTGCATTGAGAGGAAAACATGTCTAGCTCCTTTTGAGAGTTCACAGAGTTCTTGTGACTGAAGTCACATTGCTTGCAAGAATGAAGAAATTCATCCTAGAGTCCTTCTGCAAGGAAACCAGCTGTCTTTCTATGAACTGGTCTAAAAACAAAACAAACAAACAAAAGTAGGTAAAGGACAAGAACACTTGCCACATTGGTTTTGGAAAGGGCTTCTCACATTACTGTCTAACTGTTGCCTGATCACCTGCCTTTCCTGGGACAGTCATCCTGCAAAATGAAAATGCGTTAGACTGGAAGAATGTGTTCATGTGACGTTTGGAAAGATATAAAATGACACACATTACTAGCAGTGCTAATGTCAGTACCGCACACACTGTGGCACATAGAATCTGTGAGGTCCTCTGCAAAGCCATCTATCAGCGACTTCCAAAGGAACAAGGCCAGGCACAAGATGAGCTGTCCTTGCTGCTCCGGAGCCTCCAGAGCACCATTACCCTGTGCTGCCATGTGTGTGTCTATAGCATCTTTACAACATGGGCTTCTTCTTCCGCAGGGATGCCAATTGCTGTCCTAGTTTACGTTTATCCTTAAAATAATCTCTGTTTTGTGCCAGGCACTGAACAGCTTTAATGTCAAGAAATTGTGATTTTTTTTTTCTTCCATCTTACAATTTGTTGATAAGGTTTGAAAATTTAGTCAAAGCCTTAAAAGTTTACAGTTCATTTAAGCAAACATAAAAACACATTTCATATCCTTCTTTGTCCTTACATACCTGGTGCATGGTAGTAATTCAAGATCTTTCACATGGAGAAAGCTTATTCGAATGCTAAAAATATCACATGTTTACACTTGTAAATCACCATTAGCAAATGATTTTCCTAATGCTTTAGACAATATAGTAGCAAAGTGCAGCTGCTTCAGCCAGAACGGTATTTTAGTGATTTTTAAGAACTTAATGAGATCAGGTAATTGACTAGTGAAGCTAAAAATTTTACCTTCAATTAAACAATCAACAGCTCCGTACATCAACATAATCATCTTCGCCCCTCCACCTCCCTGCTATCAAATCAATATGTGGGTAGCAGTTGTCTAAGAAACCACTTCCTCTCTGCTTCTAAACCAGTGTTCAGGACCCATTTTAAAGCATTTATTCAATTAGTCTGGTGTAATTTGCAACTAATGGAAAGTATGTAGTAATGCAGATTCCGTTAGCAACTAAGGAAAAATAAGGCCTTAATTCATTTGTTGTTTAATGACATTATTTATCCTACATTTGTTCTGGTGCAACCCACAAAGAACTTAATACTCTACATTTTAAAATACAATCATGTGTGCTCCAGTTGGCAGTGCTAGATGTATTGATTACATATATAGGAAATGAGATTGTACAGGTCATGTTAATGAATCAAATGATTGATAGTTCAGGAGACAGTCATGAGGCAAAAGTAACATATTTGGAAAAAAAACGTACGAGAATATAAAATAATTTTGTCAGGAAACCCCTTCCAAGGGCCATATTACAACACAACGGTCTCATTTTGGAGTAGTTGATAATGACTCTATATAAACTGCCCTCCCCAACCACAACTGTGAGTATAAGACATTCATGTCTTGAAGCACAGGGAACTTCTGCTGTCTTGCAAAACATTCTGAAATCGAGTAGTCGTATCCCACCACACATTACATTCAGAAGAGTTCTGGTGTAGTGTCACCCGCAGGCAGTGGCAGCATAATTCTCTTCTCTAGAAAATTATGTTTCCATCTGTAGATAGCATTTGCTTTGTTATAGCAAAAATATCAGGCAATAGCCAAAAAAGGAGAAAAACTGCAGTGCAATGTGAAGATGTTAATGGGCAAATTTGTGACTTTTTCAATGTAAGTTTTTTTTTTAATTAAGGCATAAATATATTCTAATATATGCTGATATTCACCACCTGCACTTCCTGCGAGTACACCCTGACACTCCCAAAGGTTTGGAGTACAGAAGGTAGCTGATGGAGCAAACCAGTGCTGAGCATGAACAATATTCATTATGAGAGTAGCACTGGCAGAAAATGGGTGTCTTTTATTCAGCTATTACAGTGTCAGCATTGTCTTCTCATACCACAGTACTGGAAAGTGTGAACAACATGAAGACTACCTGCATGCAGTTCTGACCGAGATTTTCAAAAGTGACTGGTGATCTGATTGAGTTCAATCCTCATCTTCCTAAAAGGAGTTACCGTAAAGGGGTGTGATTTTGAGGAAGTGCTGTATGTCTCCTGCCCACTCACAGAGGTGAGATCCAGATGGCAGAGCCTGCTGAGAGCGGCTGTCTCTGCTGCTGCCATTATTGCTGCTGCTCCACTGAATAAAATTAGGCTGCGTCACTCAGGGTAAGATGCTCATAAAGTTAAGGGGGAGCACTGTTGCACCAATATTGCACCAGGTGCAATACTGGTGACTGAACCATCGCTGCCTGTGCTAGCCTCCATCCAGGGCCAAAGGCAGAGAAACAGGTTTGGTTCAGCAGGACTGACCCCATCCAGGGGTGTGCTGACCACTAGGTTATCCCAAAATCTTACCAGGATGGAAAACAACAGTCTGGTCCTTGCCAGACTGCCAGGGCAGTCTCTGCACTTTAGCCAAAACAATCATTTGGCAAATTTGTCTTTGTCATCTGACAAACTTCAGAAGAAATTCCTGGTTTGCTCCACTGCCTGCACCAGCATGCCATGGAGGCTGCAGAGCCACCATCCCATCCTCTTTGGCTCTGAGGCCCTGAAGCCTCTTCTACACACAGCACAGCTCCTCCTCAGCTGTTTCCACCACAAATTCCACCACAAACACCACCTCTGTGTTTGTTTTCAGGCAACAGAGCAACTCATTCACAGTTCCTGCCCACACTTGATGTGCTCAGAGACAAATTTAACCTGGTGTCTTACACCCAGAACCAACCAATTAAACTCACTCAAACAGCAAAACTTTCTCCAATGTGCCAGCAGAGCTCTGACATTCACCAGCCAAAATGAACCAAGTTAGCGTGGACCTTTTCTTTAAAGTGTTATCATCCTTCACAATGCATACACTAACTCGGTCTATTTTCATGCAAGGTAGATTTGGAAACGACTCCCCTGGTAGAACCAAAGGGCTCTGGTGATGACTGGGAGGACAAGTCCCTGGGGAGTAACCTCGGAACTGGCCCAGCCTTTTGCAAAACTGAGTCTTTCTATACCTTAGATCTACAATAGGTCTGAGCTGCTTGTTGGTTGACTCTGTGTGCTAGATTAGGAGGCTTTTGGCTGGGTAAGAAGGTTCCGTCTTATATAGAGAAGGAAGTGGAAGAACTGATGTGTATAAGGCAAAGTTACTTCTTCCCCTTTTAACCTGTGATCTTTCTCCTGATAGCTGCAGTAAGTAATTGAGATACAATTGCATGGTAGTGGACAGTCCTGATTCATTTTAAAACAGCTGTATCCTCATGTGGGTGTATCCCAAGACAAGTACTCTCTTTCAGTACATCTGGACTAGGATAGAAGGTGTGTTTTTTAAAGATATTTGCTAATGCAGTTTGACTAACATGTTTTGAAACCTTGCATAGGTAGGACAAGTCAAATGCTAAAAGGTGTTTAAAAGTGTTTGCTAAGTCATTCCAAAAATGCAACTACTATACTAGACAATGACAGAATACTTTTTAAAATGACACACCACGCTCATGAGAAGACCCACTGCAACAGCCAAGGAGAATTATAGCAAAGGAAACAATAAATAAGAAGTTTCTCCAAAAAGGTCTTCAAAGCAGTGGCACAGATTAACACGCAGGGAAACCCTGACAGCCTTGTCTAGACAACAAGAGAAAAAGAACCTTTGTTTCCAGTAGATTTAGTTCAACCAGGCCCCTCTTTTTTCAAAAGCAAAACCTACTAAAAATCTACTAGGATCATCTTCTGCTCAGTTTTAGCAGGTCGTAGTCTGGGCTACCGGCTGACTGTAACTCAGCCTGCTAAAATCATGTTAAGTGCATTGAGGTCTATGTGTTCTTCAGATGGGATTTTTAGTCCTTAAACAAACTTGATTGAATTAGGTCTCCTGGAAATGGCCCTTTCCCTAAGGCTGATGAGATGGTCGTTTTACCATACCTATTCAATCTTTTAAGCCAATTCATTTGCCTAAATTGTACCAATAAACACAAAGTTCAATGTGTCTTTAACATCAGTGTTTCTAGTCTGTGAGCACCGACTCACTACAGGCCACAAGACAGCAATCGGTTTTGACTTCGACTTCATTTTATTGAAATGCAATCAGACAAAACCCTCAATCTAATCTACTCCTTTAAACAGCTACTTGAAAATGTCCAGTCCACATGCATGCTCACATTCCCATTGTAATAATTGTCTTCTACAAAGTCAGCAGATAAATTCTTAGTCATTAATGTATTTCCTTATACGGTGTTGCTTCTACCAAGCTGACTGGAGTAACTGTTTCCCAGATTTGTACTAGCATCTTTGACATCTTAAACAATACTTTCAGGAAAGAAAAACACTTTTTTAAAAGGGAAAAGTCATTATCCCAATTGAAGAACAAGTGTGAGGCCAGCCTCTCCAACTGTTTAATGTCAGGCCCTTTTTTATTTGGAAAAAAAATACTACTAGTTATATTTATTATTAAGGCTTAATGACATGGGTGGTTATCAGCCTGGTAGGAAAAAAAAAATCTACACCTCAATTACTCTCATTAGAGATTCTGTCTCTAAGACATTCGTGGGTATCTGGTATTCAGGGGAAAATTCACAAGTCAACAACTCAGTTGAAAGAGTCCATCAAGTAATAAATTGATAGAATAACTCCAAGTGACCAAAGTAATACAGTCTGGACTTGCTTGAGATTCCCTAGTTTTAGTACTTGTCAATATCTCTGAAACAATGGAGTTGTGAAATGGAGCCAGTTAAGTTATGATGACGAGGCTTCTTCACGACTGTGACAAGTTTTTTTGGCCTTGGTGTGCACCACCTGAAATATTTCAGAAATACACATTGATTTCCTGTTTGAAAGAAAACAAACCTCCTATGCTTGTGAGGCCTGAAGCCAACAAATTCCATGATTCGGAATAAGACAGAGCCTCCACAGTCAGCAAAGGCTCTTCGGTAAGCAGTTGTTGTCACATACAGACCTGGACAAAATCTTTCTGTCCTTGCTAAGCCCAAACCACCATTAAACATAAATGAGAAGTTGATCTGAGTCAGATAAGCATGCTCTGACCTGCTGTTGATGCTTGTTTCATGGTTTCAGCACTGTCTTGAAAATTTCTCATATGCTAAAATAATGCCTTTAAAATCCAACCTTTTTTCATATACACATAGCTGAAAGACAGTAACACTCCTCTACAGATTTTTTTGTCTGTCTGATTTTTTTGTCCTCTGAGAAGACATCTAATAGCAGATTTCTTCAGGACCTAATATCATTTATTGTTGTCCTCTAAACTGGGTGGTAAACCCTCCGTTTATCTGATCTGACCACAGGAAGGTCCTTTTCAGTGAAAGCAAACAATTGAGAGCCCTAAGTTATTATTTCCTATTATTGTGCAATGAAAGATTCTCTGGTCATTTCAGTGTGAAGGATTAAAGCGTCCACGATTGCAAACATCGTGCAACCACTTTCCTCCTCCTGCCGCCCCCACACACCGCTGAAGCACTCGAGGCTGCCTTGGGGAGGACGAACAGGCTGACCCACGCGTGTGCCAGCCGGGCAGCCACGCTGTGGACGGAGTCAAAGTACAGAGGCAGCTGGGTCGATATCCCTATTAGGCTAGAAACAGTTCTGCATAGCAAAGGCCGACGAACCTAATGACTAAAAATATAAGTACCTGACCCGGAGGATTAATCACACACTGTCAAGCTGAAATTGGTGCAATTCTTCCAATCATTAACGTTTTGCTTACAAAAATGTGCCTTTCTGTTTGTTTTTCTGCTAAATGATAACCATTTTCAAGTTGAATCGGCTGATAAAAGAGTCGAAAACAAGACGGGAGTTGTGCTGGAAAGGTCATACGTGCTAGTTCGGCATGAAATAGCCAACAGGCAAACAAATAGGAAAAAACAGGGTGGCACGGCGCGGTGGAGGAGTTGGGAGGAGGGGGCAGTCGAAGCTTTTACCAAACGGTGTAAAGTGCTTTGGTTGTTTTTCCCCTGCCCAGGAGAAGAGACTGACCGGGAAGAGCCGCTGGTCCATGGGCATCCCCACGCGGGTCTCCCCCGCTGTGGAAACGGGCTTTGGGCGCTAGACACTGCTGCTGGGAGAATATTTTTGACCGGCTGCTCAGCTCTCCCACGCCTCAGTACTTGCCTGGATGCTGCCAAGCGGTGAGACTCCCTCCCGGGTGAGTGGGCATTTCCACAGCCCAGTTTGTGACAGCGCTGTTGTCACCTTTCCCGACACCCTGGAAATCCACATCCCCGGCCCGGCGGCTGCAGACGATGCATCTGCACTCGTCACCTGCGGGGAGCCGCCAAATGCCCCGCCGCAGCTGGGACAGCGCCTGGGTTTAACGAGCCCGGCTTTCCAGGACCGCGTGACACCGGCGGGGACACGAACCCGAGCTGTGCGTCGGGCAGAGCCCCCGCCCCGGCCGTTGCATCGGGCCCGGCAAGGCTTTAACTGCGGCTGGCTCCCGACTTCCACGCATCACCCGGCATGGAAACGGTTTACCGGAGTTCACCCAAGGCCCCGCACCTCCACCTGTCGTGGCAGGTCTGTCCCACGCGTGTTCCCGCCCCCGAGCGAAAGCACAGCTGTAACACGAAGCCGCCCTGAAGAGGTAACGCCAGTTTCGTGCTCCCTGATCTCGGCCAGGGCAGAAAGACAAGAGAATGAAAAGGAAAAATGGCCGGGACGCCCCCCGCCCTGCTCTCGGCACACCCCCCCCCCGCTGCTCAGCCCCGGAGGCTTACGGCGGCCTGTCCCCATCCCCTTTGGGACGAGTTGAGACCAGCGACAGGAACACTGAGAGACGGGAAAACGCGAAGGGTGGAAAAGCGTTTTCCCCTTCAGCGGAGCTCCGCTGCGCGCTTTCTGCCCCCGACGGCGGTTTCCTCGCTTTGCGCGCACCGCGCCGGGGGTCGATCTCGGCGCAAGGGCGGAGAAACGCCCGTGGGACAGCCCTGGGCGTCCCGCGGCTCCCTCTGTCACGGGTGGCGTTAAACCAGGAGCGGTGCCCGGCTCCCCGGGGACAGCGGCAGGCGCGCAAGGCTCGGCCCTGCCCCGTCCCCAGCGGAGCCGCGGGTGGGGCCATGGGGGCGGTCGGAGGCTTTCTCTCTTTTCCCAGCGTGCGCGAACAGGTGGCAACGAAACCTCCCCGTTTACATCATGTTTTCGGGCCCCGTTCATGAACGCAGTTTTAAAATAATAAAGCAAAGCTAAAATCACTGAATTATTCGGAAAACTCAGCTGCTTGTTCTCGAAGCATTAACCCCTCGAAGCATTAACCCCCACCCCCAGACGTGACACCGCGGCTACCCTAAGGGCCGTCTCCCCCCGCCAGTGAAAATACTCATTTGTTGCTCCCTAAAATCCTTTCTTAGCACTAAAAGCCTCCGTGGCACCGAGGCGGCGGCAGGTCCCTGTCCCCTGGTTCTCGCTGCGGCAGCTGGGGGACCCTGAAGTCGCCGAGAGCTGCGGGCTGACCGGCGCGGGGGCCACTCCCGGGATGCCCGATCCAGAGATATTTCCCCGCGCCCCCGGGCCGGCACCATTTCGGAGAAAGGCCGATGAATAACCACTGTTGACTCTGGCGGGTCAGCGGCTGCCCCGGCTGGGGTCGATGCCCGGCCCCGCCAGCCCCCACGCCAGCCCCCGCACCCCCAGCTCAGGGCGAATGGCGGGTAAGCACCTTGGCTTCCAGCCGGTGCTCGCAGGCCAGGCTTTCCTCCTCCCACCGCAGTGACCTTTCCCATCTGGGCACAGGTACAGGCAAACCCGAAATGTGGTGCAGCAGGCTAAAAAACAGCAAAAAAATAAGCAATGAGCCGACGTGAAATGCCCACAACGTGAGGGCACCTGGGGAGCTACAGTGACCAGCACGGTGCCACAGGGAAAAACCAGATTACAACATTCCCGGGGCATTGGTGGCAGGGGGGAGGTTTAGGATTTCTCCTGCCAGTAAACGGATGGCCAGTGGGGCAGCTGGTGCAGGGTTTAGTTTTATTTCACAGACAAGTCAATCAAAAATTAAATACCAGTTTTTGCCTTCTTTTTTAACATTGAACAAATATGTACAAAATATGAACAACGTGAGGTATAAAACCGCAAGACTTTCAAAGAAAACTAGTATGTACAGAAGCAGATATGTATACAATAGGCATTATCTTCCCACGGCCGTGTGCCTCGCTTATCCTGCACAGCTGATGCCAGTTTCTCTCCTGCAGCAGAACCCTATCACTCCCTGCATTTTCTTCTCAAATACAAAATCTGTAAAAAACAGCACTAGAGATTTTCAAGGAGAAAAACATGGGGTTTTTTTCCTGCAAATTGAACCATCCAGATTGCAGGGCAAAGTCCTCAAAAATCTGAGAAGGCACATTTCGTCTAATGCAAAACCAAAAATGAATCTGTCCAAAGATTCTACCTGATGAACAGAGGAGGGATATCTCAATGGAGAGCACCATGGCAGGTAAAAGGGTGTGAGCATAAGGCACTTGTCAGGATGGTCAAATCCCTCCCTCTTTCACAGAACATGTTTCTCTGCTTGCAAAGGGCGTTTAAATTAATCTATTTAAACTACATTTGTTTGCACATACAAAGGGCTTAGTCCTGCAATCCATACTCACTTCCACACTACCTAGAGAGGAGTTTTGCCTGATCACCACCAGCAGCTGACTCAGACGCCCCATGAGTAAGGACAGGGTGCAGTATTATATTCCAGTTAGAACATTGATTAATGTACAAATATATTTTACAAATAATTAAATACAAACCATGTTCCTTTAACCAAATTAGAGACCTGACAAAAATGGACTGTTTGGGGAAAATACATCTTTCTTTCTCTGCTTATTATAAAATGAGTCTATTTGGTTTATTTTCTTTCAGTGGAATGGTAAAAGTTTTCTCCTGTAGCATAATATTTTTCCAAACCAGCCCCTGGTAAAGTGCAAGCCAACTTAGGGTCCACTCTCCGCATGGGGCCATTAGTGGGTAGGATTGTAAAAGCCTTTATCGCCTTCAATGTCCACTTCTTGATCGGAGTCGTCAGAGACATCAGACTCCAGCTCCTCCTGTGAGGCGGGCGAGGGGGTGTAGTGCGAGCCGTCCAGGGACACCTCCTTCCCCTTCTGGTCAGGGGTTGGGCAGCTTTCAGGCCTTTGGTCACTGTGACTGTCAGCACCTTCCACTTCTTCTTTTTTGGTGGCCTGGGGGTTCTCCTGCAATGAAAGAAGCCTGCTTTATACATAAATATGGGCCATGGAGCCAGGAGGCTTGGGAATTCCAGCTGTGCCGGGTGTAAAAACTGCTCTGGGTTTCTTGCAGGAAAAGGCAGGTGTCCTGCTACCTCCTGCCTATAAACCCATCTGAGTAGGACAGGGCCAGGCAAGGGCTCAGCCGCACGCAGGGGCTCAGCTCTCATCCCACTCCCCGGCAGCCACAGGGGCCGCTGCTGTGAATAACGGCTCCTCGGCGATGGTTATCGCAGCCACTTCAAAAGAGTCAGGAGCTGCCAGAGCCCAGGAACCTCCGAACTTTTGTCTTTAGCAAAGTAAATGTTTATTATAAGTCTACAAACACCCACACATAGCTTCTTCCTGCCCTGATCTTTCTTTAATTACACCTAACAGCAAAAGGAGGGAAGGCCGAATCCATCAGTAGCCCAAAAGCAAACAGGAAAAAATTACTAATTAAGCTAAAACTCAACATGAAAACATTCACCATTAAAAACAAATCAAAATAAAACCCTGTTTCCGAAGGCAGGAGTAGCCCTGCATCAGCAGCCGTACGGGGAGCCCAGTCCCCTAAGGGGGCATGAAATGATACTCTTAAGAGAAAGCAGGCAGAGACATGTACCCATGATATAACCGTGCGGGCTCGGAGAAAAGGATGCGACTGAATGAAAAGGAGGAAATGACTTAAAATGGCCGAGATCCCAAGCAAGCTCTCTGGACACTGCGGCGCGGGTCAGGCCCTGATGAGGAAGCAGTGTCGCAGACCCATCCCACCTCTTGCTGGACTATAGGGGTTTTATTCAAAAATCAACTGAGGCACAGGTTAAACTCAGGGGAAGGTCACAGAACAAATATATCTGGAGTGTGGCACTATGCTTAGTTTTATTTCCACAGTGCAGGGATTTTTCACAAATCTTTGAGAGAGGGGGCCTCAACCCAGCCGAGCAGCATCGGGTCCTCCGGACCAGAAGAAAAGATTTATCTGCTTGAGCACAATTTCTAAGGGAAGGGAAACTGCTTCAGCCTCTCAGCCTCATACACTGTAACTATTTGTAAATTAAAAGTAAAAGCTGCTCAGTTTTCCATGCGGCCCCTCAAAATAAACAAGGCGTTTGTACCTGCCTCTCCCAAAGTTTGCAGAATAAATCAACCTGTGTTTATTAAGAGAGGGCGATTTAAAAGACCAAAACAACTGCTTAAGTAATTTACTGACAATTACTTATCTTCTCCATGTTAATTGGCTAAACAACATATGGGTTTACAAAACAATTAGTGTGGAGTTTTAATAGTCAGTGTGTGAAAGCCAGGCATAATTGATATAGGAACTACATTAGGAGCTTTTAACGTTAGTGCTGCCTGAACGAGCCCTCATGGATTCCAGCATGACTATTTGTCTTTTTAATCAAGGTGAAGAGGTTAAACAGCTTTTCAGATGACTTCTGCATACAGCCTGGGATAGGCGACGTGGAGTAAGATAAGACAATTAAAATACTTATTTCTATAGAAACGGAAACATCCCCGTACCTGCTTTAGACGCCTCCATTTGGCTCTGCGATTCTGAAACCACGTTTTGACCTGAGCAACAACAAAAGAAAGCACGGGGTAGTCTCCAAGCCGTTAAGCGCTGGGAACCTTGCCCGAGCCACAGACTGAAAGCAAGAGCAAGACCCCCCACACACCCCGCCCGCCCCGGGCCGGCCGGGTCCCCGGGAGCGCTGTGCCGACAGCAGACACATGTCGGGGGCCAGAGCGGGGAAGGTGCCGCCGGCGCCGGGGGCTGCCCGGGGATGGGGTGCGGTTCCCCGGGGCGTGGGCATGGCCTCACCTGCCTCTCGCTGAGCTGCAGCATCTTGGCCAGGCGCTTCCTCTCCGGCGGGGAGAGGTATTTCTGTGTCTCGAACTTCTTCTCCAGTTCGATGGTCTGGTCGTTGGAGAAGCGGACCTGCCCCCCTTTCCTCTTGTGCAGCGGCCGCTGGATGAAAGGGCTCCACAGTAGCGGCTTCCCTTCAAAGAGAGGCACAGCGCCCAGGGTCACCGGCCGGCCGCGGACACGCGTGCCCGGGGAGCCCCGGCCCCAGCCTGGGCCTGGAAGCGCTCCGGGTCCGGGGCCCGCTAATTTCCTTCGCCTGTTTTTATGTCCCCCAGGTCCTAGTCTGATCTCTTGCCTCCTCTGATTTTTCACCTCCGCCGAACAGAAAGACCAGTTAAAGCCACTCTACGGGCTTTGGCAACATTTCCGTCAATGTGTTTCCTGTTGGTCTATCTCGCAAAGAAAAAGAGAAAAAAATAAAAAGACAAGACATTGCTTCCTTCTGCTCTTTCACTGCGATGCCCCAAAGAAACCGTCCCCCTTTCTCTGCACGGACGCCCGGGTCCTCGTGGAGGACACTGCGGGGCCGGGGAGGGATGCGCCAACACGAGGGCACGGGGCCCCCCATCCGCTTCGGGCACGAAGCGCCCCAGGCCCCCCCACCCCCGTCTGGGGGCTTGCCCGTCCGCAACCGCGGGGTGTCCCCCGACTCAGCCCGGGGTCGGGGCGGCGCAGGCGGGGACACGTCAGGAGCCAGCCCCGCTGAGGAGGGGCGGCCGCATCCCAGGGCCGGAGGCTCTGGCCAGTGCCACTGAGTCACTGTTTGTCTTTCTGTCTTGCTGCCTGAACCCTTTGAAATTTGCTGCATTGTTTTTCGGGATTTTGCTTGCGTCAGGCTTTAGTAATTCTGGTGCAAAACAGCCCCAAAAAATAGGAAGCAACTGGTTATTTTAGCTGTCATAAAGTCACATCCCACACAGAGGAAATGAACAATATCAGAAAAACGGATCCCGGCTATCAGAAGTCGAGTGTTTCCTGAATTTGTCTGTATTGAGGATGTCGATAAAGTAATCAGCAATGTGCACGACTCCCGGGGAAGAGCCTGCTTCAGGCGGCCAGGAAAACACTTAACAGCTTCTGAAACCAGATTTACTCCTATCGAGAGCTCAAGGTTTCCTGTATGAACGGAAAGGGTCAGCCTCTTTCACTGCACAAATGCGGTGAGTCAGGTCCAGTTTTGCAATCAGAACAAGTGCCGCAGGCCGGGCGCGGGGCTCAGCCCCTGCAGTGGGGTCGCTTTCCCCGGTCGCGGGCGAGAAGGGGCCGACGGAGCCCGGCCCGACCCGCCCCGGCCCGACCCGACGGGGAGCCGCGGGCGCCCCGGCAAGCGGATCCGGCCTCCCGACTGTTTTTCAAGTCATCCGCAGGAAAAGGGCTGACATCTGCCATGCGATCTCCCAGCGCAATTAAAACTCCCCACCAAAACCACACGCGACATTACTAAGGACACTCTCAGAGTCACTTGGTTAAAGGAAAACAAATCTGAGTCACCGCGGCCGCGTACTGTGGTCTCGCTGCCAGCGCCGGAGCGCGGGCGCGTCTTTAATTTACTGTAAATCAGACGGGGCCGGAGGGAGACGGGGAGCGCGGAGAGGCGGAGGGGCAGGCGGGGACGGGCGGCACATTTCAGTCACTTCCCATTTCCCTCTCAGCCCCCGATGGCTGGAAGGGGACGGGATGGGACCGTCGCAGCGACAGCCAAGAAAGGAGAAAGGAGGGGACATGGCTTACCCAGGGGGTCCTGCCGGATCAGGGCGTGCGCGTAGTCGCCGACGGCGCGGGGGAAGGAGTAGAGGGGCCCGCCGTAGGCGCCGGTGCCATAGGTGGCGGCGAGGTGGTGAGAGAACGCCGGGTGAATGGGGGTCGGCTCGTAGATGGGGGTCCGGTACGGGGACACCAGGCTGGTGAAGGAGGAGTTGGGCGACGGCAGTGTCGGCGGCGGCGGGGCGGGCAGGGAGTGGGGGGCCGGGGCGGCGGCGGGGCCGCGACCCAGGATGTCCTCGATGTAGAAGGGCGTGGGATGCGCGGGCTGGAGCAGCGGCGTGGGTGCGTACAACGGGACGCCGACGCCCAGGGCCGCCGCCGCTGCCGGCGCCGCGCCCGGCGGCTGGTACTGCATGGCCCGGCCGCCGCACGCGCACCCCCCGTGCCCCCGGCCGCCCCTGCGGAAAGCCGGCCCCGACCGCGGCGGCTGGGTGCTGGCACCACCGCCGCGGGTTTCTCTGGGCTCGCGTTACCCTTCGATAGGTTTCTATTGGCGCGGGGCGGAGCCCGCGTGGTCTCTGTCCCCTTCCTGCCACTGCTCCGTCTAGCCAATGAGCCCGGCCAGGGAAGGGGGAAACCACCCCCCGCCGGCAAACGCTCCCCCCGCCTCCACGAGCAAACTCCCCGCGGCGCCAATCAACCACCGCCGCGGGCCGGGGGGCCCACGCAGCGGGGCGCGACCCGTGTCTCGCCCGGGCCCCGACGGCCCCGCGCGGGTGTCTGAGGGTGCGGAGCGGGTGTCCGGTGGCCGCGGGCAGGGGGCCCGGCGCTGCCCCCACCGGCTGCTGCTGTTCTTCCCAAGCACAGCACAGCGTCACCCGGATTGCGGGCTTCCCCACGGGGGGGAACGCTGATCCCCGCAGCGTGGCCCTGCCCCGGACTGCGGCAGGAGGCAGAGACGCGTCCCCCTCCCAAGTTCTTCGTGCTCCGCGGGCTTTCGGAAGGGCCCCCGCGGGCGCTCCGCCTGGCTGCGCGGACCGGGGAAGGGGCGGGGGAGCGCGGCCGCGGAGCGGGGGCCACGCGTGGGCGGGGAGCGGCGGGGCCGTGTCGGCTGCTGACCGGTCCCCCAGGACAGGGCCGAGAGCCTGGCGGGACGCGGAGCTGTGGGGCGTGATTTCCCGCTCCGCGCCTCGCCGGGCACCGGCAGCTGGCCTTGGCCGGTAGAGGGGGAGCGGCCGCCCCCGGCCGGGCGGTGCGCGGCGCTGGGCACCCAGCCCCGGGGGAAGCGGCGCGGCGGCCCCCGCAGCGCCACCTGGGCACCGTCGATTTAATTTTTAAACACCCGCCGGGTATTCCCTCCAGACCCGCAGGTCCCGGGGAGGGACGTGCGCTCCGTCCGGGCGCCGCCGGGTCCCGGCCCCGCGGCAGGGCTGCCCCTCGCCCAGCCCCACTCCTGGCCGGATCCGGGGGTGGGCAGGGAGCCCCGGTCTTCCCGCGGCCTGTGACCCCCTCCCGGGGACTTGTCCCGACGGCAGTGGTGACGCCGCCTTCTCCTCCTCCGTGGGAGCGGAGGCGGCCCCCTGCGTGTCCGCGGACCCTGGCAGGTCGCCCGGCCCCCATCTCCCTCAAACGCCTCCCAGCCGACGGCGAGCACGGAAAGCTGTTAAGAAATAGCAGGTGCTGGTCTAACTTTCTTCTTTTTTTTTTTTTTTTTTTTTTTTAATTTTTTTATTTTTAAAAAGAGGTCCCTAGTTCAAACCCACTAAGATCTTAGTAGCTAAGGAGGCTCAGAGCAAGACAAAAGGGTGTTGGTGATATGGAAATATATATATATTTAATAATATAGCGAGGTTGAGGGTTTCTTTCTTTACATTTTTAACAAATGCCAAAACTCACCTTTAAAGCATGGTCTTGTGTCTTGTAAATATCAGGTACAACTAAAGCGAGCTGACAGTTTTGATTATTTTTTCTCTCTGTGCTCAGTCTCTCAGGCATTGGTCTTTCCAAGGGGTTTAGCTAATGTTTTCATCTGGAAGTGTTGGATTTGCAGCTTGATTTACTTAATAAATGTACAGTAAAGCGATGACCCGTTGCCCTCTGGAATAACGACGTGCATGATACGAGGCAGCAGCATGGAGGGCCCCCACAATATTTTACAAGCTGTCGATTCAAAATCCTAAGAACAAGTTTAAGCGAAAAGGAAAAAAAAATGTTTTGCTGTATTATTGGAAAACAAATAAATAGAGGAAGAGATTATTATTTTCTGACTTTTATACAAGCAATAGGCCTTGTTAAAAGGAAGTTTTAATGGCACAGTTATTACATTCCACTACCACTGCATAATCCCTAACAAGAAAAATGAAGCACTTAATTTTGCAGTTCTACAGCACCGCCCCTTTCAAACTCAATTGTTAGACCTTAGCCTTCCTCCTTCCACGGGTTGGAGACTATTAAATCTGCATTCATGAAATGTCACATTTATTGAACTACATAATTTTTTAATATCACTAGTGCAGGTTTTATAGTTGATTTTATTGTTTTTATGGCCATTCGGGGCTCTAAAACCCGGATTTTTTCAATGTTGTCCTTATAATTTTTTTCACACAGTCAGAACTAATAAAATAGAACAGTTGTGACTTTTTAATGCAAGGGGTCTCGGAGTTTCAATATTTTCACTCTGCTGGATACTAAAACCAATAAAAATACATGAGATTTTAATTATTTTCTGGATTAAATAAAACCTTTTCCCTTTCTTTTGGAACATACGTTTTGTTTGTAGTTTCTGTTGTGAGGGAGATAATGCAGCTTAGGATAAAATGCATTATTTCCAAAATGTCTGTGACGAATACACTTTTCGCTGGATTTTACAGTCTAATGGGCATTTCAGGTGCTGTAGACGCCCCAAGAGCTGCGCAACCAAGACAGTGCTTTAATATTTCTATTATTTCTTCTCCAGGTTCCCTGTGGAAAGCACACTGATTTATCTGAAAAACCTCAGGAGAGAGAGAAAGTACACTCCTTTCCCGATTAAAAGCCTTTCCCATTAATTTTCTTGGAATGCACTTGAAACACCCCCAAGTTTTCTCGTTAATCTGGGGATTTCTGGGGAGCGGTGGAATGGGATGTGAGCATCCCCGCACCGGCACAAGCTCAGCCCGAAGGGATCGGCTGGAGAACTCATTATTTTCTGTAATAACTTCGGGGCCCTGTCCTCCCCTTTACTTTCTGTGAAATACTCCACCTTCGAGGAGTTCTGAGCTCAAGGGGAAAGAAAAAAAAAAAAAAATCAGGGAGCCCACTTGTTCCAGGCGGCCCCGCTGCCAGCCCCGATGGCGGTGCCTGGGGGGAAGCCCGGCTCCGTACCGCCGCCCGGGACGCGCTCCCCACCGGCCCGACAGAAGCAGCAGCTCGGGCTGAGGAAGGCCGGTGCAAATATGCTGCTTCGTGCATCTCCCAAACCGGGGTCTGGGGGGGATGGGGTCAGACAGGCTCCCTGGGGAAAGTAACGGCTGCTACCCGCCGCCCAAATGCCCCTTGAGGGATGTTGCCGCGCCAGCCTCGCAGGACGGCGCTCCCCGCGCTGTACCGAGCCCGGCTGCTTTAAGCCCATTTCCCTTCCCTTCCAGCCCCCGTCCTGCCTGGAGCCCGGAGCAGCTTTCCCCAACGACGGCGCCCCACAGGTGCCTCGGAGGGAAGCCCTTACGGAGGAAGCGGGCAGTCCACGGGCTCCAGAGCCTCCCGCCGCCTCCCCGCCGGTGCTGCGGCGGAGCGGGCGTCCCCGCGGAGGCGGTGTCGGAGCCCGGCTGCGGGTGGCCAGGTCTCCCTCGCCTCCAGCCCCGGGGCGAGGGAGCAGCAGCCGCTTCAATTTAGCGTTTATGTGTCACCGTGTTCGTGAGCGGGTTTTACAGGGCGGCGCTAACGCGAAACACCTGGACGGCGACAGAACCCCGGGCGCGCACGGCGAGGGGGCGGCGGGCGGCGGAGAGGGGTTCCGCTGCGCAGGGCTGTCGTCAGCCAAATGCGTTAAAATAATTTAAAAAAAAAAAGTCAAACAAAAAACTCCAAACATTGGAAAAACACGAAATGAATGTTTCCAAAACCAGGGACAAACGGCAGGTGGTATTTCCACTGAACCCCCCAATTACCTGCGATAAACGCCCCACAGAAGATTTCTCATAGCTGGGGTGGTTGTTCCGGGCAATACATGAACTGCTCCGTGATTTATAAGTGAAATGAGTCTCGAAGCACAGAACTCTTTCCTTACCTCGCAGGTTCTGTTACCACCACCATGTACTTTTTTTTGGCACAGTACCTGCCCAGTTGATGCTCTCAAAAATGGGAGTTTCGCCCATAATAGCACCCTCTGTGACACTGCAAACTTCAGGAGAGTAGCACCAGAGATTAATCACTCCTATCTGAAATAACTGCATTTGGCTGTACAGAATTAGTGAGCAATCCAGCAAAGTCCGTATTTTAACAGCTGGAGTGGGCTACCATGCCCTAATGCTACAGGCGCTTTCCAAGAAGATCCAGCCTGCAGCCATTCCACCCCTTCCCATTACTGAAAATATTTCAAGACTCTCCCAAGAGAGGTGAGGCCACAGCCTTGAACACCTTCCAAGGAGGAAATAGGAGGGAGTTCACCTCTCTGATTTTCCTAGCACCGTGGAAGCCAGACTGCTCCAGACAGAGGCAATGCATGTTGTGAGGTGATGTCAGTTCAGTGCTGCCATCTTACAGATAACTCATCTGTTAGATACTCGTTTCTCACATCTTCCTCCTCACCGTCATGATTTGATTTACATGAGATGAGTTACAACTGTAATAAACATTAAGGCAGGTCAGTCTTAAAGGCACTCGTTAGATGTAACACAACAAGACAAATCTTGGAGTAAAAAGAGGTGGACAACATATGAACTATTATTCTAGGCAGAGCTGGTAGGAGCTTATTATTTTCCATCCTGCATCCCTATATTAATCTGATTATGATTTTGCCAAATTTATGATTTTGCCAAATTTAAATCATCCAGGTGGAAAAAATTCTGTTCTGGGGGAATCTGCCTCATGCTGAGTATGTTTAAGGTTTCAGCAAAACTGGTTCAGCTGTTCCTGAGCATTGGGGTTTGTTTTTTTTTTTTTTTCCACTGGCATTTAGACATCCTTGTCTTGTACTGAAAACCTGTGGTGCCCCTGGTGCCCCATCACTGGGGAAACTTCAGGAGATTAAAGCATCCATCAGAAAGCCAGCCAGGGGTTGCCTCTTAAGTTCTTCTTTTGCTCTTCCATCCGGGGTTGTGTTTTACAGTCCGGCAAAATAAAAAACCCAAACTTCTGCAGAGAGACACAGACACCTTGGGAATGTTTAGGTCACCCATGAGTCTGACTTGGTTCTCCGATAATTTGAGGAGCTCTTCTTTCTTGGCACCCAATACTTGAGGGTATGAGACCCGTGCTGCCACTAGCAAGTGCCCTTTTCCCATATGCTGTCACTAGCTCTGAGAAGAAAAAAAAAAAAAGCCATAGTAAAAGTTTTAATGGTGCTTTTGAGTCTTATCAAGGATTTCCAAGCCAACATATGCCAGATGCTCAGGGGAGCACACTGGTAAGGTGCCTCCATTTCCTCGAGCCCCTGTGTTGTTAATATATCTGCTGGGACATCCTGGCTTGCAAAGTTGGATATGCAGCATTTATGGCTCTGTGGTAAAAGGAACACATGGCCCCATATAATAAACACAGCTTCACACAACTTGCTTTCTGGACTGGGCTGTCCTAGTGATTACTGTGATATCAGCTTATCTAAACCAGAGTTTAAATCTTATTCAGCTGAAGTGTGACATAATTCACCAGAGTTGTCTTCTGAATTGCAAAGAGGCATCCTATGAAACTATGTAGGCTTTAATGTTTTTTTAAAAATACACTTTCCTAACCCTTCCTTGGCCTGAAGAGTTTCTCACCTGACCCTTATGAGAATGTGGTGGACAGCACTATGAAAAACAAAGCAATATATTGTTCCTTACAGGCTCATTTTTCCTATATATCTGCCACCAGAAACCATGAGCTGTTTTGGATCCTGCCTGTAAATGCAACTGAAAGCTGCTTGGTTAATTATATTTATTTGGGGTGATGGTAACTGTAACATGTTAAAACTTCTCTATATTCTTATGTGTTGGCTACACACATAAAGATTACACCCAAAAACACATATAATTCCCAGGGGCTAGATTGTTCTCTCACATCTTGCACAATCATTTACGTAAGTGCAAACTGAATATAAAACGCTGCTAACACAGACTGCTGGCTACCACACACCCACTCTGTGTTGATATAAATGACTATAACAAGATACAATGGAGAATCTGCCTAAACTACAGTGATGACAAAACATTGTTTTTTACAGAGTAATCAGAATGTAAAATATTGTACATTTCAAAGAGGACTTGTGCAGCAAGATTTTTCACCGTAACGGTTCAAATGGGTCCAAAGTACATACAGCTAAATTTGATGTCAGTCAGAATTAGGTATGAATAGGGAGTGTTACTTAGTTATTTTTGTTAATGTTTTCCAGAGCTTACACATTTGCTCTGCGTTTTTTAGCAAACTTTATCATTTTGGCATCATAAAATCAATCTCTAGGTAGGTTTGTTTTATCTGGAACTGATACGCACATGCAGTTGCTGTTAATAGTCAAATACAGAAGCTCACAATAACAATCTAGCTAACTATTAATGGCTGTTTAACAGTGGATTCAGAAGGATGGATCCAAAATCTGTCCTCATCTGAAAAATAGATTGCTAGGCTCTCAGGTGCAGAAACCCTTCAAAGGTTTCCTTTCCATGGGTAGGAGCCAAAATACTTGAGTAGAATTGGCACTGAAAGGCTAGTGGAGGAACTGTCTTAGAGACAAACTCATAACTTGTGTAATGAGTTTGGAGTCCACTGAAGCTGATGATTTCCATAAGCAAATCATACAATTCTTTGGTAACAGAATGACAGAATATGCCTCGATGGTTGTACGTGGAAATATCTCATAAAATACAATATTAAATGGCAGAAATGAAAGGAAGAATAATTTTTCCCTAGGGCAGATATCTCCCCCTCTGATCCCTGCCCCTGAGCTGAGGTCTCCTTGTAATGGAAACTATGTAGCCCAGAACTGACTGATGACACACAGCAGCATCGGCTGCAGCCTGTACCCAGCCTCAGGGCTCTGAGTCCAGAGCACCTTACTGTGTCAACTACACGCGGTGAGTTCACACCCGAGGTGGCAGGAGAGTTACTCTCAGCTCTGACAACACTCCACAGTTTCCTGATAGTGACAAAATCTCAGTGTTCCAGAGTACTAGTGGCACTTGTGGCCACACAGAGAATATTTGGCACCTGCTGATGAGGACTTCTGCTTTGTGACGGTGACTCAGGAGGATGCCACATCACCTAGAAATGCAGCTAACCTGGCCTTTGCACAGTTTGCCCCTCTCCAGGTGCAGAATTGGGAAGGACTGACCAGCTCTGCTGACGGCTCTAGTTTGGCCCCTGGTAATGCTCTTGTGGAGCAGAGAGGAAACCTACACGACTTGTGAGATAAAGAAAAATAAGGGTACTTTCCTCAGTCAAAGTGGAGGGTAAGGGTTTCCATTCAATGTGTGGGATATAGGAGCAATTGACATCCAACCTGAAAAGTTATTTTGTTTTTATTGTTCTGAAAGCATGCATCATTTAATAAACAGAGCCTTGCTTCAGCTCTGTATTCACTGCTTGCTGTCTAAAATGATGTGAGCTCATGCTGGCTCAGAGGAAAGTGTAGGTGAGCATCCTGAGTGTGTCTTTGCCATGTCTGGTTTCACTCATCCCTCCAGCAATAATCACCTGTCAGGCAAGTCACTGTTCCAGGTCCCTTCAGAGCGTGGCAATAAGGGGAATGCTTTTGCAAAGCTGCAGGCCTTTCCATGCTCTATGAGTATTTTGTAGCTTTTCGGGGTATTTTATTTTTCTTCCCTGGAGTCTGGTTGGGAAATTTGCCTAGGTTGAGCTATTGTGTTTCTACACGTTATTTCTCCATGTCAGCAGTGCTGGTCATGGAAACCTGTTGAAATGCTTGCGCAGCTGAGAGCGCAGCTCTCCTGGTAGGCATGAAGACAGGCCGATAGCAAGGTGCTTTATACCAAATACAATTACTCCTGAACGGAAACTGGGACAGCAATATATGCTGGGATAGCAATATCCACACCATGACTTGTACTCATTATGATACTTTTGGCAAAAGCAAAACAAAAACTAAATCATGCTTGACATGAAAATAAATATGCCAATACAAAATCTGTATGTATCTGTAAAATCTGTATTCAAAACATTACAGTTCTTTCCTAATACTTTATGGATTGGGTTTGACTAACTTTTCAGAACAGCTGCTCTTTCTCAATCCTTCCTTAGTTTGACCCTGTCATAATCTTACCTCATCCCAGTACTGGGGCCTGGAACTGTAGGTGCAAGACACAGGAGTTTTAGTGTTGAAGAATCTAAACCATAGCACAGATGTTTCCTTGAAGTCAAAACATGACATCAGAGCCAAACCTGATGCAGATGCTAATCCAAATCTTCATCTCTAACCATACTTTGCTTATTTAAAAATGCTTGCTTTAAAACATTACAGCAAAATTACTATAAGAAGATGCAAACGGGTGTCTGAATAGTATCCCCAGCAGCCAGGCAGGTGATACATAGCTGCTACGAAGAGGCAGCCAGACTTCAACTCAGAGCTTAGTCCTACTACTAAGCTCATAGGTGCTTGTACACTGTTCAGTTCAGCTGCTGAATTAGCAGAGTAATTCAGAGGAAGGTCTACAGTCAATGCTTCTGCACCTACATCTGCTGGAGCAGGCACATGCAGGAAATGCCTGGGGAAGGAGCACTGTGTTGGGGTCCCACATGTTGCTCCCCTTCCCCATCACAGGCAGCAAATCCCTGCAGTTCAAAAGCATGCCCACTTCCAGGGACTCCAAGGCAGTGACAGGCAGTTCAGCTTGCAGGGGTCATTCATACGATGAGTAATGTGAAACATTATGTATATGGGTGACAGGCCAATCCATGGTTCTTCACATGTAAAGGTACAGTCAAAGATGCAGTCAGCAAGTGAACAAACACGGGATTTTTAAAATCTATTCAGACTCACTGAATATGTAGAAAATCAGGGGAGGCAATGTAGAAAGCAGGCTGCTCACCAGAACAGAGACTTCAGAGACATTGTAGACTATGGGAGAGACCCACTAATCACAGAGTCATAATAGACCAGAATGATTCCTCAGATAATATTACCAGCATGTACTAGAAATTAACTGGAGAAAATACATCGTCCTCCTAAAAGAAGTTTTTACACTGTCCTCTGTACAGCTGTGCATTTTAAATTTGTGTCATCTCACTTTAGGAAATATAAACAATTTTAATAATTTACTTTCAGAATTATTAATGTGATCTAACCAAAGTAAACTGAAGGTAAATGTAGCTCACATTTATTCTTTAAAGAAGATCTGACAGCCTGTGAGGAACTGAATGAACCCTACCTGACTTTTGCCATTACATTACCCTATAAGAGATTTGTTCTTGAAAAAAGGGAGGTCTTTTTCCATGGTCCCAGATGCACTGAAAACCTGACCCTAAGTAAAAGCAGGTTTAGTTGGACATGATGACAGAACCAAGTCAGAACAATCTATCTCTAAAGATAATAAAGCAACTTAGGATGTTTCTAAACCAAGCCCTTGGTGAATCACTTCATTTCTGTAGCTTCCCAAGCTGCTTTTCTGTTGGTTTTGTCTCTTTCAAATTATGTTACGTTTCACATCAGGACTGAATCTACCGGGAGACATAACCTTGCTCTTTATGTAGCCTTCATAGTGCCCATCTGGCACCTGTAAAATATTAAACTCTAAGAATGTGTGTTAAAGTCAGTTAGCCAGGATAAGTGTGTTCTATAGATAAATGCCTTTGTTTGGGAGAGAGCAACACAGCCTGTCAAACTCTCTGTATCACTAAGGAGTAAATTTCTAAAGTCAGGATGCTCCAGATAACCACAAAATCACAGAAACTGGCAGAAGAAAGTCACATTGGCAAGGTGTGCCACACATTGTGCACTCCTCAAAACCCCACTGCAATTACCTCTGTTGCAATCCAATGCTCTTTCGTTTTCTGCCTGTTGCAGTTTCATTCCATGTTGCAGTTGCATTCTTGCGCAGTTTTCTTCATATTTAGTTCAGGTATAGGCTTTGGACACATCAGGCTTCCTATCTATGGGTTTTAGGACATGAATAGCTTATTGGGAGTACACAGAGACCTACAGATAAAGCCCAGACAGCATTAGTCTTTCTATATCTGCCTACACCCGAACTTAGACCCAGGGATGTGCTTTCTCCAGAGAATGTCTGAACCAAGGTCAAGGTCCTGCCGGCATTACCACAGATAGTAGCATGAATGGGACTCACTTCTGTCTGCTTTTGGGACATGTAGAGCAATGGCTCCAATGGCACCAACTGGCCTTTCTGCTGGGCCCCTTGTGAGCACAGGCAATGGCATGGGTGACATTGTGCCCATGCTCCTCTCCACTGGGCAAGAGGATAATGGCCCATGCTCATGGAAACATTATGTGCTGAGACCTGTAACACCCAGGTAAAACCTAGAGATCAGAAAGGGCCAGGGTTGATGAAGTATTGTTATTACATTTTCTTTCTGCTAAGCTCATAATGACTTACGCTACTCTTCTGTCCCACACTAACCTAGTTCCTCTCATTTCTGCAGGTTTACACTTAAAATATTATTTAACAGTTATTATGTCATCTTATTCCCTAAGTGTTGGTTAGCAAATCTATGATGTCAGCTTTTTGCACTTTTTCTCATCAGCCAGTTCTTCCAAGCAGGTAGCTACGGTTGGCTCTTCTTCTCTGAACTTCCTCCAGCTTGTCTTCTTGGTAACGAGGTGCAGAGAACTGCGCTCACCTTTTCTAGTTGCTATCATGTGTCAGTTCCAAGAAGACAGGCTTGCTTGCTCTTCCCCTGTGATGTGTCTCCATGAAAGCCCCAAATCATATTGATATTTTTAACCATTGCATCACCTAGCAAATTCAAATGCTAATTCAGAGGCTCTCCTTGCCTGGCACACCAGTCAGCACATCTTTCCCCTTCTAAGAGAAAAGGAGGATGCCAGACCTCACCTTTCTGACAAACATTTCCATTTTTGTAGGGAGCGCAGATTGTTTTCTAACTCTTCGCACTAATCAGGTAAATTGGCTTATTTATGACAGGGAGAGGAATGATAGGAAGTACCAACCAACCCCGTACTGGTGGTCAGAGTGAAACAAAAATAAAGTTCTCTGCGCTGAGACTGATTTTCCATTGCCGTTCCACATTATCTTCTCATTTAAGTCTGCCCATGCAATTCTGTTGTGCATCCTGTCATTCTGTTTTAGCAGGTTTAAAACAAACAAAAGGAAGTACTTTTTCACACAGTGCATAATTAAATTGTGGAACTCATTGCCATGGGAAATGCTGGATGCCAAAAGTACAGACAGGTTCAGAAATAGACAAGACAAATTAATGGAGGATAGGTACCTTGATGAGTATTAAGCATAGTAGCTTGCTCACAGCATTTGGCTCAGGAAGCCCTTACATTGCTGTTTGATGAAGGCAAGAAAGTATTTATCTATCTGTGCCTGTTTCTCACACAGTTCCCCGCAGTACTCTCTCCTGGTCACTGGCAGGAAGATGACATGGGAGTTAATGGTCTGTCATAGTAAAACAGCTCCAACATTCCTCTCCTAAAAAGACACAGATGTCAATAGATGGTAAGTTTAAAGAATTAATTTTTAAGCTGAAAACTGACCCTGGCACTTCCAAATTCCACCTGACATTAGTACACAAAGTTTACAGCAACATGTACAACTGAAATAAAATACTTTAAGGCTTCAGGATGGCTAGGTTTGTTGGCCTAGCCAAAAGTTTGATTTTGCAGATATTATATGCTGAATCAACTTAATCTGGGACCGATGTCAAGAGGAAAGCTGTTATCTGTGCTGTGAAAGTTATATCTGCTCTTGGAGCTTTCTCCCCTCCCTGAACAACGCTCCCACTGGCCAACACGGTGCCGTCTCTTCTTGTTGACTTTGCTCTGTAATTGCTAGTTTGTCAGTCTCTCCTCAGACTTCTCAATTTGTCTTGACTGGTGAGCAAAATAAGCACAGCCATACACACACACACACATTCGGCAAGGAAGGAGAGGACGGCAGGCTGGTGACGGGGGAGGGGGGGAGCAAGCCCTGGCCCTGCCTGGGTGGGGAGCCTCACCCCACAGGCTGCACCAGTCACTCCAGTCTGGGAGGGTGGGAGGAAGAGAGGGAAAATTGGCCCCTAATTCTGATAGCATCGTGAGTTGCTTTCATTTCTTGTTCTGTGTGTTTGGCTGCAAAACATGTAGTCTGTTTTCATCTGTATTGCTTTGTCATTGAGGTTTCTTTCCGCATCATTCAGAATGTCAGAATCTCATTTTGGTCACAGCTCTGTTTCCCCACTTCTCCTGCATTCGCTCAGACCATGTGCTAACTGCCTTTGTTACTGCAGACAAATTCACTTGGGCAAGGTAATGAATAGAATCAAGTGATCTATTTCTATTGTGGAGAAAGCTGTTTATCTACATTAAGTTGTTAAAATGCATGTGGTTAAAAGCCAAAAACCAGACTGTTGGTTGGCTAGGGGCCCAGCTCACTGGGAAGGTGATGAGCATGCTAAGAGGATCAAATTCAGAGGTTTCATTTTCTCTTTGTCACCAGAAGCCCCAAAGTGCAGGATGTTCCCTTGGATTTTGAAGAATTTTTCACATCCTTGGTTGCAAGAGGGAGAAGGTCAGACTGCCAAATCTGACTGAATTAGCCATCTGCTACTCTAGCTCCAACACGCAGTACTTTAGCACTTCAATGTTATTAACTCAAATTTCCTAAATGTTGCTATAGTTCTAGTCTTGTATGATAGTAGTCTCTATGGCAGGAAGGCTTACATTCAGTTAACCGTTAGGAGCAGCACCGGTTCTCTTTTTTTTGTCAGAGTGCTGCTGGGATGGAGAACATGAACGAGGGAGGTGGAGTGACTACAGTAACACCGTGCTGCCAGACAGGGGAGGGAGAAGACTGTGCTCCAGTAACTCTGGACTGGAAATCAGGGACCTGGACACCTACCCTTGCCATAGCATGCTGCTGCTGGAGCTCAGGTGCCCGCACCTGTCTGTGCCTGTTCACCTGCTCCATAACTGTTCTTTTAGACTAAATTCTTTTGCAGGTATGATCTGCATAGTGCCTTGTTCAGTGTATCTTGGCAGGGAGCTCTTGGACTGTCCATAATTTAAATATTAATTATGACACAAAAGCAGTCATCCAAATGTTCAAGCCACAGTCTTGAGAGGAGCTACCAAAGGCCACTTTATTAGCCCTGTTTCACTACCAAGTTAAGATGTCCCCATGAAAAACTACAATCAAGCTTCTTCCTGTCGGTCAGTTAGCACACCAGTCCTCAGTTTTTCCAGTGCTAATTATTCTTTTCTCTACAGACTGGGGTGCACTGTGCATAATGCAGAATATTCCCTAGAAATAACAGGTTAAAATAAACAGCCAACCCCAGCCCAAAGGCAAAGAGCTAGTCCTGGACACCAAGCAAGATAATCAGGGAATAACTAACACAGATAATCAGCAAATCATTCAAATGAATTGATTTGGCTCTGGCTGGCGTCCCTGTTTCTGCCTGAAAGCTTCAGTGAAATCCAAATAAGTGGCAGTTATCTTACTGTCTCTTCCTGTTATCTGACTCTAATGACAGCAGGGGAGAGAAGGGAAATCATGTCTTTGAACAGGATCATGGCCTTTCATTTAAAGTAAATACTACATCAAAATGGAAACTGACTGAAGAATGAGTCTGCCTTTGCTTGCTCCTGAGCAGATTAAGTAATGTATTAAAACCAGACAGTATCAGATTCTTGCAATGGCTTCAGCACCTTCATTACAGATACACACAGAGAGAATCAGAAAGTGCTATTTATAATGACCTGAAGGTGGCTAACAGTATAGTGTGAGGTAGCTGCGAAGAGTCAAAATTCAGCCAGGGCATCTGTATTTTATGTTTCAGTAAGTGACTTTAACATTAAAAAAACACAACAGGAAAATTCAAAGTGAGTGATGCTTATCCCAAATTCATCTGTGCACTCATAGCATTCAAGTTAAAATAATTACCTCCTTATGTTCCCATTTAGTCAATTGAGAGAAATAAGCAGGGTACCTAGCAATGAATCACCCTCTGAGGTTCCCATCGTGCTCCCCTGACTCCGGAGAGAGCACGGCATGACAGGATTCTTGCTCAGGTACCTCCATTTAGGTGCCTAAGCAAACATAGGTAGAGTGAATCCAGGATGTGCTTTGCTTTGAGAGGAAAACCTGGGGATAAGAGTTGGCTTGAGCACAAGATGACAGTATCCACCTGAGCTTCACCTCGATGTCTGAGCTCCATCACAGCCACCCACGGCTGCTAAAGAGGGGGTGAGTGCTGAAACCCAATCTTCTGCCACACCGAGCCCCAGCTGGGTTTGAGATCAGGACTCAGCACACAAAATGTAAGTGGAGATAATATGCCAAGACCCAAACCAGGGTGGCACAGGAAGAGGTATATGGGCTGTGCTTTGCCAGCAGCTTTTGCTGGCAGGGGAGGCAGGCAGCCATGGTAGTCAGCCCTCAAAGCAAGGCAGTGTGAATTGCCAGCACCTGTGTGTTAGCACCCTCTCTCTCACTCAGAGCAGCCCCTCATTTCTGACCAGATTTCTGTGGCTCTTCACACAGTAGGAATGTCACAGAGATGAGGAATTAATCTGTAATACTTGGGTCCTGGCAGTGCAAGATCCATACTTACCCTTCGAGTGAGCAGAAAAGAGCGCCGGGGTCAGATCATCAGGAGTGTCCGCACAAGAACAACAGACCATGAAAAAATACAGTGGGAACAAAGTGTTTTACAGCTCTTCTGTTAGAGAGAGCTGCACCAGTAACAATGCCATAGAGAAATCAGTCATCAGTTTAAGTTACAAAGAACTTCAGTGCTTTTTGGTCTGGGCACCAAGCTGGTTTGCCATTTTATGAACTGAGCAAGACAGACACGCTGGGTTAGCATCTGTGTTGCAGCCCAGCAACCAGACATCTCTGGTAAGCCGTACTTCTTGCGCTGTGCTGCTCACTTCCTCTGCACTTTGCCATCTAGCTAGTCCTTCTTTCCACAAGCTGCAAAACCATAAGAGAACTAATCACAGTTAGCTCTAATAATACAAAGATCACGCAGCCAAGTGTAGTTAGTTAAAAAAAAAACCCACCCCAAACGTACCAAATAGTCATTCTTAGACCAGAGTTTAAAAGAGTGTTCCTAAGGTAACTCCCTCTTTCCTTTCACTACTAGTCTAAAACACAGAAGAAGCAATGACAAGTTAAAAGCCTGTAATGTTTTGGCAAAATAGGACTAAAAATATACTATGAGTGTTCCCATAGAATTTACTTTCATATTGCATAGTTCCCATGCTGCCAAAGCTCAGGAATGTACTGTCAATAGGTTTGAAGATATTACTTTAGGTGCTTTTCCAAGGTCTCTAACATTTGTTGTATTCTTCCACATTTTCAAAAGATGATACACACATGTATGGTTCGTATTGGGGGATGGAGAGATATGTATCATTAAAAATATTAAATAAGTAAATGAGAGTACCAAGTACTCCCATTTTTTCAAGGTCTAAATTAACTTCCTTAATAATTACTGTTTTTAATACTTAAAATCCTCTGAAAGTCAGTTTTTACTGTCGATCCAACATCTTTTTCAACATACTATTCTGAATAATCTAAATAACAAATCTGAGAAATGACAGGAGAAAACTCCATTGCATAATACAGTTGTACTTAGTGCTTTATTTTGTTTTGATTTACTTCTATAACTTTAAAAATGTTTTGATCCTGTTTTACTGGAAAGAAAATAAAGTGAAAGTGAGGCTTCAACCCAAACAGCTTTTCACAGCAGTTGGTATAAACTTTGGAAACTAAAATGCAAGTTAAAAATGTTCAGGGACTATTAAATGTAAAGGAAAGAAAGCACCTATCACTTAACTAAATTTTTGCTGCTAAAGCAGTTTTATGTTTGCTATTCACAGGTACTAACATTTATGATAGTAACCTTTATAAAGTCAATTTAATTATCTTTATCTTATTACAAATAACAAATTTAGTTGTCCTACAATGAAAATCAATTGTCAACATAAGCTATGGTTAACATCTGATAAAACAGCCCTCTGTAAATCCATGATTAATAAGATTGGCTTCTGTATTAACTAACAGACATCATAAAATTTCCTTCCTTGCATTAATCTGTATATTCAAGGTTCATCCTGCTGGACTGGGTTTCCTAAAATAAACTGTTAGAGTGAATGAGCAAAATTTTGGCGCCTATCATAATTACGTTATAACCATTTGAATATTTATCTATAGTTGAATGGTTTTGAAATTGTCACACTTTAATTAAAGTCATAGAAGATGGTGGCTATAACAAAAGATAAGTGATTCACTTTTATGTTTCCCTTAGCTTCTGAATACAATGATAATCATAGAATCACAGAACGGTTTGGGTTGGAAAGGACCTTAAAGATCATCAAGTTCCAACCCCCCTGCCATGGGCAGGGACATCCTCCACTAGACCAGGTTGCTCAAAGCCTCATCCAGCCTGGCCTTGAACACCTCCAGGGATGGGGCATCCACAGCTTCTCTGGGCAACCTGTTCCAGTGTCTCACCACCCACATAGTGAAAAATTTCTTCCTAATGTCTAGTCTAAATTTACCCTCTTTTAGCTTATACCCGTGCCTCCCCATCTCTCCTGTAGGCCCCCTTCAGGTACTGGAAGGCTGCTATTAAGTCTCCTCGGAGCCTTCTCTTCTCCAGGCTGAACAACCCCAACTCTTTCAGCTTGTCCTCATAGGGGAGGTATGATATATAATGGCATTTATAGAGGTATATAATGGTGTAGGAAGTATATAATGGTGTTTATGTTTTGGTTCGAGCATTAGGAGAAGCTAATTCCTGAAACAGTCTTTACATATGACAGGGGTTACTAAAGCTCTTCTGCAGGAAAAAAAAAAAGAAAAAATTAAAAAAAAAAATTAATTTACTCTTTCAGAAACATGTTTACAAGTTTCTGCTTCCAAAGTGGGAGTAGTGATGCTCAGATTAAGCATTAAGTTATGTTCTGGAAGACGGGGGATATCTGCACCATCCTTTGGAGGTTTAAAACATTCCTCTTGTGATGCACACTATGCTGAAGGACACTGGCATGATCCAGTGGCCACTACAGTCAGTGTTAGTTTCAACTGACATTGGATCTAGTCTTTTAACAGCAGAACAATAACACCATACCTATCCCAAAAAAGAATTCAAGGTCTTTTTACAAAGTAGGGGAAGTACGTATGCTTGAAGCACCCATGAAAGAACATAAAGAATTAGGGATGAAAACAACTTCCAGGCCTGATTAGACAAACCCTTCAAAATGCCATTAAACCTTTTGGCTCAGGAGCCAAAGACAGCTTTAGATTTTTGATTTTTTTAAGTATCATTATCAACTCAGTATGTACTCTGGGAAACAGAGAATCTGATCCTTCACTTTATTACTTCAGTACAGATTAAGTGACTGTAGCAGAATTAGCCTCACATAAGACTGGATTTGTACAGTGGGGAGACTGGTCTCCTGAGAAGCAGCATTCATTATTATTACTCAAATGGCTAGGGAGAAGTAACTTACCACCATGTATTTAATCTGTTTATTATCTGTCATAAATGCTACAAGAGCATATATTTTTTCCTGTTGTTTTACACTTTCTAAAATTTCTGTTAATTAGGCAAAAAAAGTTATTTAAAAAAAATTAACTTCTGCCTGTAAAAATACAACTCCTTATTACATGAAAAAAATCTTCACATTGTAGCTTTAGTGCTCTAGATGTCATCAGAATAAAATTAATAGTCAAAACTACATACATGATATCAACAATAGTAGACTATTATATCTGGAAAGATCTGGAAAAAATCTAATATATCTTTATGTCATATTTCTGTTTATTTCGTTCTTACATTTTGGTAATTTTTAATAAAGAAAATGCAGCAGTCAAGTTCAGTGTTTTAGTCCTTGCACCTTGTTCTTTGAATTACATTGTTGAGGTTTGAGCAGACCAAGAGTCACAGAGACATTTCAAGTATAACTAAAGAAGTCAAGGGAACATTTATATAGGTTTAACATTTTGGAGAAAAAGGAAACAATACAGTTAATCACCATTATTTTACAAAATCTAACTTTGTGTCACCTGAAAGCTGTCAGTCTTCCCAAAGTTTTAGAAATCTGGAAATATGGAACAATTTTCAGACCCCATATAGAAACAGCAGATTGTTTCTAACTTCCCTGATGAGAAACTGCAGGACCAAGCATTTACTCCTTTTTATCTGTCTGAAGAGTGCTGGTGTAGCTATAATGGGCCCTTCTTTTGGTAGCTAGACCCTTTACTAGGGAACTAAAGATTAGAAGTACTCTGAAAATAAGGATTTAAACATTCACTTACCTGCACTATATCCACAGTTTTTTAACATTTTCTAAATTGAGCATAGCAATGCTGCTGTGGATTGAGTTTGTGTTCAGCCTACAATAAACAGCTTCCTTTGCTAGGTGGTCTACATCTCACCTATATGATGTCACATAAACCCTGCTAATGCAAAGCCTGGCATGATTTACTGCTCTTTAACTTTATAACTGCGTGGGTGGGCATACAGTTCAGAGAACATTGCCCTGGACCATAAGAAGTAATTTCTAACAAGGAAAGAAAAATATAGTAGTCAAATGGTTGTAAACAGTTGTTTAAGAAGTATATATTTACTAACCATATATTTTAAAAATTTATACTTTTCCTGTTTTTAATGCTTGGGAACATTAGAAATCTGTTTTTTTCCCTTCAATCTCTTTTTGATAGAAAAGGAATGTTAATGTTAATTTTCTTTTTTCCAGTTCCTCCCAGCTTTTTGCTTTTATCACTTCAAAGAGTTACAGGCTTCCTTGTGCTTCCTCTACCCATTTAACAGATGATTGTAATGGTGACTGACATCTAACAGAAAAAAGAAAGGCAGAGTCTAGCAGCTATACACCTCCTCACTCCTGTCTAGACCCACGCAATTGCTTCTAATACCCAGAATAAAACCAGCCATCAACAGCAGCCAGCTTAGTCTTCTTTCCTCTCTTCAAATAAACATTGCATCCTCCAACAAGTCTGATGCAGCAAGTGCTGCAGCTGCCTATTTCCAGGAGGAAGCAGGAAGTTTCCTTTCCTCCATTTCCTACTAATTGCTCATTTTTCACTTGAAAAGCAAGCTGGCGGCTCTGATTATCTCTGCTTCCCATGGCCCTCTATACTGCTCTCTCTGCATTCCCTGTTTACATGTATTTAAACTCATGTTTTTCCTAGTTTCATTTCCCCACATTGCATTCATCCTACCTGCGTTTTTCATTAAATCAAGAGCTGTTCCACTTGGCAACTAATGCAGAACCCAAAAAATCTCATTAGTTAGAACATGGCCATATACTACAGACCCAGTCACCACAACTCTCCCTTGTGCTCACCTGGACTAATTCAATCAGGGTATGACCTCGCTATTTATTCTGTGGAAATGGCTTCCTACTCTTATAAAAGTTCCCTCATAACAAGACAAATTCAAACCACTGCGTAAGCGAGCCTGGGCCATGCCATTTCTTCCCTCTGTGTTTGATGTATCAATCCAGTGACTATGTACCACTCTTGCTTTGTTTTTCTTACCCTCCTTTTCTCCTTCTGTCACACACAGTACATTACACCAAAACAAATAGGCATTGCTTTCTGCTTTGGGCAATGCTCACAGGGTAGGGAACCCAGTGAGCAGGCCAGAACAAGAATTTACTTAACTGACAACATCTATTGGTCTTGCAGCAAAGCTCAAGACAGAAGTTGGACCATCTTTTTCTCACATGCAGCTCTTCATAAAACCACCCCTTGCCCCAAGCTTCAATATAGAATTACTCTCATAGAAGCATAAATAATTAGTTTTTGAAACTTGTTCTTTTAAAAATATGCTTGACAAAAAAGCCTGGAAAAATGCTTATTTCTAAGTCCTGGTTAGTGGCCAATACTTTGAGCTCTGGACTGACACTTTAGTGTTACAGCCACCTAGTGGGAGAAGAGACACAGGCAGAGAAGCCAATACAGGTTCTGCCTCTGAATTTTTCATCCTATTCAGCTTTCTGATGTGATCTCTGACACCAAGGCCAATCAAACAATGACCTGCCACATCAGAATTGCAAACTAAAGAAAACATAACTCAGAGGGGTGCTTTGCTCTTTTTGCATGCAAGCATTCCATGAAATGCATAGAAGTTGTTGAGGCTCTCAGTTATCAATCAGGAAAGTAGTCTGTGCCTGTATCAAGGGAAACTGAATAGCTAAGGTTGGGGAGACAGTTACAGAGAGGATAAAGGCAGGAAGCATACACTCTGGCATGATTTTATGGATCTGCCCCTCCTCAGGTACTAGCTATTCCAATTTGTTTATACTGATCTGTGAACTCCATAAGGAAAATGGAGAAGTAGGATGAAAGGCTTGCACAAGTCTCTTGGACTTAGCTTAGGCCATTCCAGTACAGCTGTGGAAGCAACTCTTCTGGTTGAATTTTAGTTAACAAACAATTTATTGAAGTCATATTCATCAACAACTTGGATGAGGGAGTAGAGTGCATCCTCAGCAAGTTTGCTGATGATACGAAACTGGGAGGAGTGGCTGACACGCCAGAAGGCTGTGCTTCCATCCAGCAAGACCTAGACAGGCTGGAGATTTGGGTGGGGAAAAATTTAATGCAATTTAACAAGAGCAAGTGTAGAGTCTTGCATCTGGGCAAGAACAACACCAGGTTCCAGTATAAGTTG
>VZTO01025845.1:125854-150237 GCA_013400615.1 Syrrhaptes paradoxus
CTTCTCTGGAGACATTCAAAACCTGCCTGGATGCGTTCCTGTGTGATCTGATCTAGGTGTTCCTGCTCCGGCAGGGGGATTGGACTAGATCTTTTGAGGTCCCTTCCAATCCCTAACATTCTGTGATTCTGTGATGATCATGCCAATATCGAGTCAGTGTTAACAAACATGTGGTGCAAGAAAATGGATCCTAGGCTCTGAAGAATTCTGAAGTTCACTAAGTTTCTGGAGACAGAATTTGACAATATACCAAACACTTTCTGAAGGAAACAGTCCTGCAGCTTCCAGCGTTTCAAGTCCCTTACAACAACAGAAAGATTTGATACATAAGCTAGGTACCAAGACATAACACCCCCCAAAAAATTCCAGGTGTATCTCTTGCTCATTTGAAAACGAATTAATGCTTTCTGTCCTCTTATCAGGCTCTTAAGAAAAATCAATTAGCTTTGCCCACAGAGAAAAAAAGAGTGAAATAAGAGGTAAGATAGGTGTTTCAGGTAAAGACAACAGATTAACAGTTTATCTCATGCTAGAGAGTTCAGAAAAACCCGAGCAAGGGCATACTTTGAATTAAGTCTTTCTGTCTCTGTCAGCTGCACGGCAGTTTGCTGAATGGTGTCCAAAGTAGATCTAGCTGGCACCCTATCTCAAAGACAAAAAGATATATGGACCACTCCTTTGAAGAAAGATCAACTTATGCCTGTAAGCATAGAAAAAAATGAACAATCTCTTAAATCATGATTTGACAATAAGCTAAGAATAGTGCTTCAGTGTAAATTAAGGCTGGCTTCCAGTGTCTCTCCCCCCTCCCATTATAATCCCCTTCATTTACTTTTTTAGCACATCATAGCTTGAAGTTTTCTTCAGATACTCAGGTAACCAGCCTGAAAAGAGCAGCTGGTCAAATGCTACTGTCAATTACTGGAAATTCGCTGTTATTATAGAACATGGAAGCTGTATCTGTGACTAAGTTTGGATGTTTTAATATTAAGTACCTACATCTGAAAAGAAATGGTGCCAGTTTAAAACACACAAACTGTAGCTGACATAATAATCTCCAAGCCAACACATCACAGCTGCAGGTTAAGTGGAAGATAAGAACAGTGGGGTTCAAAACAAACAAAAACCAAAACCCCAAAACCTGTCAGCAAGTTTAGCTTTCATATTCTGAAGAGGCACTGAAATACAGCTAGTGTTGATTATGAAACACGGGAGGGGACCATCCTTTTCTGACAGTACAAGACAAAGTATCTGCTAATGTTTTAGCTAAATTAAACCTGGTAATAAGATTAAAGTAATGTAAGCTTGTTGTACTCTGAGGGAAGTGCTTATACATTTGTTTTCCAACTATCAATGATTTATTTGAAGTACTCCAGTCAAAAGACAACCATCTACTTAAAAGATACAGGAATCAGATTAAAAAGCAGATATAAAGACAGAACACTTATTTACAATTCAAAAAATAACATGGTAGCTGGTAATGCTGACAAAGCATTTTTCCACATCCTTTTCTTCTGTTTTAAATCTACAGAGAAACAGAAAAGTATTTATTTGACAAAATAACAGTCTATTTAACATAAACCCCTCCAGATTGTGGTGCTGTCTTTTTTTTTTTTTTAGAAGTATTAACTTTTCAAGTTACAGCATATAACAACGGGTCAAAGAGAAGGTATCTGGCAGGCCAATCTTTTGATCAAACTGAGAATAACCAGAGAAAGTTATGGCTCAGTAGACAATTAGACATAAGTATTTCAAAACAGGATCTGCAGTAGATGTATCTTAGTTCAGCGATTTTAAAGGAAGCTTAGATTTGGGAAGAAACTGTTCCGCCATATTCTCTATTTTGTTCTTCTCCACTGTACCTGCAGATTTGTTCTCTTTATCCTTTATGTGACTCCTTTTGTGCTGGGATTTAAAGAAAATGCCCAATAAGTTACACGTTAAGAGAATACAAAGAAATTAAAGACTACTTTCTCATGTGCAATATAGTGTCTGAGGAAAAAAAAGTTGACAGACCTTCTGAAAAAGGTTCCTAATATTGCAATTTACTAGAGGGATTTACTGTAGACATCTGGAAGTTCAGCAGCTACTTTTAAGGGATCTATGAAAACTAAATACAGCGTACCCCTCTCTCAAGCCAAACCCGAGCCTAAAACACCAGAGGTTTACACTGACACATTGGTAGAGCAAGAGGGTAAAACTGAAGGAAGAAAGGTAAAAAAAATAAAAACAAAAATCAGTGAACCACCAAGAATGCTAGTATTTCTGTCTGGCCCCTAAGACTCCACGTATAATTTCCATTAAAACATGTGTCTATGTCTAGAAAATTATGACAATTTTTTTCATGCAAGATTATTTGCTGAGTAGTTTTCTACTGTTTGTCCACCTTGTCAGAAATTTGCATTATTTTATCTGCTGTTATTTTAGCTCAAGTTTAACAACATTCTATAGGATTTAAAGAAGTTGTGAGACTACACTAAATTATAGTAGGTGACTTTAGACTACAGCACTATTATGGAACAATAATTTTTCTTCACTCTTAAACACACAGCTGTCTGGAATATCTGTGGAAGTTACCTGGAAAAAAGGAATGCCATCATCTGTATGGCAACATATGTTTGTATCCACTAAGGAACTGTAATTGGATTTTTGCAACCCTTCCTCTTCTTCCAATAGGTCCTAAAACAGAAGTTTTAGAAGAAAAGTGTATTTAATGTCTGAATTTCCTAGGTGAAAGTACTAACCATGATCAGATCTATAAAAGGCACAGTACTCCCATTTTTGATGAACACTAATTAAAATTTTTAAATGTCTATTTTTCAAGATACTGTTTTTGTCAGAAGCTCACACATGACTCCAAGTACCCTCTAAAACACAAAGGGTGCAACAGCTCTGGAGTTCTAGTCAACTCTCCACAATAATATGAAAAAAACTCCTAAAGATGCAAAATCTTCATTGAAGAGCTTCATTTGCCATTCATACACATACCTGATCTGCATTATCCTCCACCTCCTTTGTCACGCTGTTTAGCATACCACCAAGCTTTGATTGCTTTTGCCTTAAGTGCTCCAGTAAAAGTTCCCGGGGTTCTGTTCTGACAAGTGTGACTGGATAAAAGTAGTCTCTTCTCTGTGGAGTTGTCCCTTTAATGAAGATCGTACACTAATGAAAGGCACTATTTAAACATGTTCAGCATTTGCTTTAATTACATATTTTCAATTTTACCTTAACTCAATACAAAAATCATGCTTTTTTCAGTCATGATTCTTTACATGTACCTTAAAAAAAGTGTGAAGCTGCTAGTTAATGTATTATGTCCCTATTCACCTCCACTTACAAATTCTGCAACTCAAATTGCTTTCTCTAGTACCATTCTGTCCCCAACCTACTTTAAATACCTGTTGGAATATCCACTTTAAGATCCTCTTGCAGGAAACCATTAACCTGAGCCAGTCCATGCTGTGCTTCCTCATTAAGTGCCAGCTTCTGCTCCAGAAGTATCTCCTGATCAACTTTTATCTGATTAAGAAGGCCACTTAGTGCCTTCTCCTCCGTAGCCGTCTGTCTACCAATATGGTCAGCAATTTCAGTTTTTGCTTTATCACAGTTTTCTTCATTTTTCTGAAAACAAAACAAAACCCAACCAAAACCACCAAGTTAACAGGAAAGGTAAGGTTATGGCCTCTCTAAGACATGGTGCATGATTACTGACATGACCTGGAACGAAACAACTGAGAGACCTCAAATTGAGAGGTTTCAGTGTCAGGATTACACTCTCATTTCGAGAACTATCTTCAGAGGAGAGTCAGTTTCTTAGAAAGTATGATGACTTTAGAAAGCTACTCATAAGAATAAAGATGATGCCATCTGGTTCAGATTAGACTCCCGATGATTCTACGCACAAGCCTGCACAGAACTAGGATATTCAAGTGAAGGTAAAAATCCTACAAGCACTAGAAGATTTACAGATTTGTAGAGGAAAAGAAGGAAAGCATCTATTTTTAGCCATTCCCATTGGAATGAAACTCCTGAAGTGTTCACAAAGTATAACAGATACAAGGGTGTCTTGAGACTGCAAATGCATTTAACAGTCAAATTTTTCTTCCTGAAAGTTATCAAAATGTCAGATTTGCCTGTTTCATTACCTATTAGAACAATAAAACAAGGGCAAGGAAGTGAAGTTTGCAATGGAAACAAACAAACAAAAAAGAAACAGATTGTCAGATAAGAGGCCAGAACTAAAAGGAATGCTTTCTCCCATAATGTTAATTCATCTGACCAATAATTTGACTCCTCCAGAGTATAGTCTGTATTTGATCATTGTTCAAATCTCCCAGGGACATTACTGGTAGATACAGCTTTAGAATTAGAATATATGCTACCAAAAAGATCTAAAAATCTCAAATTACAAATGGAAGTTAGCTACATGGGATTAATCAAGACACCATCATTTGAGGTTATTTGCACTTAAAAAAAACACAACTTTGTTCTGACTGTGAGAACTTCTTTTCCCCTACGGATTCTACTGGAAAAGCTTGTCTCAGAATGTTGTATTAGACAATGAATTACTATAGGTACCTTTTGTGAACACTGAAGTTGCTGTTTCTCATCATTGAGGGACAATAGCTGCCGACTGGTAAAGTCAACTATCTGAGCAGTTGTAAATTCACCCCATTTATCAGTATCCTGAGACACATTTTTGAGATTGCTGAGAAGTTGTTCACAGTGGTCAGTGGATTCTTCCAATATTGTTGTGTTTTCAGCATTTATGATCCTGAGATCTTGAGATAAATTACCCAGAGATGCAATAAATTTGCTGTGATTGGAAGTTGTACTGCTGAAAAGGTCTGTAGTTTTCCTGTAACAACATATTCATAACAGTTCAGAGATTTTGAAAGGTGAATTTTAACACATTCTACATTTAGAAATTTGAGACCAGAACCAGTAAGCAGTACAGTTCTATCAAACCAGTTAGCCAGTGTTATTGCTCTATTTAGCAAATTTACAAACTGTAGCACTTGGAGCAGTAGGTTTGTTAAATCCCCTACAAAACTCACAAAACCACAAAAAAACACAAACTAAAACACAACTTTGGCAAGACCTTAGTTATTCAGTCTGCAACTGAAGGAAGCGTACTGCACCAGATACGCTATTATACTTCAAGCTAAGCCTTTACAGTATTAAGTTCTGAAGTCCAGACATACTGAGGGCCGTTCATCAGCACACTGCTCCCAAAAACCATCATCTCTTGAGCATATTACAAATAAGAGACATGCTTGAGGAAAAGCCCTGCAAAGCTACCTTTTATTCTGGGGAAAGGGGAACTATGATTTACATTCTGTGGCAGAACTCAGCCCTAACATACAGGTCTCTTCCAGAAGACTTTATAAGCATATAAACATGAAGAGGATCCAATTTTGCAGACCTCTTCATACATAGCTTTATCTTGCATTAGAATACATCCCAAGTAATCTCCTTACAAGTGAACATTTTCTTGCACAGCACTGATGGTGGTCTTCAAGCTTCCATTTTTTGTGAGTACATTAGTTAAGTTCTTCTGAGTCTCGTGAGCAAACAGGTCAAGCTGGCTTTGCAGTGAGTACATTAATTCAGTTACGCTCTGTTAAGAAAAATGTCAGATGTCACTACTATTCTGCCCTTTTAAACTTTCTTAAAGGGTACTTGAATGCCTTTATTAAAACGCACCAAAGGAAAGAGCTTTGTTCTTCTAAAGCTGAAGGCATAATTTTTGTGTAGAGAAGATAAAGACACTTTGCTTTTAGAGATACACGTAAAGGCATATATACTGGACATACTCCAAGCAAGAGTAAACTTTTTTTGGTACCTTCCTACACAAGCTTCTAAAGCAGCCCAACAAGGGGTGAAGAATTAGGATCATCAAGTTACTGTCTTAACATTTCCTCAGAAGCAAGTACAATGGTTTACTGCTACAAAGAGTTTATAATCAAAGCAACCAATCACATTTGGTGTTATAATTTCTTCTTACTCCAAGGATACCTTTGTATGCGCCAACCTTGCCATTTCCACTTCTTCTCTTAAATTCTCACAATCATTCTGAAGCTGAGCAAAAACATTGGCTGTTTCTTCCTGCAATTTTTTCAGAGAGAGAGAGAGATCTCCGAAGAAGGTATTCATTTCCTTTTTATGATCCTCCATCTTTGAAAAAAGTTTTATTTAAAGTTAAATATTTGTCTTTAGGCAAGAACTAGATGCTTTTATACTAGCATAATTTATATAGAAACAAACTGTACCCCAAGGAAATTGTCAAAGGCACTAATAAGGTATTGTGCATAAAAGGTGGAAAATAACACTTAGAGCAATGTAAAGTTACAGACTGGAACTTGGTGTGGAGTTTTCCAAACACAAAATTTGGCACAAGGTAGACAAAACAGAAAGACACAGACAAGAGCAAGATGCAAGAGCTGGTAAGCCATTGACTATTTGCTATCTAAGTCTGAAAACCAATAAAAGCCCTCTAGACAAGGGGAGTTGATTTCACATAATTTGTAATTGACCAAAGGAGGAAATTTCTCAGAAACAAGTAGTTTTTTTTAAAAAATAGGGAAAAAAAGAACGAAAGAATGAGGCTGCAATTCTACATAAACATCATGAGACAGACTAGAACTAAAAACTGAGGTAAAGGACTTTTAAAAGTGCAGTGCTGTCTGCACTTACAGTTATTTTTAACAAGATACAGGATCACATTTCTTAAGAATCAAGGTGACTACAGAAAAAGTTTGGTATGACAGCAGGAGAAATTGGGAATGGTAAGAGTTGTCCAAGTTGGTTATTTTAGATTTCTAAAATACAGGAGAGAGAGACTACGAAGGATATCCTAAAATATTTGTTACATATAGCTTTAAGCATCCATGTTTTACCATTCTGTGGCATGTAGGTGAGCAGTTGTGCCAGTACAGGTAAGAAGCAAACAATGACACTCAGAAGTGGAAAAGAAGTCTGAAAGAAAGAGCTAAAAGGTAGAACTCATGGGACAGAATAAAGGAGAAAAGGATGGACTAGAAATTGAAACACGACAAGAAAATGCAGGAAAACCACAAGAAAGGGTTATCTGTAAATTAAATAAAATTGAAGGGCACAAGGTAAGAGACAAGTTACATGCATTACCTTGTCAGCCACAGCAAAATATTTCTTCATATTACTCTGAAACTGATGGTTTAGCCCCAAGACAAATTCTGCCATCGGTGTCAAGCTATTTAACGCTCTTCCTAATCCAGACGTATGTTCTTCCTAGGAACAGTGGTAAAAAAAGTAAACAAGGATATGACTGTTCCTTCATCTACACTTGTAAGCAGCTATCCATATACATATCCACGTACTTTGCTATTACAGCGTTTGCTATGCAGCCTATTACAGCTTGTGGTGGTGACATGGGAGGGGAAGCAGGGAAGGACATAATCATGGCCAAGTGCTGAAGCACGGACAGGTAGACAGCATCAGGAAAAACCTCTCTCTCTCTATAGATATATATATACACACACACACACAGAATCCCTTTTGATCAAGAACACTTTCATATATTTAAGTAACATAAGAGTATGTAAATTTACTAACAATTAATCTCAGCAGCTCAGCTTTACAATCAAGTGACAGATTCTCATGTTGTGTTAGTTTTTCAGAGATGTGAGAGACTTCAGTAGACACCAATTCTTTAACAGAGGTGAAAGATGCTGATACAACTGATGCAAGAATATTAGCTGCTGAAGAACTGGTAGACAGGAAGTCACCTACAAAAGATATCAAGAAGTGTTACAATTTTTTTTTTTTTAAAGTTCCACTGTAAGATAGGAACTCTTTTTATTGCTCATCACTTTATTGCCTCTTAAAGCACAGGAAGGCTGTTGATTATCCCAGATACATTATTACTGGTGCACTCATAATCATTACATTGCTTAAATAGAGCAAATTCCAGTTACTAAAACAGACCTATTTTAGAAAATGATCTTTGGTACTACTGTTGCAAAAATTCAGCATGACATACTGATACAGATATTACACTTACCTATAAAATTTGTGTAAGATGTCAACATGTGTTGCTGCTTCAAACTGTTTTCACTAACTGAATCTTGTATTTTGTTGAACAAAACATTCATTTGTCCTGCAAATGTATTTTGGACGATAGAATTGTGTTGATCAACAGCCTTCTTACGGTCCAGTTTTGCATGGAGACCAGATACGTCTTTTGTAGTTTCTTCAACTGCACTAAGTAACTACAATTTTTTAAAGTTATTTTAATCAGTCTTTAAACAAGAAGTCAAGCATATAAGGAAAAGAAACTGTAGCTCTGAGTTAAAAGAGAAGTTATTTCCCTCAAAAGAGAGGTATTTCCCTTTACATCAAATTACAACTGTTCTTAATCTTGGTGTTGTCATTTGTAGTTTCAGAACACAGGAAAAAGTTACCTACTAGACACCATTTGTTCTGACTTGGAAATTAAAGCATTAATAAAGGACATCCTCAATATTAAAGGAGTTAAGAAATCGTTTATCACAGGATAGTAACTGAAAAATTTCTGACATCTTCAACTTCTTCTGAAAGATTTGACAGCAAATATACTTTAATAGTACCCAAACAGGAAGTTTGTAGTACTAGTTCTGTGACAATTTAGAATTCAAATGCATAGTGAATTCTGGGTTTTGTAGTCAGCATAATTAACTTCTGTACCCATTTCTCTCACTCTAACACTCCACAAACCACATGCAAAGAATATAGGCATCCCCTCCCAACCTTACAGTAATCTGAGTAGAAAATTTTCATGTTGACTAAAGATACAAGTTTAATCATTTTGCAGTTTAAAGAGCAGGACACCCTCTCTCCCCACATCAAGTCCGTTTCAATAATTATGACCAATCTACAAACACATCAAAAACCATACCCTAAAATATAGAGGAGGCAGGGCAACAGTTTCCATTATTCACTCAGTGAGTGTAAATTACTGCACACATCTCTGCAAAGCTTTTTACTATTTTTTCTACCAGTTATATACGACTTACTCTTTTGAGATGCCAGCCCAAAGTTTCTAACAAAATAAACTACTTACTCTGCAAAACAACTTACGACAATAGATACTGCAAAGCATTGGAACTCCCACAAAAAACTGGCCTGAAGGAAAGGTAGCTCCAGACCAACTAGCATGTTTAGCAGTCAACTATCAATATTACCAGAGAAACTCCTGCAATTTTAAGTAACTTTTCATCATAATATAATTTATATAATTTATAAATCCTAGTTTTCCATCTTAAATTCAGGTTTTGTCATACTTGCATCATGCTTTAGCAACAATGGTTTCCCTGAGCAGCTCATGAAACTTCTAAACATGGGAAGTTATTGCTACAGTTAGGTAAACTGTGACAACCTTGCTAGCAGCACCATGAAGTTTTTGTTCAGTGTTTTCCAAAACTGCAACCACATATTCTTCCTCAGCCAGATGGACCTTGGTTTCTTGCAGATCTTTTTGTGTTTCTTCCAGTTCTTTCTCCTTGATTTGCAGATCTGTTTTACACTGTTCAAGTTCATTTTTACTAACTGCAAATAGTTCAGTAATCTAAAGTGGAAGACAAAAATCAATAGGGCAACACTTATTTTTCATAAATTCAGCAGTCCTGCTTTACATCTCTCAAATCATGCCACAATACCACAAGGCAACTTGTCCTTGATCAATGTAGTTTCATCTGTAAGGCTCAGATGTCTTAAACCTAGACTATAGATTTGTACAGTCTCTGTATTCACTGAAAACATCACAAAACAATAGTACTTTCACTATAATAATCGCTTGCTTCTCCACCCAGACCACAAGACCAAACAATTGCTACAGCACAAGAAAAAAAATCCCATTAAACAAACCAAAGCAGATAGAATGGAGAGTCAGTAAAGCTGATTACACAGTAGTTACATATTGCAGCAAATTAATATTTTAAAGAGGATGCTCCCATTTTCTGTGTAATTTGTTAACAGGAGCTCATCACCTTCTCCTCTTTCTTCATTCTTTGTTCCTAAGCATGTATCTGACAACTGAGATGACAGCATCTTACAAGCAGATTTTTGCTGAAAACCTAGCACAGCAAATTAAAGTGGCAGACATTGTAACAACTTTAAAAAGATAATATCATGTATGAAGTTGCAGGGTACAATATTTTCATGTATGGGAGGTGATTGTGCACCTCTACTCGGCTCTTGTGAGGCCCCATCTGGAGTACTGTGTCCAGGCCTAGGGCCCCCAGCACAGGAATGACATGGAGCTCTTGGAGCGGGTGCAGAGGAGGGCCACTAAGATGATCAGAGGGCTGGAGCACCTCTCCTGTGAGGAAAGGTTGAGAGAACTGGGCTTGTTTAGCTTGGAGAAGAGAAGGCTCTGGGGAGACCTCATTGTAGCCTTCCAGTACTTGAAGGGAGCCTATAAACAGGAGGGGGAACGCCTGTTTACAAGGGTGGATAGTGATAGGGCAAGGGGGAATGGTTTTAAACTAAGACGGGGAGGTTTAGGTTAGAGATTAGGAGAAAGTTTTTCACCCAAAGGGTGGTGGCACACTGGAACAGGTTGCCCAGGGAGGTCGTGGATACCCCATCCTTGGAGGAATTCAAGGCCAGGCTGGATGTGGCTCTGAGCAGCCTGGTTTAGTGATTGGCGGCCCTGCATATGGCAGGGGGGTTGAAACTAGATGATCACTATGGTCCTTTTCAGCCCAAGCCATTCTATGATTCTATGATTCAACTTCCCAGCTCCAAGGATTAGGAAGCTTCCAGTCTTGACTAATTAGGGAACTTTAAGAACAAACACTCTTCAGACTCTTCTTTGCTTGATATTTTTTCCTCCTTCCCCAAAGGTTTATTTCATTTTTGGCAGATTTAAGTCACAGCTGAGAAGTCACTTACTTTTTTCATTTCTTCCTCCATGATGCTGATTTTGTCAATATACTCTGCAATTTGTTCTTCCTGAACTGTCATCTTTCCATTAAGGGCTCTCAAGCAAGGATTAAAACAAATAAATTAGTCAAGAGCAGACTTCAGTGTTATCTACTGGATTCTATAGTATATACTTAGTAATTTCAAAAATAAGTATTGTTAATTTCCATACGAAAAGAAGGTAATTTTCACTTAATGAAGAAAGAATTTAAGACAATTTTCCATTTTAAATTTTCTGTGTAAACTATCCCTCTTACTAAGTGAAGTATTAAGTTAGCTTTCCTATACAAGCTTCCATTAAAAGAAAGGCTGCACGGTGTAAATCTGCATCCCAGCTATGCTTATAGCAAGTTCTACATATAAATAAATAGTAAGTTCCAAATATAAACAAAATCCTCGGTGCAAACCTACTCTTTAGGCTTTTATCTGTGCAATAATTAATTTCTAAAGAACAAGTTGACTCATCAGTTAAATTCTCCTGACTATCTTCAGTCTTCTGGTGTGAAAATAGATCTGAATGCGTTTCTGTGTAAGGATAGGTACCAGTATCTGAGGTTTGTTGTTAGTAATTTTATAGACATTTTGAAAACATACTCATAGTTTTCAAGGGAAATATAGACTCCATTTTTTTCTCGTGCAGCAGTAAGGTCTCGCTTCAGACGCTCAATCTCTTCAGTATATTCCTGCATAAAGAAACAATGACATGTAAACCTGAAAATTTCTACTTTAAGATTTAGCTTAACAGATACTTCACAAAGATAGCACTCTATGGCAGTTTTGCATAAGTACAGGAGCAAAGCACTTCACTTTTGTTCCAAATAAGTTCAGTATAGTACCATTTAAATTCATACCATTGTATGTAGAGGACCAAAAGCTCACATCTGAATTGTACTTGGTTCATATAATAGCTGATAGGAAGCACAACTTCTCTAGTAGCAGTCAGCTACTTTATATTGGCTTTTCATTCACACTTAGACAAATTCACTTTAATTCAGGCACATTCTAGGGAATAAAGCTGCTAATACAGCAAGTCCATAAAAAAAATATCCAGTGTCATTTAGTGGCTCTCCATTAACTTATAACCAGGTAATCTATACAGAGTCATAGCTAGTAGCAATAGCCCTCCCTATCCAGCTTCAGTCTTAGTGACAGTTTCAGCATCTACAAAGTGACTAATGCTGTACCAGTAGAGCAGCTTAGTTTCAAAGCATCAGTTCAATGATTAAAATCACCTCAGTAAAGCACCGCTACTAGTTATAGCTTCTCCACAACTCTGCAACTCCTGCATAGCAAAAGCTATGTTAACTAAATCAAACCTAACCTGTAACTTAATTTGTGAAGATATGTCTATCTTACCCTAATAAGAGCTTTTTTTGTGAGCTTCTGATTAACTTCAGGCTTGTTCATTATGTTCTTTGCTCTGTGGGCATATTCCAGTGTACTTAATGTTTCCTGTGATAAAAAGATTTAACACTAGGTCAAGTTGAGGAATTAACTCATTTTTGCATCATTAGCAAAACATAGTATCTCTTTTAGGAAGATATTTTCAGACTTAAATTTACCTCAAGATTTATAGACGCAGGAGAAACTGTGGCAATTATTAATGTTTTTGTTCGTCCTCCAAGAGAGTCTTGAAGGATTCTTGTGAGTTTAGATTCCCTGTATGGAATATGTGGGGCTCTTTCTACTAGAGCAGTAATAACTCTTCCTAGTGTCAGCAGAGACTGGTTGATATTTCCAGCTTCACGAGCTCTTCTGTCAACTGCCCCAGATCGACCAATGTTTTCACTTCCTGCAAGATCAACCTGAAAGACAAGAGAAAGGACATGCTTCTGTCTTGAATCACCCTGAAGGATGCTGGGCCCATAGTGTTCCAGAATGCAACACACATGAACTAGCTTATGAATTGTTCAAGAGATATTAGGGTGACAAATGGGACTGACATCTCTCATTGACAAATATAGTTCATATCACTTTATGAAAAACAATGGTATTTCCCCTCATTGGAAAAAAATCCACCTTAGATTCTCAAGCGAATGATGTCAGATTATTCTAGTTCATCACTTTAAGACTGTCATCAATTACATTTAGTTCAAATACTTACCAAGTTTAGCTTCCCAATTTTAACAAGTTCTTCTCCATCTACTGTTGCTTCCTTCATATGGATGGTAATTGAAAACACAGAGTGGGAACGGCTATAAAAGAAATCAGTTTGACAGACATCCCATTAAAGCCAAATGAGCTGCTTGCTATGTGACACTGTCAGAAGTTAAATCTATTCCCTAAAAAGAGCATGGATATCTTTCTCATTAATTGGGAATGACACATTTTCAATACACAGTTATTTTACCAGGTATATTTTTGTGTGTATCCATATTAATGTGGTATTTAAAGCCAGTGATGAAGCAAGTGGATGATGTTTGCCTCATTCAATCCTATTAAGTTTTATTTTATTTCAAGCAAAACTGAGAGAAACACTTGGCTTTTGCTTAATATGTGTGTTCTCAACTCACAGATATGTCAAGAAAACTGGCTTGTAGTTTTTTTAGTCAATATATTAAGAACAGTTTTACAGAATGTGAGATTAAAACATTTAGTTTTCTTTATTCAGGCTATGAAAATCAGCAAGTAGCTGAACCCAATACTAAAAACTGAGTTCAATTCAGTTTTCATTCAAAACAGTAGTATAGTTTTAGTTTGAACTTCTTCATTAAGTTTTCACAATAGGAAGCTGATATATGTAGAAAACCATAGATGTCAAATTACACCAGTATGACCACGTATGAAACAACAGTTCAGGCAAAATGAATTCTCTAAATTCATTGTAATTTCAGATTAAATTAATTCTGTGTTCCAAACTGCAGTAGCCAAATACCCATTCCCTTGCACCCACAGACAGATATGCTCAGAGTATCTTTAATTTAAAATATGAAATGAGCAGGGTGTTCCTTGCTTATCACAACATTGGATCACTACTTGTTCCCAGTGACATAGATATCACATCTGCAGTTCAAGAATGAGGAATCAGTAACAAATGATATTTTTGACCAAGGTGTCTCTACTGGATTCTGATTACAAGCTGCCATCATATGAAGTACTCTGCATTGCCATGCAAAAAAAAGCCTCAACCTTATCCCCAACTTCCACAATCCAGTTTGCAAGTTTTCAGAAGCTGGGGTTTGAAAAGAGGGTCTTGTGCTGACCTGTAAAAATCACAGGAGTATTTTGAAACTCCAACTTCAATAACAAATACCATATACCATTTTCTCCTGCTGGTCAAGAGAGGAAAGGATACTTGAGACTCTTATGCCAAGTTTTTATCTAGTAAACAGGATTGGCAAAAAAACCCAACCACCCATAACAGCTAGAGTATATCAGCTAAACATCTTCCAAACTTGAAAGAACCACAGCCTCATTTTTGAAGATGTACAATATCTACTGCAGAGAATATTTATCTCAGGCTAGTACATAAAACATACTTCACGTATTTGTCAGAGTTCTGTCTTTTGTTTCCATAGGCATAGAAAGCTTTGAAAAAGTTATAATTATAACTCAAAGTTAAGAGCTTAACTTCCATATTCTAGATGTCAGATTAAGAATGTTCTGCTACTTATATCTCAGCTAGAGTTAGGTGGAATGCTAGGGCTATTGTTCCAGTTAGAACAAGAGGGGAAGCTTATGTAAAAAAAAAAAAGATAATGCAGAGAGAAACAGTTTGCCTGTTTTTAAGATAAGAAGCATTCAGATTTTATAATGCCCCTTCATACACCTATCAGAATCGCCCTACAGCATATGATAAGGAAGAACTCCTAACTATGGCTTTCTAACCCCCATTTGGCAATCTGAACTGCGACACCTGATCTCAAGATCATGCCAGGTTTGCACTAGCTTCAACATATTTTACTTCTTTGGTAAGATCCTGTTTAATAAAACAAGAACAAAAAAAATTTCTGAAATGGGGAAAACTGGTACCTGGAATATGCATTCAGGTAAGTAGCCGCAGTCGTTCTTTTTGCTGCACCCCTTTCCAAGATGCGGTAGACTTCATTTTTATTGTGTACAGTTACTTCTTCCAAGCCTCTAATAACTACACCCCTCTGTCAGAAAATAATACATACTTATTATACATCACTCAACAATCCTGAAAGCCTTACGATAACAAATTTTGGAAGACAGCACTAACCTTGTTTCGAGGGTCATCAAACACCTGCAGTTTTTCTCCAACATCAGGATTAGGATTCAAAAGATCAATAAGCTCCTCATTATAGATTTCCAAAAGAGAGACTTTCACTGAATATTCAGTACCATTCTCTGCGAGTTTTTCAAATATTTGATGCAATGTACGGGGTATTATACCTGCTAGTGGATCCTATAAATTAAAGTGAAGTATTTAATACATAAATGTACTGAAAGAGATTTGGGGGTGGAATTTCAGCTAAATAGTCTGATTTGATCCAAGCAAGAATACCTTGGACAAAGATAATCTTCCACATAAAGATCACCAAGACTTGCCTGCATACATTAAAGTTTTGATTTTCATGTGAATGAATAACACCATTTGTTAATTTACAAATATTTAAGGAAAGTCAGCTTCAGGTTTTGAAAGGCATCAACTTCAGGTTTTCTTTAGCCTTCTGCAATTTCTCATTTTGAACTATAGCACAGAAAAGAGAAATCTCAGGAGTAAAAATATACCTCTTCCCAAGTATATTCCTCATTGGGTGACCGCTCCCCTTCCATTGTGAAAGTCTTACCAGTACCAGTTTGGCCATAACTGTAAAAACAAAAAATAAAAATGCAAACAGGAAACTAAAATTCAATAAAATTTCTTAATAGTAATTATTGGCTTACTTACGCAAACACTGTACAGTTGTAGCCCATAATAACTTCATCCAAAATGGGACACACAACACTCCGGTATATATCAATCTGCTTTGCCTGAGCTCCAAAAACCTGTTGAGGCAGAGACAATGTATCCCATTTATCTGTACAGTAATGTATAGCATCCCACAGTACAGTAATCGGACCATATTAGGGAAATCAACTAGCTTGTTTCTAGAAGTCCCCAAGTTGACAAGCAGTTACCATATCAAATGTGTAAGTCTTCCTTGATATCTTATCCATCCCTCCTCCAGTCCGGACACTAACTTCCCTTCTTGCTTGATCACAGTCTACAATCGCATAGCAGTTTGCTTTATGTTCTGAGGTATTAAAAGGCCTAAAAAGACAGGAATTAAGAATATCAGATCAATATCATTGCTAACAAGCAAAGCAGAAATACCACTCAGTTTAAGGATCTAACACAGTATAAATGGGTAAAAGGAACATAGAGCTTTTAACTTAACTTGTTTAATAATTGTTTGAGGAAAAACTGCTGCAATTTGGCAGTTTCCAGACCTTGTTTCTTCTTCCACCCACTGTGGGACAACTCAAGTATCTATAGCTTTTAGTTTGGCTACATATATATTTTTTTTTTAACAAGACCATAAACACTTTTAAGATCATTGAGATGCACACACAGCTAACCTGCATGAGAAAAAGTTGTTCAATTACAAGGGGGTGGAAGGTTAAACATATCAAATAGTGGCATAAATAAGAGCCTTTGAAAAAGCGAAAACTTATTAGTTGAAAGTTAAGGTAATAGTGAATCAAGCTAATTAACTTTAAAAAGTTCCTTTTTTATTTTTCATTTACACAAGCAATGAACCCTACATCTCACACTGATGACAAAACACTCTAAAGTACCAGAAATACTACTAGAATGTACTAATACTAGAACAGTAGACAGCAATATCAAAAGCTTTATAATGCTGATTTATTTGAACAGAATTTGTGAATAGAATTTAAGACAGCAGACAAAACATTGGATTTTTTGGGAAAAAAGTCCACATATCTTCTTATTCTGATTAAGTAAAGTTTAATAGAGTTGTAATAAAAGTTTAGAAACTTGATGGCAAGCATTCTGTTTCATCACTAAGTCAATTTAAACCTAGTGCACACAATTTTCTTTCAAGGGGTACTTCACAGAATCACAGAATGTTAGGGATTGGAAGGGACCTCGAAAGATCATCTAGTCCAATCCCCCTGCCGGAGCAGGAACACCTAGATCAGATCACACAGGAACGCATCCAGGCGGGCTTTGAATGTCTCCAGAGAAGGAGACTCCACAACCTCTCTGGGCAGCCTGTTCCAGTGCTCTGTCACCCTCACTGNGTTCCCTGTCCTTCTTGAACTGAGGGGCGCAGAACTGGACACAATATTCCAGATGCGGTCTCACCAGGGCAGAGTAGAGGGGGTGGAGAACCTCTCTTGACCTACTGACCAACAATTTCCAACAATTTCTCACAAATAGCATGGAAATGGCCACGGGCTGAAAACTAAAAGCCTGAAATTATATTTTATTACTCATTTAGTAGTGCTACTGCACTGAATGTTTAATGCTGCTTGCAGAGTTGACCTGAACAGCCAATTTAAAAATATCTTCTACAACCTTAGTAATATTTAAGATATTTTGACAGTAGAGCCACTTCAGATGCTGTGGATGTTGCCTCTTTAAATTATAATGGAAGACCAAAAAAAAACCAAACCCAAAGCAAACACCACAAGCACATGGCATTTCCAGTTTCCTGACTCTTGTGGCTAACGTTTTGTCCTCAACATTGCACTGAGGCTAAAGTGTTAGATCCTAAACAGACCACTAGACACTTCGGTGCAAGACTGACTGGTGACAACAGATGATCATAACAAGATTTCACTTGTTCACAGAGGCAAGACACAACTTCAGTTTTGTGACTCATAAAATAGCAGGAGGCTGAATAATTCATATATTCTGTTCTTTAATGATATAACAGCAAACCAATCAAATGCAGGAGCCTTACTGTATGATAGCCCACAACTCTGAGATTAGATGAACAATTCAGCTAAGCTGGAACATACATGCAGAACACCGCCATGCACCACTACTAGACAAGCAGCAACCTGGTATGCCATTCTGACATTTGAGCACAGGTTCATCCCCTTAAGGTATGAAGCATATTGACATGGATATTAAAAAAGTTAAAGCATGAATTTGAAAATTCAAAATTCATGTTTTACCAAAGCATAATGAATGTGCTCCTTGAAAAGGTTTTTGATAAGCTCAGACACATCAGGTTTTGAAAGCAAATACAATTATATCTATCTACCTATCTGTAGGTAGAACCTGAATGATGCAGAAGAAAAAGGAAAGGTGGAAAGAACATTTACTAGCTCAAACACACTGAAGCTCTATTAAAAAAAGAAAAGCTGTACAAGAGGCAAGAGCAAGGGTGAGCTACAAAGTTTTTATAGGTTAGAGACTAAATATTGACATAGGACTTAGTCTAACAGTTGCAACAAAAGCAAAACTCTACATCATGGATAATCCTGATGCTACTGTCATATTGAACATTAAATGTAATGAAAGTATACACTGATACTTAGTGAGGCTGTTCCAGAACAACTGAGATTAATCAAATGAAAATGACTAGTCTTGAGAGTGTTTCAAACTCAATTGCTTCAATAGTTATTCTTCTTTTGTGTCCTGGGTTAAGCAGAGACAGTTAACTTTCTTCATTATAGCTAGCAAGAGGCTGTGTTTTGGATTTGTGCTCAGCAGAAAGNTTCTGATTAAGTAAAGTTTAATAGAGTTGTAATAAAAGTTTAGAAACTTGATGGCAAGCATTCTGTTTCATCACTAAGTCAATTTAAACCTAGTGCACACAATTTTCTTTCAAGGGGTACTTCACAGAATCACAGAATGTTAGGGATTGGAAGGGACCTCGAAAGATCATCTAGTCCAATCCCCCTGCCGGAGCAGGAACACCTAGATCAGATCACACAGGAACGCATCCAGGCGGGCTTTGAATGTCTCCAGAGAAGGAGACTCCACAACCTCTCTGGGCAGCCTGTTCCAGTGCTCTGTCACCCTCACTGTAAAGAAGTTTTTTCTCATGTTCAAGTGGAACCTCCTATGTTCCAGCTTGAACCCATTGCCCCTTGTCCTATCACTGGATGTCACAGAGAAGAGCCTGGCTCCATCCTCCTGACACTCACCCTTCACATATTTATAAACATTAATTAGGTCACCCCTCAGTCTCCTCTTTTCCAAGCTAAAGAGACCCAGCTCCCTCAGCCTTTCCTTATCAGGGAGATGCTCCATTCCCTTAATCACCTTTATGGCTCTGTGCTGGACTCTCTCCAGCAGTTCCCTGTCCTTCTTGAACTGAGGGGCGCAGAACTGGACACAATATTCCAGATACGGTCTCACCAGGGCAGAGTAGAGGGGGTGGAGAACCTCTCTTGACCTACTGACCAACAATTTCCAACAATTTCTCACAAATAGCACGGAAATGGCCACGGGCTGAAAACTAAAAGCCTGAAATTATATTTTATTACTCATTTAGTAGTGCTACTGCACTGAATGTTTAATGCTGCTTGCAGAGTTGACCTGAACAGCCAATTTAAAAATCTTCTACAACCTTAGTAATATTTAAGATATTTTGACAGTAGAGCCACTTCAGATGCTGTGGATGTTGCCTCTTTAAATTATAATGGAAGACCAAAAAAAAACCAAACCCAAACCAAACACCACAAGCACATGGCATTTCCAGTTTCCTGACTCTTGTGGCTAACGTTTTGTCCTCAACATTGCACTGAGGCTAAAGTGTTAGATCCTAAACAGACCACTAGACACTTCGGTGCAAGACTGACTGGTGACAACAGATGATCATAACAAGATTTCACTTGTTCACAGAGGCAAGACACAACTTCAGTTTTGTGACTCATAAAATAGCAGGAGGCTGAATAATTCATATATTCTGTTCTTTAATGATATAACAGCAAACCAATCAAATGCAGGAGCCTTACTGTATGATAGCCCACAACTCTGAGATTAGATGAACAATTCAGCTAAGCTGGAACATACATGCAGAACACCGCCATGCACCACTACTAGACAAGCAGCAACCTGGTATGCCATTCTGACATTTGAGCACAGGTTCATCCCCTTAAGGTATGAAGCATATTGACATGGATATTAAAAAAGTTAAAGCATGAATTTTAAAATTCAAAATTCATGTTTTACCAAAGCATAATGAATGTGCTCCTTGAAAAGGTTTTTGATAAGCTCAGACACATCAGGTTTTGAAAGCAAATACAATTATATCTATCTACCTATCTGTAGGTAGAACCTGAATGATGCAGAAGAAAAAGGAAAGGTGGAAAGAACATTTACTAGCTCAAACACACTGAAGCTCTATTAAAAAAAGAAAAGCTGTACAAGAGGCAAGAGCAAGGGTGAGCTACAAAGTTTTTATAGGTTAGAGACTAAATATTGACATAGGACTTAGTCTAACAGTTGCAACAAAAGCAAAACTCTACATCATGGATAATCCTGATGCTACTGTCATATTGAACATTAAATGTAATGAAAGTATACACTGATACTTAGTGAGGCTGTTCCAGAACAACTGAGATTAATCAAATGAAAATGACTGGTCTTGAGAGTGTTTCAAACTCAATTGCTTCAATAGTTATTCTTCTTTTGTGTCCTGGGTTAAGCAGAGACAGTTAACTTTCTTCATTATAGCTAGCAAGAGGCTGTGTTTTGGATTTGTGCTCAGCAGAAAGCTGATAAAAAGTGATGTTTACAGTTATTGCCAGGATCTCAAGGTCAGATACTTTCAGCTTATCTGCTCCCCACAAACGGTGGAGGGGGACGACCAGAAATGAAACTCAGAGTAGCCAATAATCGACTCCATAACATACACATCATCCCAGTATATAAGTAAGGACCCTCCAGAAGATCGTCCTTTTTTGTTCCGGGTCCCTTTGGTTTCATTTGAATTTGGAGAGTCCCCATCACTGAGGTTATAGAGAAGATATACAAAAGTGGGTGTAACAAAAAAAAATATTAGCTGTTAAATCGTAGCGGCTTCCCACAGGAGGTTATACAGGATAAAAATTCAGTTTGGGTTTTTTTATATCTTGAATATTCATCATACTAACATCATCTAGCTCTTCTTGATTTTCCTATATAGCTTCATACTCCGTCTGCAGTGAATCAAGTTAGGAAATTGCAACTTTTTGCCTTTTTTAGCATTAAGAGACTACTCCCAGCAGCGTCAGTTTTGCCGAAGTGCCGCTTACCTCTGCGGGCGCACGGGCCCGCCACACAGCGCGTACCCTTACCGCCTCAGACAGGCATTTTAACCCGTAGTAAGGAGCACCGAATTGATGTAACGGCGAGCTCCCTAATAACTATATACTCGGAAAGACATCCCGTCGCTACCTTTCCCCGGAGCCGCCGAGCACCAGCCCGGCAGACCCGTAAGCCCCGCGGCGCCCCGTCACACGACGGCAGCTCGGCCCGCCGGGCACACCGGGCTCTCCCAGTGACAGTGCGGAGAACGCTTCAGACCGAAGTCCCAGAGCGACCGCTGCGGAGGAACCTCACCGGCTCCCCGCGGGCCCTGCTGCGGCCCAACCGTCGACGCCCGCCCGGGGCGGGGAGAGGGGAAGGCCGCCGCACCTACCTGCACCGCACCACCACTTGGATGTGCTTGCTCTTCTCCTCCTTCCTAGCGCCGCCACCCCCCTGAGAGCTGGAGGAAGCCATAGCGAGCCTGGGCGCGAAACCCGCCACAGGGGAGAAAGGCGAACCTCTGACCGCGTTGCACCAAGACTCAGCCCAACTCGCCACCGTTCGCCTCCGCTGCCGACTTTAAAGGACGCACTTCCCCCTGCACCGGCCAACCAGCGGGAGCGCGCGGGGCACCATGGAACCGATTTTCAAATTCTCGTGGTGACGCAAGAGCATGGCGGAAGCGGGGGTGCCGGCCCATCCCGCCGTGAGCGCGCTGCATGCCGGGGGCCGTAGTGCCCGGTTACTGGCTATCACGTGACCGGGTGACGGTGAGAGTGGCGGTGGCGGGGCTCCTGCTGCCGGGGGCTGGGAGGCGCATTGGGTTAGGGCAGCTGACGGGGTCCACTGAGGCCCGGTGCTGCCGGGCGGGCGCAGCCCGAGCCCCCGTGACATTCTGCCTGATGTCAAACTGGCACCTGCCGTGCGGCTGTTTTTCGCCCGCCGCTACCGCGCGCGCTCACGAGGGGGCGGCTGGGAAACGTGCTGCCTCTGGGCACCCCCGCGTCTGAGTGAGGGCATCGCCACTGCTCTCCTCCGTCACCGTCAAGGTTCACTTCATCCAAGCAGCGTCCTCCGCGGGTCCAGCCCTCTCGCCATCCCGTCTTCCATCGCTGCTTGGTCTCCAGTTACTTCACCTTTTCTTTAAACGTCACATTCAAAATTCGATAAGACACCTAGACGATGCCCGGTGGGCTGGAAGCATTACTTTGCCTGTTTAAAAAAAAAAAAAAGAGCACGTTTCTGTGTACACGGTGGGCCACAGCATCCGCTGTTCCCAGCAGGGCACTCCGCTGTCCCCTTGGTGGCTGGAGCCCTGCTGCAGCTTGCCGCACGTTTGCATAGAAGTGCCAGGACAGGCCGCTTCTATCCCCAGTTGTGCGTGCCTCCGGCCCAGCCTGCAGAGCTCTGCTGCCATCCCTCTGTGCATTTTCTGTGCTTTAACTCAGGCTGGTCTCTAGCGCAACCCACCAGCATCACTTTGAATCCTACACCTAACTTTCAACATGCTTACAGACTAGTATTGCCAGCTCAGATAGTGGGAAAATCCTATGTCAGAATGAACATAAATAGCTAAAGGCTCAGGACAAAGCACCGCGGGTGCAACCACATCCCCCCTGTGACTTTGAAACTGGATCACGTCACCCACTCACCAAGCACAAGCCTGCACCCTCTCACTAGCAGTTTAATTTATGTTACCCTAGCTTCCGTGTGACAGCTTCCTTTGAGATGGTATTGAAAGCTTTGCTAGGTGAAGATCTATGACAGGATAACAGCTCTTGTGGTAGAGGGGAGGAAGCAGATGTTAAAGAAGATTAAACTGGTCTGGCATAGGTTGCTTTCAACAAATCTGTCCTGGCTTCTGCCGACTGTCATACTGTCATCTACCTGTTACAGCCTACAATACTACAGTGCTTTGCTGTTGTTGTTCCAGGGCCTTCCCAGTTGCTGAAATTTGGATCACCTGTCTATAAGTTCACAGGTTCTGCCCGACACTCCTTTTTTTTGGTTAAGTTGGCTGCTTTGAAACTTAGACCTCCTACATGAGTTTTTAAAGTTAATAACAAATGAATCCTAATCCACAAGGCTTGTAGTAATTTTTCTGACAGTGACATGAAGCAGCATCATATTATGCTCCTCTACCATTTATCTCAAAAATCAGAACTGAGACAAGGGGGGTTTAAAGTTAACAAGGGATCAAAGGATAACTGATTAAGAATAGCTGTTCGGACAACATATGATTAACATTTGCTGTGCTTGCGAAGACAGGATGAGAGGATCAAAGCTGTGATGATAGGGGAGGAACTGCTAACCCAAACAAGAGGAGAGAATACAACACCTGCAAGGCCACGAAGACAAGGGAGACTGCTTGGACACCTAAACAAGCTGGGAACTGTCCTGGTCCTTTGGACTGAGACCAAGAGACCAGAAGGTGAAAAGTTCATCTCCGATGAAGTCTCATTTTACTTCCACTGGACGACCACCAGGGAGCACTACGCAGGCACAGAAGGACTCTTTAGCTAATTATTATACGAATCGGGGCTAGGGGGGGCTAGGTAACTAATATGAATGAATGTATTGTGAAACTTAATGCATATGCAACATTTTGGAGAATAAATAGAGGGATAGGTTTTGCAAAAAGGTGAGCATGTCTTTGGTGGAGCTATCCCGCATGCGCCTCAGCGCTGAATAAACTACATACCTACTTTACAACTTTCACGAGTTGTGGAGATTTTCCGCATCAGAGCAACGTCAGAGCCAATAAATCTTACAGTAGGTATGAAAAACAGGATCTGAGAAATACACATATTTTTATGGAAAAAGACATGAAGTGTTGGATTCCTAGCCTGCTGTGAGCAGAAATTGATTCAGAAAACATTAACATTCAGCAAATTTGTCTGCCGTTCTAGAGACTGGTGATGAAAGAGGACAAGAGCTATGAAATCTTTATAGTGATTAATAACAATTTTCATTTCCAGCCTTTCTGAGCAAGCTCCATGTAAGACTTTACTGCTTGCATACCACTGAAAGCAATACAATCCTGAAGTATATATATCATATAAATATATTACATGAAAAGAAAACTACTTTGTAATGTCAGACATTTAGAAGTTTGTAACTGCCAGATGAATTACTCTCCTTCAACATCAATTCTTAACCTTTTGGCCTCAAACCTAGAAATAAGGCAATAATTCTGCAGAAAAAGCTTGTAACAAAACACTTTAAATTTATATGCATAGACTCATCAGGACTCATCGAGACTCATCGAGAGGGCTTTAAA
>VZTO01025846.1:0-25890 GCA_013400615.1 Syrrhaptes paradoxus
CTCAGCTGTAAGGTGGCCAAAGCTCAGCCAACTCCAAACCCCCAAAAACACCACCAACTTCCCCAAACAGCCCAGCCCCCCAAAAAAATCCCAATCCGCAAAAACACCACAACCCCCCCAAAAACACCACAGCACCCCCAAAACACCCCAACTCTCCCAACAAGCTACCCCAGCCCCCCCCAATTACTCCATCTCCCTCCAAAACACCCCAACCCCTGAAAAAACAACCCAACCCCCCTAAAAAAACCCACAACCACACAAAAAAACCCATCCCCCCAAAAAGAATTCCAAACCTCCAAAGAAAGACCCCAACCCCCAAAAAAGCACTCCAAGCCCCCCCAAACACCCCAAACCCCTCAAAAACACCCCAACCCCCACAAAAGACCCCAACTCCCTCCAGAAACAACCCAACCCCCAAAACCACCCCAACCTTCCAAAAAAACCACCCCATGGTGGGGAGGAGGGGGGCTCAGCCCCGGGACTTGTCCATGGGGAGAGGGGAGGAATCAAGGGGGTGGGGGGGACACTACAGGCACCTGGGGCTGTTGCTCCCCATGGCACAGGGCTGGCACACACCTCAAACACACCTGGAACATGCCAGGAACACGTCTGGCACACATCTGGACCATACCTGGAACACACCTGGCACATGCCTCAAACACACTTAGGACACGCCTGGCAAACGTGTCAAAACCACCTGGCACACACCTGGAAAATGTTTGGAACACACCTGGAGCACACCTCGCACACACCTGGCATATGCCTCAGTCACACCTGGAACATGCCTAGAACATGCCTGGCACACACTTGGCACAGACCTCAAAAACACCTGGAACACACCTGGCACGCGCCGGGCACACACCTGGCTCACACCGGGCATATGACTTGAACATGCCTGGAACACACCAGGCACACATCTCAAATATGCCTGGCATGCACCTGGAACACACCTGGAACACACCTCAAATCCACCTTCAACACACATGGCACAAGGCTGGCACACGTGGCACATGCCCCGCACACATCTGTACATGCCTCACACACGCCTCGAACATGCCTGGAACTTTGCTGACACACACCTTGCAGACACCTGGCACACATGTGGAACACACCTAGAACACGCCTGGCACACACCTGGCAGATACCTAGAACACACCTGGTGGATGCCTCGAACACACCTGTCACACACCTGGAACACACATGGACCATACCTGGCTGACACCTGGAACACTCCTCAAACCCACCTGGCACACGCCTGGAACACAAATGGCGCATGCCTGGCACATGCCTTGCACACAACTCGAACACACGTGGCACGTGCCTGGAATGCAAATGGCACACACCTGGAATTAATCTGGCAGGCACCTGGCGGACAGCTGGAACACAACTAGAACCCGCCTGGAACACACCTGGCACACACCTGGCACACGCCTCAAACACACCTGGCACACGCCTGGAACATGCCTGGAATACAAATGGGGCACACCTGGCACACGCCTTGCACATACCTCAAACACACGTGGCACACACCTGGAACGAACCTGGCAGACACCTGGAACAGACCTAGAACATGTCTGGCACATGCCTGGCTCATGCCTAGCACATGCCTGGATCACAGCTAGCACAAACCTGGCACACACCTGGCACACGCCTGCTACAAGTCTGACACACACCTAGAACACACCTGGCACACGCCTGCTACAAGTCTGACACACACCTAGAACACACCTGGCACACGCCTGCTACAAGTCTGACACACACCTAGAACACACCTGGCACACGCCTGCTACAAGTCTGACACACACCTAGAACACACCTGGCACACGCCTGCTACAAGTCTGACACACACCTAGAACACACATGGCACATGCCTGGCACACATACGCACATGCCTCACACACACCTGAAACTTGCCTTGAACACACCTGGTACTTTGCTGGAACCTGCCTGGAACGCGCCTGGCACACGTCTTGAACTCACCTCAAACACGCCTGGCACACGCCTGATACATGTCTGACACACACCTAGAACACACCTGGCACACACCTTGCAGATGCCTGGCACACAGCTAGCACACGCCTGGAACACGCCTGGAAAATGCCTGGAACATGCCAGACACATGCCTCTAACTCACCTAGCACACATCTGGTAAACATATGGAACACACCTGGAGCACACGTGAAACACATGTGGCACATGCCTGGCACACATCTGCACATGCCTCACACACACCTGGAACATGCCTCGAACATGCCTGGAAGTTTGCTGACACATAACTTGCAGATACCTGGCACACACCTGGAACACACCTGATACATGCCTGCCACATACCTTGCACATGCCTTGAACCCACCTGGCACACACCTGGAACACACGTGGCACATGCCTAGTACTATGCCTGGAACACACCTCACACACGCCTGGTACACACCTGGCACACGCCTGGCAGGCCTGGAATTCACCTGGCACATGCCTGGAACACAAATGGCACACACCTGGAACATGTCTGGCATACACCTGCAACACAGCACACACCTGGTACTACGCCTGGAACACGCATGGCACACACCTGGCACACAACCTTGCACACACCTGGCAGAAGCATGGCAGATGACTCGAACCTGCCTCGAAGACAAATATCACACACCTAAAACACAGCTGGAACACACCTGGAACACAGGCCTGGCACACGCCTGCAGGTGCCTAACACAAACCTGGAACACACCTTGAACACGCCTGGAACAAGCCTGGCACATGTCTGGCACATGCCTGGCTCATGCCTTGCAGATGCCTTGAACACATCTGGAACACACCTGGCATACACATCTGGAACACGCCTCTCACATGCCTGGAAGACACCTGGCACACACCTGGAACACGCCTGGCATCTGCCTGGCTCAAGCCTAGGACACACCTGGAACATGCCTGGCACACACCTGGAAAACACTCAGAACATGCCTGGAACACACCCAGAACACGCTTCTCACAGGCCTGGAAGACACCTGGCACGTGCCTGGAACACCAATGGCACATATCTGGTACTACACCTCGAACACACCTGGCACACACCTAGCACACGCCTGGAACACGCCTGACACACAACCGTGCACATATCTGGCAGAAGCACGGCAGACACCTCAAACCCACCTTGAAAACATGTGGCACACGCCTAAAACACAGCTGGCACACACCTGGAACACACGTGGCACATGCCTGACGCATGCCTGCAGATGCCTAACACAAACATAGAACACACCTCGAACACGCCTGGAACAAGCCTGGCACACGCCTCAAACTCACCTAGCACCCAGTTGGAACACACCTGGCACATGCCTAGAACACGCCTGTCAAACACCTGGAACACACCTCGAACACACATGGAATTCACACGCCTGGAATTCAACTGGCACACACGTTGCACACACCGGGAACACTTCTGGCACATGCCTGGTACACACCTGGCACATGCCTGGTACACTCCTGGCACATGCCTTGAACACACCTAGCACACACCTCAAGAGCACCTGGCACACACCTGGCGCACACACCTGGCACATACCCGGAACATGCCTTGAACACATCTGGTACACTCCTCGAACACACGTGGCACATGCCTGGAACGCACCTGTCGAATGCCTGGCACACGCCTCGAACACAGCAGCCACACGCCTCGAACACACCTCGAACCTGTCTCAAACACACGTGGCACATGTCTGTACACACCTGGAAAACACCTGGCATACACCTGGCACACCCGTGGAAAAGCACAAGACATGTGGTGAGAAGGTGCCTAAAGCAACAACCAGCCACAGCAATTCCCACCTCCCGCTCCTCTGTCTTGGCTGCTCACACACCCCGCTGCTGCTGCCGGTTACACGGGGCCACGCAGAGGCTCGGGGGCCACCTGGAAAACACAGACAAGGGATGCTCTTAGCTTCCAACAACACAACACCTGAAAAGTAACCTGGCAGGCCAGGCTCACCTTGCCCGAGTCACCTCCAGCTCTGACATGGCACTTTGCTTGTTGCTTCCCACCTTCAAAAGAAAACCAAAACCCAGCCCATAAGCTAGGCATCGAGGCACCGGTCCCATCTTCCCTCTGACCCCACACACCCACCCACCTGCACACGGGGCTCTGCTCGCCGCTCTTCTGTCACCCTGTAGGGCACGGCTCATCCCTCCGCACCTGAAAAACCAACATCAAACACATCACTGGATGCTGAGCGATAGCGGAACGGTTCCACTCAGCAATAGAATCTAACTACAGGAACAGGAAAAGACAAATAGAGCAGAGACCAAGCTGTAAGCACCACACAGACACGGCCCAACACCTTTGAGACTCAACCTGCCTTGCTGCTGCTGAACAGCCCCTCCCACAGGGCTCCCATCACCCCGTAAACCACCCCACACCCTGCCAAGGGCTACTCGACCCCAGGGGACCGGGCAAGCTCTGCCTACACAGTCTGGGGATATCAACATGATCCCAGAGACTCTGATCCCTGTTCCACCTGACCCTGCACCGGGCTGAGCAGCTCCAAGCCAAACACTCGCAGACACAGACACACAGACCAGCGCTACACAGAACACTACAAACACCACAACTCCAACATGAGTGAGAGCTCTCCACAACAAGAACAACTCCCGCACCGCAGATACCATTGTCTCAGAAAACCTGTGGGGCTGCAACGGCGAGGTGAGGAGGCTCTACGGTAGCCCCAGCAAAGAGTCAAACAGAATGGCCCATAACAAGAAGTTACTGCCAACACCGAGGTGATGGATGTGCAAGAAGCCTGGCGTCAAGACCTAAGAACACAAGGATACGGGCAGGAACAAGTGCCAGTCCCTGGAAATGGATGGCGAGAGATCAGGGCTGCCCACACAGCCCGGAACGACGGTGCAAAAGAGGAGCGACCCAAAAACCACCAAGACGCAAGAACAATCCACACGTCAAGCTCATAATGCCAGAAAAGAAGCGCCAGACGGGCGCTATCCCAATGAGTAGGGGCACTCCAGACCCTACGGATGGCATCCCAGCTGCATGCCGTGCTCCTCGAGCACAACGAGCGGCGATGACATTGAGACTTAAGCAAGGTCTAAGACACACAAGAAAAAACTACACAAACCACACACCAACGCAGACACAGGCTGGATCTGCCCTGCCCGGCACACACCAGAGCTCTGCTGAAAACTCAGCCACTCCCTGGACCTGGACAACCCTCTCCCCTACCCTGACCTGAAAACCCCTCCCCAACCACTTAGCTGTCAGAGGGCTGGGCGTCTGAATCCAGCCTCAACAAAGGCTCCCTAGGGCAACTACAGAGTTGCTGTCATCACCTGGTTCCTCTTCATCATCTGCAGAGCGCCATCAGTCATCTTCACACCAGTCGATATCAATCTCTTCCCCAACAACGGCCTCCTCCAAAGTGCCCAGACATCCCGCTCGTTCACAGTCTGACGCTGGATGTTGTGGCCAGCGTCACCTGGAGCACCTGGAAATACCAAAGACAGAAATTACTTTGAGCCCAATTACCTACAAAGTCCCTCTGGGAATTACAGAGGCTATTGGACGATGGAATAACCACGATGGTGTGACACGGTGACTCAAAGATCTCAAATGGACTGTAGAGAAATGGGTCCTAAAAACACGAGATAAACAAGAACCAGAGAACGCAACTGCATCTTCTGCATGGGCAATGTGTCCAGGTATGGAATTAAAATGAATTTTTCTATGTTTTCCTATAGCCTTTACCCCGGCCCCTACAGCCTTGCTCAGAGGCAGGTGGGGCTGCAGAGAGAGAGGCAGGAGCAGGGCCAGGCAGGGCAGCAGCAGAGATCTGGGGCGGGCAGAGATGGATTGGGAAGATGCACCGCTGCCCCACAGCCCCGCATCTTCTCTGTTTGCCTCGGTGCCAGGCACCTCGAGGCTCCTCTGCTGCGAGGCTTACCAGGGGCTCAGGCATGCAGCTGATGCAGGCACCGAGCTCCCAGCCCCGTGTGCTGGGATCCACTCTGTCGGGCGCTGCTCAGATGTCTTCTTCCTCTCTGCAGGGACTGGCTATTCCCCACTGGACGCAGCTGCCTGGGGGTCCTGCTTGGATTCCCTCCTCAACCCCTTCCCCTTGGTCAGCTCCCTCAGGCAGGCACGCCCAGGCAGCCCCATTTATACAGCCACAGCCCCTCCCCAAAGCAGGGCTGGCCCTGCCCTCAGCCTCACTGGCCACACCTGGGGCTCCTCCAGCTGTGCAAGGGGGTGAGATACACACGCAGAGGTGTCGACACACAGAACAAAGGGACGGAGAAAGAAAAACCAGCACTGGGCTGCTGGACAGAGGTGAAGTGAAAAAAAAAAAAAAATAGTGACCGGGAGCAGGACAGAGTAACAGACACAACAACAACAAAAAAAGAAGGAACAGGACGGAGAAATGGGCAGAAAGGCAGCGAAAAGGAGAGAGAAACAGAAACAGAGCGAGAGGAATAAAGAGCAGGACAGAGGGATGGAACAAGAAAGGGAAAAAAAGGCAGGAGGCAGCACAAAGGCGAAGTGAGACAAGGACAGGGAGTAGGGCAAAGGGAAGGAAGAGGGAACAAAACAGGGACAAGCTGCAGGACACAGATGGAGGAATTTTCAGCCTCTCGCACCTTTTCAGCCTCCACTCGCTTCTGGCCTCTACCAGTAGAAAAACTTTGGACCAGAACAGAGGCACAGAGAGAGAGGGATGGGGAACAGGGCAGAGAGTTGAAAGGGGAAAAACAACAGGGACAGGGAGAAGGAGAGGGAGGTAGAGAGACAAAAAGGGCGATGGGAAGCGGGACCGAGGGATAACGAGAAGGATGGGAAGCTGGACGCAAGAGTAGAAAGAAGAACAGGAGTATGGGTAGGTGGAAAAAACAACAGAGAGGGAAAGAAAGAGGGTCAGGGAGCCAAGCGGACAGGAAAAAAGAGAAGGATGGAGGAACAAAGGATGGTGCAATAAAGAGACGGGAGGCAGGGAAAGGCAGAGATGGGCAGGGATCCGGGAGGGGTGGGGGATGCAGGGGAGGGATGCAGGGAGGGTCAGAGACATGGAAAAAGGACGACGGGCGCCCGAGGGCCCAGGACTCACGGTAGCTGCCAGGCTCGGTGCCGCCTGGAGAAATGTAGAATTCGGACGCTTCTCCCTCCCTCTCCTTTCTCTTCCAGTAGCTCTGGCACCACTGTCCATCTAGGAGAGCACAGACAGCGCCTTACAGCTCTTTAAATGGCCACATGCTTTAAATATTCCAAGGCTCATCCATCATCTTTCTCTCACACATAGAGGGACAGACTGTACCTTTGGATACATACACAGATCCTGTGTTGGACATGAGCGATGTCATCTGCCAAGGACTGTGACTTGGGACCGTTCCTAGCCCAAAGTGGCAGGGTTTCTCTATTCTGCAGACAGAGGGAAATTCCGGTCGGTTCTCACGGCACAGGGCACCGCAACCCCGAAAACCACCATCGCTGCCGGCCAACTGCTCCCAAGGTGGGGCTCCCCGTGGCGCAACCGCGCGGCGATGCTCATCACCTCTGCCCTGTCCCCACCTTGTCTGTGCTCCCCTTCAGCTGCTGGCCGGGTTTTTTTTCTTTTACCCGGCTCTCCCGCATACACACAGCCCCCCCATCCATCTCCCAGCCCTTTACGGCCCTTCTGCCGCTCAGAACTCGCTGACTACGGCTGCCAGACGGCGTCTCACACTACAGAACGGTGTGGGAGATGTGTCCCTCCCCGGGAAGCCAGGCCAGCGTGTCGGCCGGACGCCGTCTCCTTCCTCGCAGGACGAGACCCTCCCAGAGCAGAAATGTGCGGCCGCCGCCCCTCTGGCCCACCCTGACCTTGCAGCTGGAACCGCAGGCCCTGCAACGAAGCGAAGACAAGAAACAAAGGAAAGCAGGGCAGGCCAAGGGAGAAGAAAACGCCAACGTGGGCGGTGCTAACGAGGGAGAGGGCAGGGCTCTCCCCGCTCCGCTAGGGCACCCCGAGAAAATGCAACCGACCCTCCTGGGGTACCGCCGCACGTCCGGGACCAGTCGGCACCATTCACGCCCTCCGGGGCCGATGTAGCCACCTCTGGAAGCCCTCGCCTCCGAGAAGCGTCGCACAGGCTACGGCCCTTGCCGTGATCTTACGGACCGCGTTCGGCAAAAAGGGCCATTCGGAGATGACGGTCTCACAGATCGACAGCCTCCCTGAACTGCTGAAGCCCGACTCGCCACGCTCCAGCAGGCATGAAGTTAGACTCCGGGTCAGGTTTTGATTTCCATGTGATTTAATAAGTTAACAGGTTCAGCCATTACACAGCAATGGAAGTCTTCTTCAACATTTACAAAGGTGCGAGAACTTCATTCATTTAGTCCGAATTAAATCATTTTATTCTTATCTCTTAAATAGCTACACATTTCCTAATTTTTTCTTCTAAACAATCCGGGGTTAAAATAATCCACCCAGAGAGAAGGCATTAAAGTACAAAAGAGCACGCACAAGGAGGGGCATTAATTCCAATTTGGCGTATTTGGTCCGGTACCTGTACGAGCAAGGGAAGGCGGTGCGGCGCGCTCACGCCGGTAGAAGGAGCTGCGATATCGCAAGTACACAAAGACCTTTTTTTTCCAGAAGTCGGACCGCTGCCGGGATGGTTACTCCACCGTGACGCTCACCGTAACCTGGGGCGGGGGGGGGGCAGTGGGGAGGAAGGGGAGAACGAGGCAAAAAAACCCCAAAACACGCAAACGGCAGCCACCCGACACCAAAGCATCTCACCAACTACCCAGAAATTACTTCTATGTAGGTTTAGCAAACAACAAACTGGGAGAAGCCATCGCAGGAAGGAAGCGGCATCACTGAAGACAAAAAAGCAAAACGAAAACACTCGTAAGCGTACGCTGGGCCGTGGGCCCGGTTCTAGCGTAGGAACGGTGCCTGCCCGTGGCCCTCGTGTATGGGTTGGAAGAAGTTTTCATTATGCTCCCGTCCACCGAGCTGTTTTCTGACTAGCTCTCTGAGTAGTCTTGGCTTGTTCTCCCCAACTTCAGCAAATCTGCCTAAACCCATCCTAAACGACACAAGCAGCGCGATGGAGCGCGCAGAGGCAGAAGGTGGACTCGGTTGTTCGAGTCAGCCCCTGCAAAGGTCCGTGGAAGGAATATTTTGTGGATGCTGCAGAACCCGGTAAGGCCACCCGACCAACCGACTGATCGGCTCCATTGTCCTCAGTTGCTCGGTAGAGTGACCGGTATGGGCATTACTAGCGTGTGCAAATGGGCGTGCATGCGCACAATCCCTCCGCCCTCCAGCGCCGTCTCCGTGTATTGGGCCTCGGTCTGATGTCTGCCACGATAAAGCCTACAGCACCCCCGAAACACTGAGGTTTTGCATTTCCTTCCATTTCTTTCCCTGTTTTCTCTCGCCTCAAGAGGACACCCCTGGCGGGCCGATGCTGAGGGCTTTTTTGACGGGGAGGCTCTTAAAAAGACTTTTACCAAAACATGGGGAGAGATCGTATCCAGAGAGAAATACACTTAGAAGCGTACTTACAGCTAGAGGAATCTGTTTTCTTCAGAGAAGTAAAAATACACAGCGTAGGTAAGTTCTAGTAACTCTGTTGAGCCAAAAAGAGCAGAAAAGAAAACCAGCCCGACCCAAGACGTGTACTTTGGCTTCATTTAGCGGTCACGGTTTCTACTCGTGTCGCCGGCAGCGAAGCGCAGCTGCAGGAACGCAGGGCTGCTAAGCGCGTTAAACTCCTTCCGAAGCCTCCGTGCGTTCCAGCCCGCTGCTCCGCTGCTCCTCCTCCCCCGCGCATTTGCTCGAGGACCGACTTCACAAGGTGCAAACACTGAGCCTACCCCGAGACGGCAACCTAGCGACTGCAGAACATTCGGGTCTAAAAAGTCAGAGGGCGGTCTGTGCTGCGCTGGTCCCGGGCGCTAGGAAATGCCGCAGATGCCGCGATGGCACCGAGGTGGGGCGTGGGTACCCGGAATAAGTTAAACAGGGAAATTTCAAATAGCATTTCTCCTGTCCTAAAGCCAGAAGCACAAGCAGGGATTAAATACAAAAGAGATTTCTTTAAGCAGCACTTCTATAAGGGGAAACTCCCTGGGATTCTGTCTTTACAGCTTCTGGAGGCCAAAGACCTATGTGACCTTCCCTTTCCTTCCAACAGGATTAGGAGAGAAGAGTTGTTTCTCACACCAATAATTGCACCTGCCCCACGAGGCAGATTCGTCACCGTTCTCGGCTTTGGGAAGCCGGGAGGAGTCACCCATGCTCACGTAGCTGGGACTAACAAAACCATCCGCTCGCTACTCGGTGGATGAAAACAACGGCACATGCAAGAAGGGAAACCGCGTACGGATACAAAGATAAAGGATCAACACGTTAATCGGGAGTGTATCAGAACTAAAAATCTCCCGATGCGCTCAGCCAAGCCATTCCCCCTTATCCATCCCTCAAACAGCAGTTTACCCAGGTACCCTGAAAAACATTCTGCGCTTACCAAGAGCATTTAGAAGATAAAAGGTTACGGTGTCGGTCCTGTACTCTATGAATTTGGGAAGCAACAAAATGCCAGAAAGTCCATTTCCGCTAGGAAACACGAGCGGGTGCGGGAATTAACGTTCAGGGATGCGCTCCGTTAGCGCTTGGTAAGATCCCTTTCCTTCACGAGCCATCTTTCGTAGCGATTCACTGCCTGTGATAAAGAGCACCCCCAAAAATGTAAGGGGAGATACGCGCCGACCGTCGGGCGTCCCCACGTACTGTTCGTTCCGCAGACCGCAGCGTGGGCAATTCCCAAATGAGTCTCCTGCCAGGTCAAAGCTCAACATCAAGAACAGCACCTTCGCGGCTATTCAGCTGAAGTCGTAGCCCAGAGCCAACAAACTGGGAACAAACTCAGGAAAGCCCACCGACGTCTGCCAGGAATTGCCCGTTTAACACAGCTATAAAGGGATGCTCGGTCCCCAAGGCCAGTAAGGAACTCAGGTTTGAGTGTTACTCCTGGCTTTCCTATCGCCTCCTTCCTTCCACCCAAACCAAAATAGTCCGGTTCAAATCTGCTACGGACGCAAACCTCGTTCGCCTTTTCCGCATACGGCCATGAGGCCGACCCTCGCTAGCCCTCGCAGCCCTCCTCACACACGCGAGCCCCGGATTCGTGCTTTGGAAGCGTGGGCGCAAGCCTCGGGTGTTTGCCTCCAGCTGAGGCTCAAGCTGCTCTTGCGGTTTAAAGAAAACAAAACAGGGCTATTAACCAAGAGTCACCGAGGGTCCCGCGATAAACCCGCAACCGAAGAGCCGCCGGGTCCTCTGAAAGCTCCTTTCTGTCCCAACCACCGTTTCCAATGTGGGGTTTCAGAGAAGCAGTGTTGTCTGTGCTCAGCCAGAGCTCTTCGCCCAAAGCAACCTCGACACGGTATTAAAAAGAATAAATAAATCAAAAAAACAAAGCGTCAAGTACTGCTAGCGACCGAGTCATAGCATGGACGGTGCAAGACAAAATGCCAACCTGGAACCAACACCCGGGGCTCTGGGAACAAGGGCAGCGCCACGTGCGACGTCACACCGACCCTGCACGGGAAGGCTACGTCAAACCGGCGCCCGGATCGCTAGAGGCGAGCCGCAGATTGCCGATATCTGCCAGGGCTGCGGCGGGAACCAGTCGCTCGCATCGAGGAAGAGGATTTTCGGCAAGAAACAGCAAGCGCTCTGACATCCGCAGTGCATGGAGCTGCAAATAAAGCCGCGGTACTGTATTGAGAGGAAAAGAAACAAAGGATAGAAGACACCAAAGAGCTCAGGGATGACAGAAACTCCTGGACCAAACCAAAGGGACGGAGGAGATTCTCAGTCAGCCAGCTGGACCAGTTTGATTTCTCACATGCGCCCAAGCTTGTGGGGAATCGACAGGAAAAACAGGAGAGTCCCTCCTTCTGGCACGCACGGACACTTTCAATCCAAGCCCCGCGCGACTCTGGCCTCACCCACCTCCAGACGTTTCAAGAGACACGCTGAAATTCCCGCCTCTAAACCCTTTAGCAGCAGCATACCGATCTCTGGAAATGGCACGCGACGGCCGCACCGGTAAGCCGGGTTTTGTCCTTCTGAAAAACACGACTGCCTTTTCAGTCGGTCACATCCTGTGTAACACGGGGGGACAGCACCCACCTCGGGAGGTATCGAAACAGGAGAGCAGAGCTAGCGAATGCAGCCAGGCCTAGGCGATCGCTGCTCTTCGCTGAGTTTTTTCCTCCCCTTTGCCCCATCTCCTTAAACCAATGACCCACCGGAGAGCGGCAGCTTCCGCTCAAACCAGGCATGCTGGCAGGGCACGAGTGTTTCTCCAAAGAGCATCGTGAACAGGGCCTCCGGGGATATTCGCAATGCGTGCGTGTCAGGAGACAGGAAAACCGTTCATCTAGAAGGATGGTCTCCTCCCTCATGAGGAGCTGATTTTCCCCTACACACCTCTCCCTCCGCAAATTCCCGCTGCGTTAATGCCCGGTGTTTTAAACGTGGTGGATCGGGTTTGTTAGAATAAAGGAAATACCACATGCAATCAAGAAAGGCTCCTTCTACTACACGAAACCCTTTCAGCAGTGAAGAGGTGTAAACTCTTGCCTCTTTCCGTCACGTGGCATCAGGCTCCACGTCAAAGTGCCCTTCCACTAGCGTCACCAAGTTCTTCGACGTCCGCCCCCTGTTCAGTGCCGGTCCTCGGCGTAAGAACCGTGAGAACGTGGGAGGCCGGGCGCTCCAAGGGTCCGTAAGGTGGCCCGATACTGCTCCAGCGACGCCCCGAACTGCCCCTGAGGGTCAGAGTTCCGCTCACATGGCCCCTTTCCCGTTCGAGAACACAGATGGGGAAGGAGGGTCACGGGGCGGCAGCACCGACAGCACCGGCCAGACGCTCTCACAAGTGCCGGGGCTTCTACAAAAACTCACCCAGTGGTCAAAACTTCCTTCTTCGAGACTCCTGCCTTCATCAGCATACCCCAGAAAGCCAGCACCCCTCAGCACTGTCCGAACCAGAGACCGTTCCGACGGCAGAGCTGGGTGGAGAACCACAGCTCATTCTCCGGACAGCTCACAGCCCAGGAACGTGCCGCCGCGCACCGTACCTCGGTCAGGTTACCGCCTCTGCGCTGAGCAGAAGCAACGAGAGCGTTTAGACGGCCACCGACCGCGTCATTCTCTCTTGCTAGAAAAGCTGAGCAAGGCTACATCCCACGCATCTCTGCGACGGAGCTAACCCGGTAGTTTCTCAATTTTTAACTCAGAGGGTTGCTGCTCGAGAGGCACCTCCCGCCTCTTTCCGGGACGCACCCGGCGAAGACAGCTACGCGAGCAGCATCCTCAGAACCCCGCGGGGATTAGCGCGCCGCCTGGATTTTCAGGGAGAGCGCGGGGGGGTATGACAGTCAGAGAAGCCTAAGCCGAGGCAGACAAGCAGCCTAAGCCCCGGGTTCGCCGACCTCCGCTCCCCAAATGGCCTAAAGCGCTGGGGTGTCTTCCCTCAGCCAAGGTCAGAGGGAACCGGACTGCAGGTCACAGATACCACGGAGTGGGAAGACGAGACTAGAAAAGGATCTCTGCGCAGTCTTTCCGACAGGCTTCTCCCTCCTTCAGTTCTCAGCTGCTGTTGTGCTGTCGCTAGCTTTGGGTTTGGATTTAGACTTGAGGGAGAAGCGCTTGATGAGGCGTCGGGAGAAGCTGCCGGCTTTCTTCCTGGCTGCAGAGTTGGCAGTGACGTTGGATAAGTCATCGTGAGACTGGCTCAGGCCCGCTTCCTTCTGCTTGCTCCTTCTCCGGAAGATGAGCTTGGTACCGCTCCGAAGAAAGCTAACTGTGGAGACAGAAAGGAAAGAGATTAAATCCACGATAGTATCCTGCCCCGGTGAGACTCAGGGGCTACAAACGCACCCAGCCGTTCGGCCACCCTCAGATGAGCGGCAAAAACCTTTTTTGCCCCAAACAGCGGAAACACACGGCAGGGCAGCGAATCCCAGCTCTCAAGAGCCAGGCAAAGTCTACGTTTGGGACAGACCCTGACAGCAACAAGCTGCTTTGGTAAGCGCACCACCACGCGTCCCCTCCGCATAAACTTCCTTTTACACCACAACGTCCTCCCTTCGGTGGAAGTGTGCAGAATCGTAACAGAAAGCTAAGACTGACACGAACAGAACACAGGTGAAAACACCTGCACCTGGAGACAACGCCAGGAACGCGGCAGGGAAAAGGCCGCTCAGACTAGCCCGTCTCAAGGGCACCCGGATTAGCCAGTCATCGAGTCCGCGCAACGGCTCCCTGCAGTTTCGCAAGGCGCCCAAATCTGGAGACAGAGAACGGCAACGGCTCCCGATGACTCCCGCGTGCAGGGCGGAACAGGGACGCCGATCGCCGTCGGCCCCAAACAGGTGCAAAAAAACACATCCAAAACCTGCACGCCATACAAAGCTACAACAGTTCTTCCTACAGAGGGTGCTTGTTTCTGTTTTCTTCCTCCTCTTTCCCATCTGTCATGTTTCCCAGGAATCTGGGCCACACACCTTTCTACCCCCCAACGTGCAAACAAGGGGTCCCCGCCGTTCAAACCGTACCACGGTCCAGCCCCCCAAATTTGACCCGCTTTCGCATTCTGAACAATCGAGATTTTGGCTTGTGCTCATTCATGTAACTTTTAGCTGACCGAAATGGTCACACCTACAAGCGGACAAAGCCGAGGTGCGCCATTCACCTAACCAACGCGCACCCGAAAAGTCTAGACTAGCAGCTCAGTTGGGGCAGGCCTGCTCTGCCGTTTAAAAGCAGAGAGCTCGTGTGGACATCCTACAGCACGACAGGTCCGAAGTGCTAGCTACTCCGATGCTAACGGAGAAAGAGGAAGGGCACCGAGGCCCATCTAATCCTCACTGTCGGGCAGCCTCCATTTCCGTGCCAGAGGCAGCTGAGTTCAGAGGAGCAATTGTTATTTACGGACGTCCCCCAGTTCACCGACCCAGAGGCCAGGGAGCAAAAACGAGTTCTCAGGAACGCACAAGCTGCGCAGGGATCCCATTTAACAGAGCACAGAAACCAAAAAGGCCACAGGAATCGGACACCCGCAAATAGAGGAGTTTGGAACCGCTCCAGCAGGAAGCGTGGGAGAGAGGTAGGCTCTGCAGGCTCCAGCAGAAGCCGCTCTTCACCACGCCAAAAGCCGGCTGCGGCCTCTGCACTTGGGCAGGGAACTCGGACGTTACTTTGCTGTCAAGTACAACCGGCTAACGTTAGCTACCATCTAGCGGGTCATCCTTACCTTTGTGATCTTTCAAGCTTCTGGTCTCAAGGGCTCCTGTTGAGCCGGTTTCAGACTCGACATCTTCCACCGATGGTCTCTCAGAGATGTCTGATCGCGTCGTCTCATCCAGCTCCTGACTGGCTCTTTGTCCTGACGGCGACGCTTCTGGCAGCCGCGATGATTCGGTAGAATCGTGCGTCCGGTCGGCCGCGCCCTCTGCTGCAGAATCCCCGTACACCGTGGCCTCCATGGATGCAGCATAACCCAAAGAAAGTGCCATTTCATCCTGAGCGATCGGTACCTGGAGGGGGGTTAGAAGGTCAGACAGGCAGGAAGACAGCGTCTAAAGGATCGCATTCATCTCCCTTCTTCCATCCACACCTGCATATGCGTGTTCTGGTTCCGATCCCGACACGCAATTGTCACTCTTGTGCCGAAACACGCCAGAATCTAGCCGATTCCAAAGCATTCCACAGCACCTCCCTCGCTCCCGGAGGCAAGTCCAAGGAGAACTCCTTAGATTCTCCGTGAGATTCCCAACCAGCTACAGCAGCAGCCTCCCTTTCTGCAGCTGCCGTTCGCAAACTGCCACCGGCAACTGCCCTGTGGACCAGCGAGGTACCTTTGACGCTCATCGGGAAGCGGCGACCGGCCGCAAGGAAGCAGCGAAAGGGTTCTGCTGAGTGAATTGGCCGCGCTGGCCCCCTCCCGCACCGGTCCCTATGGTACGGGGCGGTTTTGGGCACGCATCCCTAGAAACTGCCTCCCAGATTGGAAATGGAGCCCTCTAGCTACCAGAGACCTTGGAAACTCCTGAGATGATCAGCGTGCTACGTTTTGTCGGGGTCTTCTTGGCAGGCTTGTTATTCGTCTCGGTTAGCTGCCTGATCGCTGTCTCGGCCACCGGATCCAAGCCGTTGGGCATATGGCTATCCCCTGAACACAAGAAAGATGTGCTTGAAGTAGCAACGTCCAGCACAGACGAGAGGTCGCTCGCTGACTGCGATGCTCGTAACAGGCAACGACGCGTACACGAAGGCAGAGAACAGAATTTATTAGGGACACGCCCAAATAAACCAAAAGAAGGAAGCCCCATATGGCTCTCGGCTCTTTAAGGCAGCCAAAAAAGTTTTATTTCCCACCAGGCATATAATTAACATACCCCTCCCCACTCAACAAAGGCTTCCAAAGGCTCCCAAGAGTCTGGGCAGCCTCGGCCACAAACCGTGAAAACAGTCGCAGTGCTCTGTTCCGGAGATGACTGGAGACCTGAGCACAGGGTGAGCAAAGCTCTTTGGGTCCAGATAGCCTGGAATGTTCTTGTCAAGCAAGGAAACATCCAGAGTCATGGACCAGATAGCCAAAGGGGTCTTTCCTTTACCTGCCCCCACCCGCCACCACCCCTCCACCCACACCTTCGCTCAGGCGCTCAGACATTCTCTCCTGCAGCAAACACAGAAGAGTTCGGTGACCCGCGTTCAGGCCGCCGCTCTCCAGGAAAGGCTAAGGAACACAATCGCTCCGGTAACAGCCTCGGATTTCCAAGCACTTACGGCTACCGCCGGTCAAGGGGCCGCGAGCGCAGCTGCTCTCCAGAAGCACCGTTGTCTTCTTTTCAGTCACTTCCACCTTGGAAGGCGACCTCGATGGTGAATCTTCACGGGGAAAGGGAGCGAGAGACACAGACACACCAGTAAGTGGAGGTGAAGGCAACTTCACGACTGTATCGTGGCCACCTACGCCACCCCCAAAAAGCCTCGAGAGCCTGCGGAGGCCGGCTCCATGAGGCTTTGCAGCAACCAAAGAGTAAGAAGCCTACTGGAAAAAGACACGTGAAGCAGTCCCACTGCAAGACCCCATTCATCTTGTTTTCCCACCCCCTCCTCACGGAATATCCAGCACCGCCTTCATCAGGATGTCAGAACACAAGCAGCAACAACCACTAGAAAGCAAGGTCAGTGTGCTTTTGGCTTTAACTTCTTTAGCAACAAAGAAAATAGAGGGAAAAAATGCTTCACCTGACATGACGCAGAGGTTACACGGCAGCGTACACGTTAGCGCCAGGACCTCCCGCCAGCAAAGGACTTCAGAGTGGCTCGTCTCTCACCTCCCTCCAAACACATCGATTCCCTCCCTCAACACTACACGCGAGTCTCCAGCCAGCCACGAGACGCTAAGGGAACCGCAATGATGCCCATGTTCGACCCGGGAGACAAAAGCGCCACGCGAGGCATGAGACCACAACGACCACGACGGCTACACGGTTTTGCTACCGCCCGCGTGAGCAGCCTCGGGAATATTGCGGCTGTGGCCGTGCCCCCGTAGCGGCCACACGTACAAGACGCCTGTTGCGGGGCAGCCTCACCCAGTTTGCAGTCTGCCTTGGGCCGGGACTGAATTGTGGTGACAGTCGTCACGATGGTGCCGTCAGGCATGATGGTCCGATCCATCTCCACCTTCTTAGTGGGGGTGATGCTGGTTCGCAGCGAAGTGGCGTGCTGAGCGTTCAGAGATGCGGGAGACTCCTGGAATAGCAGCTACAAAGAGTAAAGCAGAGCTCAGACAGGCTCTCCTCCTCCTAGACGGAAAGGCAGGCATATGGGTGACAAAAGCGACCGCTCTGGGCACCGAGGAGCCACCCCCGCTCCAGCATCGGTTGAACGGAGTTAATTCTCGGGGACTGAGGGCCGGGCGATGCCCCTTCTCGGCCTAAGGGTCCGCCAGTCCCCTGCGACAAACCCAGGCCTAATCAGGCTCACACGGTGAAGCCGTCCCGAGCACGCGTTTGTGCCGAGCTTAGGGAGTCACGGACTCACCTCCAACATAATGGTAGCTTCAGCCGCCAGCGACCGCCCAGCTCCCGAGGCCAGCGAGCAGACCTGTCTCCCGGATGGCTGTTTGCCCAAGGAATCAAGCAAAAGCGTGGCGTGTGCCAGCAGCACATCTGCGAGAAGGAACAGGAAAACAAAACACACCACACGACCTCAGCGCCTCGATATCTCCCGGGCAACCCCCGCTTTTGGGAAGCATCCCCATGAGCCAGCAAAGCCGATCCCCAGGACTCCAGTAGCCCCCAGGTTCGAGGGAAAGAGGGGGCGGGCAGCGTTCCTCTGCTCTTCTTTACCAATCCAGAGTGCAATTCCCTTAAAGAGGGGCCGTTGCACAGCCTCCATCAAAATCAGGCGCTGCGGTTAGTCCCTGACGGAGCACAAATGAACAGATTTAAGAGCCTCCTGCAACGCTCTTCCAATACACGTGGGCAAATCCCCACACGCTTCTCCCCGCTTCAGAGTGGAGACGGGTGGGCCACGGGAACCTCCCTGGTACCAAGAAGGCCAGAGTAAGAGCATTTCGCTAAGAAGAACGCTTTGGGTTTACTTCACACAGTCAGAGGCTCACATAAAGTTGGATACGAAAAATCCTCGGCCGAGTTCATCACGCATCGTACCAACACAGAACTACCACAGGTTCAAAGCACAGGAAGTCCCGGGGACATTTTTGTCTCCCCGTCTTACAGCCATCCATACTCACTTGCCCCTCCATCGCTGTTCCCCAGCACCTGCAGCTTCAGCTCTTTACTCCTGGGTCCCAACTCCCTGTTGAAACAGAAGAAGAAGGACTGGTATTAGGCAAAAAGTCCACGGAGCAAACAACCCTATTCTGTAATCCCAAATGCCCCGTCGCCTTTTCCAAAGCTCCACTATGCGTGGACTACTCTGGAGGACACGACAAGGAGCAGCAAACTACACAGAGGAGAACTCTGGTTCATGTCCCCTACAGGGCCAGCCATGTAGGCTGCCAGGGGAAGCTGACGGGGCGATCTGTCCGGAATGCTGCGATTTACGCTCCAGGCCTTCTCCGCCCGCCGCTCCCAAACACCGCCCGTGATCAGCGCTTCTGCCCATCTGGTTAAGACACAGAGCGTCCAGGGGAGCGGGAAATAGGCATGCAAGCTGGGGCCCATTGCCAGAACCAGGAGCCTAAAACGCAGGCAGCACAAACACACGCCGTCCTGTGGTGCTTACTTCACCTCTGCACCATCCGCATCGGTTACTACACCAGAGTAACAACACCCAGAGCCCGTGCCAGTCCGCCTCCACCATGCCAGCTGGAAGGAGGGCAGACACTTACAGAAAGAGCTCCTCATTCCACTCCATCTCTGCAGCAGCACCGGCACTGCCAGCCATCACCGGCCTCGTCCGCTTCTGCTGCGGGGGACTGTCTAGCTCTGCCACGCAGCGTATCTCCCCGAATCCTGCAACAGAGGGACGGAGCACACGCGTGCGCTCATCAACGCGAGGCGGTGGCTCGGCGGACGCACGCCTCCGTTTGCCGTTCAAACCCACCCAAAACATCCGCTCGCTCCATTCTCACCGCCTGCACGCTCGCCCCTGCAGCTCAGCGATGTTTTCACGCTTACCTCCCTTCCCCTGGCAGCCCAGGTTCAGCACTCGAAGATTCCGGAGCAACAGCTTAGAACCCAGAGGAGCCACTGCTGCTCCAGCTGGGGACTCTCGTGTTGTCTTAGTACTGGGTACCTGAGGAACCAGAGCGAGATCGGTGCCTTTAGCGTTCACTCGCCAGCAGACAGACACGTGACGATTGCCCTTGCATCTACTACGTAGTTCCTCACACCAGCACAGGGGAACACTCACCGAGCCATCAAGAGAGGCTGCGGGTTCCCCAAGCTACAGACCTCTGGTGGGCCCCCACGTTCTTAGATAGAAATACAAGGCAGATGGGAAAAGAGGCAAGAACAAGCTTGCTGGCTGCCAGGCAGACAACTGAAGATGACAAACCATCGACCGTTCCGCACCTGCAACGGCTGCCCCCAACAGAGCCCTAGCGTTCAGAGCAACAGACTGCCGAAACAGAGATGCATCTTGGGCAGTCCAGCTCCGCCTCGACGCAGCGAGGAAACAAACAGAACCGCCCTTCAGAGCACTTTCTATTTACCCCTACTCGCCATGTCGCTGCACCCCGACTCCTGTGACAGCTCAGGCCAGGACACGGCCATTGCCCAGAAGTGAGTCTCTACCCTCAGATTCCTGCCTGAACCTCAGCGCTTGGAGGCATCCCAGGGCGCAGCGTTTGAGGCACAAGAATGACGCGAGGAGAGAGCCTTACCGTGCTGGCCCCGGCGGTGCAGGCCTTCAGATTCACCATCATGGCTGGCTGCGTGCTGATGATGGTATCCTCGATCAGATCCTTTATGGTGGACAGATCGGCTCTCCCTTCGTTCTTCTCTCCGCAAATCAAGAGGAAATGCAGGCAAGTCACGACGAGGCAGACGCATTTTCTCCTTATACTGCTCCAACTACCTCTCCAGCCTCTAAGATGCTGCACAGTCGTTCTCCCAGTAATAACCCCTCAGGTACTCTTCCCATACCCTGTACTCGCTCTCCCCAGCGCTTAAAGCCAAATTCCTATATCCAAGCAAACAAAGAAAAGGCCCCTACCAAAAAAAAAAAAAAAGAAAAAAAAACCACCACACCCGCCAGAAACCAAATGAAGCAACCCAGCTCATTTTGCAGACAACAGCAGGACCTACATGGACAGAAAGCCTTTCTTGCTACGCAGGCTCCCATTCAGCTGTTGCGCCAAACTTGGACAACAGACGTCGGTACCGCTTCGTCCCTCTTGAAGACGCGCTGTTTTGACACAGCCGAGCTAGCATTGATTTCAGGGCGAAAGAATCCCCTCCCTCGCCCTAAAGGGCCACGACAGCCAGTCGCCAACTTCTCCCCTCTGCGGCAGCCTTCCTCCTGGCTCGGCACTGTTTCTGCCCTCCCACCCTTCCTCCGCTCGAGTCCAGCCTCCCACAGTTTGCCGCTCACCTCGCGAAGTTCCAGCCTCGGGAGAACTGAAAGGTTCAAGTCTGGTCTGTCCTTGAACGTCCACGACACCAGGAGACCTTCATTCTGTATCTCCTCCAAGCGGATCTCCACCTAGCCCAGAAAAAATACCCACAGTCAGGAACAGTTCCCATTTCCATCTGGTGGTTTTTGCCCCACTTCAAATTCAGCGACGAAAGGCCCTGACGCCAGTACAACGAGAGACAGAAGGGAAGAACGCAAGCGATCCCGGGCCGATGGGAAGAAGCAGCTGCAGAAGCCCCATCGCTCCATAGCGAGATCTGGCTTCCTCGCTGCCTTGGGAAGCCCAGGCGCCATCAGAGGGAAAAAATGACAGGTTATTTCCTTGGCTGATGAAAAAGCCTGCAGGACAATCTGAAAAAGCGAGCTGGGCACCGACATGGGATATTTACTGAGCTACATCAATTAACCATCGCCAAACCTACGCACGGCCATTTGTAAGTCAGCAATGCGTCCCTAGGAGATCATCCTCGGGTTGAAAACTTGTCCAGGTCGCTGACAGCCTGCAACAATGAACCATGCTGCACGCCATCCCATAGTTCAGTTGAAAAGTTGCACACCCGTACACCCGAAAACCGTAATTAATGCAACAGCCAAACCCAACCGCACAGGAAGAACTCCTAACCCAGTATCTCTGGTAAAACAGGGGAATTAAATTTACCATAGATCTGAGGTAACTGACAGACCAACATTTATTGACTATAAACAAAGGTCCCCAGTGGAAAGTGACACATCTGGGACACAGCAACAAGAGGTGCACAGAAGAGGCAAGGCACACCCAGGAACACAGTACTTCGAGCATTCTGACCAACAGGCACACGGTAACCTCACCAGCGTCTCCCGACTCAGCAGCAAGACCTCAATTACAACACCACAAGCAATTCTCTACAAGAAGGATTAACCCAAAGGAGACCTAGAAAATGCCAGCAAGGAAAGGAGCAATTTGACGTGACAAAAGCCGCTCGGCTTCCAGAGACTACGTGAAGACAGAAAGCGAATGCGGTCGCCTCCCAGACCTAGATTGGCAGCAGGGATTCCAAAAGCCAAGGGGAGAGAGAGGAGCTATTTAAACAGCCGTGGAACGGAGGCACCGATCCAAACCGGGGTGATCTGACAAACGCAGGCTGAAAATTTTACTAAAGCTTTTGGGAGTAAAGGGGTTCTAGAAAAACCTTCCGACTGCAATACCTGCAACAGCAGGGGATTGGCTTCTGCTGCCACAGAGCTAATTGTAAGTTCACCGTGTCTCCCTGTAGCGCAAACAAGTGCACGGTCTCTTTTTAGAACCCTTACCTGAGCCTGCAGCACAGCCAAAGTGACATGATAGGTGTCCACAGAAACAGCAACCGGGGACTGCTGGGTAACGGAGACGGGGAATTTCACAGCTTCAGCTGACAGATGGCAGCACAGCACCTAGAGAAACAAGGGAGGAGACAGTTCATATCCTCCGGGAGAGGCAGCCGAGCAACAGCGAAACGTCTAAAACCGACCGGCAAGGTTGACCCATCGCGGCAGGAAAGAAACATCAGGCCTACTCCCGGACCCGGTTCTGCACCGCATGCCTGCCATTTCACACTGACATTTTTCAGGCAGTAAAGATGTATCAGCGACAGGAGCTCTCTTCTCCCGCTGCAGGACCCCGATATTCAGGCTCAGCATCCGTACGCCCCAGCTCCGCCAACGCATCTCCCCCCGCGGCTCTCCAAGAGCTTGCCGACACGCAGTCCTAGAGCTGCAATCTCGCGAATTCGATGGCAGACCTCGCCCGAAACTTCCCCGGTTGTGCCATCCCCATTGTGCAGGCCTCGGCAATCTCCATCAGACTACGCCATCGGTCGGCAGAGAAACCCCGCGCTATACGATCCAGAACGGCAAAGCCTTACCATGCTGCGGTCTGACTGTTCCTCGCACGTCACGCGACTTATATTCGCGGCTGGCGGTAACTGAGGACCCTCTTCAAATGTGATCTGCACCGAACTCTACAAAAAGAGAATTCTGTTAGTGCCCAGCGGTCAAGGTATCCCAGTTTCAAAGAGGCAAACGATTCCGACATCAGAGACATTCCGGTGCGGCTCCGCAAATCCAGACGGCACGCAGAACCCATGCTGAAATTCTACCCACCTTGGCTCCGTACAGAGAAAGGAAACAAGGTCTCCAGCCGAGGCTTAGACTCGCAAACACCACAAACCTCTCGGGAACGGAGCGTTCAATTTCCGAGAGGATAAGATCATCCTAAAACCAACGACAACTTCGAACGCTCCGTCCTTTGACCCCATCAGAGCCCGACAGGGACACGAACGTCCATTCCCATTTTCTAATGCTCGCCAGTTAGACCTAAGGTGGGCAAGAGAGACCGCGCGCCGCTACATTTCTGTTTCAGTTCACTTACAGCAAGAAGCACCAAAGGAGAAACTACACCAACCTTTCCCCGTCAATCTAACAAAGCAAAAGGAGCACCGAGAAGTCGCACCTTGCACGGAGCTGAGAGAACTTCACGTGCGAAAGCAAAGGACCGAACGCAACAGAACAAAGGACAAAAAAAACTGCCTTCTTTGAAAGGCAAACGCTAAAAACTAGTTGGGAAGCGTCAGCAAGACAGGTCCGAGAAACCAAATCTGTCCAAAGCAGCAGCAACAAGCAACACCCAGCTCCACGAGCAGGGTCTCTAACACGCTTCAAAATAGGAAGACGCGACACATATAAGACACGCATTACGAAAGGTAACGTTCAGAACAAATCAATTCCCCGATCTATCTATAACAGGCGGAAGGTATCATTTAGCAGGTAAAAACATCAGCCAGCTACCAGGGGTACACAACCCTACAGACAGCCCATCTGTATTGATACCCGCACAGCAGAAGCGGCCACTCTTCTGTACCTATGTCTTGGAAGACATGCTGCTCTTCCAAGTAGTCACGCTCGACGGTCTCGCCTCGTAGACGCGACAGCAGCAAAGCCTCTCTGAAAACTCACCGTTCCCACGCGGGACCAGCTAGTACCAGCCACGGCTTTCTTTACAAAACCTGGAACAGTCTGTGCTCTCAAATCACATTACCTGGTCTTATGTGACTTCATACATCCTTTCAAAAGGAGCAGTGGACTAGGGTTTGGAATCTTCCCTATTCTGCTCGACACCAGTCAAAGAAAAACATTCCCCAGTCCGAGGCTGGAAAGGGAACGCCAAGGTGGCTCGTTACGCACAACTATCCCATTCTGGTCATTTTGCACTGCCAGGTGACACCCATCATCTGAAAATAATCACAGCCCTCACTCTGCACATCGAAGGAGATCAAATCCTTTCAAAAAGGGCTGTACTCTGCTACAGTTGAGGATTACAGAACTTCAAGAACACCGCGCTTGACCTATGCAATTAAGATTCATTCCATCTCGTGCGGTCACTTTCAAGTATAACTGCTTAACAAGCCTTATTAACCCTTCTGCTTTTAAGCTGCCTGACAATGCTATCGACTTTAAGCAGGAAAACACCGTGAAAACCGCCCCATAATTGCTGATAAAGGATGCTTGGTAAGGGTCTGCAGCCTTTATTCACGTGACTGTATCGCATGGGTGTAATTTACACACCTTTTAACGGAAAAGGACTTCCCTGAAAAAGGACAGGTGCCATGGAGGTGACACATAACAAAAACAAGCACGGTCCAATTTCTTTCTCTCGTTCCAGCAAGTTATCAAGGGAATAAACCAAGGCAAATGAAGAAACAGAGAAATGTCGAGCTACAGAAGGTATCCTGGACAAACTCCTGTGCAAACATTCCCCAAGTCACGACACCGACCTACAGGGTCCGACTTTACACAGCATATTACGCCGATACAACCTACAACGGCTAGAGGAAGGGGAAGGAACAGTTTCTCGTGCCTTCCCACCTTCACCAATTGCCAGATTTTTGCATGTGGTTGTGCCGCACCGAGCGATCCGCTTTTCTATCTCCAGTCCAGAACTCACTCTGTTAAAAGGGGAGAGACTTTTCCAATCCTGCTGAAAAACTCAAACACGAGCTCACAGCACGTTCCTCAATACTTCAATGGGCTTTTCTTCAAACACATTAGCTTCACGCTAACCTACTTTAGCTCTTGATTTTTCCTACGCAACTCAGCGGGAAGGCTGCCCTTCCCTGCTCATACGACGGGGAAAAAAGGAAACCACGACAAACCCTGGACCTCAGCTGCAGCACCCAAAAGGCCCTGTCCTTGCCAGCAACGGGACCAGTACAGCAGCTTCTCCTCTGCAAACTCCACAACTACAGACCGACCCAAGGGGACTGCTGTGGGACGAAGGAGAACTGACACCAGAGGACTCGGAACAGGTTGCTGTGGAAACCTCGCAGCGGCCGCACCAGCCGGTTCCTCAGGCCCAGCACACACCCTCCCCAGCGCCCAGGGCCCGGCCCACCGGCTCCCCCGGGCCCCCGGCCTCCGCCGCCCCCCGCCCGGGCCCCGCCGTACCCCGTGCCGACGCGCCTGGCTGTTGAGGGCTCGCACCCAGGCCCGCTGCCACTGCTCCCGCAAGGACCGCAGAGCGAGAAGCGCCGCGAGCAACGCCCGGGCCCCGGCCGCCTCCTCCGCCGCCCCGCGCCGCCGCGGCGCCCGCAAGGCCGCAGCCCGCCAGTACTGCAGCAGCCAGGCCGCGACCGTGAGCAGCGAGGCGGCGAAGAGCAGCACCAGCGCGGCCCAGCCCGGGTCCGGCCCCATGGCGCCG
>VZTO01025846.1:25914-35986 GCA_013400615.1 Syrrhaptes paradoxus
AGGAGTGCAGGGGGGGGGGCTGCACCTCCCGGGGCCGCCCGTCCGCCCCCCGCAGCTCGCCCAGCAGCGCGGCCGCGCCCGGGCAGCTCCGGTGCAGGAGGCGTTTCTCCGCGCCGCGCTCTCTTCCCCCGGCGGTACCGGGCCTGGCCGCACCGGGCGCGCCGCCGTGCTGGGGTCCTGCCGTTACCGAGCTCCGGGACACGGCCGCTCTCTCCGGGAACACGTTTTATTGGGTTTTTTTTTCCAACAACTGAGAAAACGCGTGAGGCAACGGAACCCACCGCGGCGCCGCTTTCCGCTCCCGCACCCCCCGCCGCAGCGCTGCCCCGGGACCCGGCCGCCGCCCGCCCCGCCGCCCGCCAGCGCGGAGCCCGGCCGCCGGGACAGGATGTGACGTACCTGCCTGCGCGCCTCCAGCGGCGCCGGGTCGGAGCCCGTCGCGAAACCGGCCCCAGGCCCGGTCGAGCGCCGCTTCCCGCGCAAACAGCTCCGCGGTCCTCGCACGACTCCAGCGCCGGGCACCGGCGCAGCAGAAAGCGCTCCCGGCGCCGGCCGGTGTCTGCGCAGAGCCCCGCGGCTGTGCCAGGCCCAAAGATGGCGCTGCCGGCGCTGACGGGCCGGAGGGGCGCCGCGCATCCGGTGCCTCCTCTCTAGCGTCCGGCTGGAAACAGGCGGCGAGACGCGTTGGCCGGCGGCGCCCGGCCTCGCTCCGTGCCCTTGCCCGGGGCAGCGCCCGCCGCGGCCATGGCGGCCTGGCCCGCCCTGCCCCTCCTCATCAACCTGGGCGGCTCGCTGCTGGGCTTCGCGGCCACGCTGACGCTGATCCCAGCCTTCAAGGATCGCTTCCTCGCCGCCCGGCTCTTCGGAGAAGACCTGAACAAGGCCTCGCGGCAGCCCGTGTGAGTAGCGCTGCCCCGGCGAGCCGCGCCCCGGGCCCGCCAGCGGCCGGGCTGACCCCCGCCTTCCCTTCCTTCCAGCCCCGAAGCACAGGGCGTGATCAGCGGGGCGGTGTTCCTCATCATCCTCTTCTGCTTCATCCCCGTGCCCTTCCTGAGGTGCTTCGTGGAGGAGCAGTGTGCGGCCTTTCCCCACGACGAGGTGAGGATCGCCCGGTGGCGGGAGCGCGGGGGGCACGGCCGGGAGCGGCCGCGGGGCATCAGGGTCCTGTTCTCTGTCCCGCAGTTCGTGGAGCTCATCGGATCGCTCCTGGCCATCTGCTGTATGATTTTCCTGGGCTTTGCAGATGATGTTCTGAACCTGCGCTGGCGGCACAAGCTCCTTCTTCCCACCATGGCTTCCCTCCCGCTGCTCATGGTTTACTTCACCAGCTTTGGGAATACGACCATTGTGGTGCCCAAGCCCTTCCGGGTGCTGCTGGGCATGCACCTGGACCTGGGTAAGTTGCGAATCGTCCAAGCAGAAGGGGTCACCCAACGGCACCGTGTGCTGGAGGGGGAACACACAAAGGATAAGGTTAAGTAACCAGGTGCAACTCCACCCACTAAATATTAGGCTGGAAAGACCATCCAGAAACCCAACACGCGTTCAACCACTCGTAGAGAGGCACCAATCATTTTTCCAGGATCCTGGTGATTCAGCTGAGCGCCAGGCACAGCACTTGGCCGGAGACACCAGAACGACCGAAAGACAGCAGCAGGGCGCTAGGGCCTGCCGCCGTGTCGCGATGGTTTGCCACGTTCGCCGTGTCATACGGCCGATTCACAGGAGGGCGTGACTGATTAACCTATCGCTATCAAAACTCACCTGGATCGCTAGGGAACAGATTGTTGTACAAATCCAGAAGCGAGAGCTTCGGTGGATTGGACCGGAGCCTGCTTCGGCTACTGAAGCGCGCGGCTGGCTCTGTTCTGCAGGTATCCTCTACTACGTGTACATGGGCATGCTAGCGGTGTTCTGCACTAACGCCATCAACATTCTCGCCGGAATCAACGGAATCGAAGCGGGGCAGTCACTGGTGATAGCTGCTTCCATTATCATATTCAACATCGTAGAGTTAAACGGTAAGGAAGACAACAGGTATGGCTGCAGGTGCAAAAAAGCCAAGGGACATAGAATCCCAGATGTAAATATCTGGTATTACTAAAAATCAATGAGTCCTTGATGCCTTTTTTTTTTTTTCTTTTTTTTCTATAGGGGATTATCGAGATGATCACATTTTTTCTCTCTACTTCATGATTCCCTTTTTTTTTACCACACTGGGGCTGTTTTACCACAACTGGTAAGAGGATGGACGTTCAAAGTTTTTTCAAAAGCATCCTTTCCAATTACTTTCTCCCTTGTCACACAAACAAAACCACTTACCAACGCGCAGGTGGGACACCAGAGCATAGACATAGAGCATACAGCCAGAACCAAGAATGCAAAGCATCGATGCACCGGTAGCTTTTTTTTGTTTTAATTAGAACAATTTCGGTCACACAGGCTTACCAAAATGCGCAAAATACTCTCCTGTGTATGTCTCGCTAGTCCTTTCTTCGTACCGTATTCTCTGCAAGTCAGGCTGTGGGTCCCGGTCCCACAATTCTTAGTGTAAATACCCGCAATTGTTGTTTTTACTGCGTCAGTCTGCCGCAGTTCCCTCTCGGCCCCTAACTTGCCACGTGGGGCTACATTCAGCCGTTATAAAATCATTTTCAGAGCAACAGCTGTCGTGACAGACCTTTGTTTTCCTGTCCTGTGGATCGCAGGTACCCATCTCGAGCGTTCGTGGGGGACACCTTCTGCTACTTTGCCGGCATGACCTTCGCCGTGGTGGGGATCTTGGGGCACTTCAGCAAAACGATGCTGCTTTTCTTCATCCCACAAGTGCTCAACTTCCTCTACTCGTTGCCTCAACTCTTCCACATCATTCCTTGTCCCCGTCACCGGCTGCCAAGGTAAGGTACCCGAGTGACCTATAATGGGACCACACGTTGTGCCTTTTATCTCCAACATCAGCTAAGAAAGGTGATGGTAGGTGTTCTTGTTAAAAGCCATCAAAGTAAGTTTTGTAGTTAAAAGTTAGCTGGCTCGCTCTGCCAGCTACGGTCAAGTCGTACAGTAGAGGTTTCCCAAATGAGTTAATGTTTCTGACCACCCCACGCCCTCCAGATACAGAAGAGCGATTTTTAACAACGTTAGAATATGATTATTCTCAGCTATGAGACTCAGAGAAATTGCTACAGGCCGCTTTTAATGCTGTGGCAGTAGGATCTGCTAAGATTTCACAGCAGCGAGAATTCTGTGGCACTGTGCCCTGTCAGCTACTGTCTCTGCAGATGTGAGATTCTTCTGTTTTATTTTTAAAACTAGACAGCTTTATGCATATATTGGGGGTGCGGCGAGGAGGCATCTCCTGACTCTGCCCAATCTGAGGGACTAGGTATCAGCAGCTGGCGTTAAGGGTATCAGATTATTCCTGCTTTTGCCACCACCGGATTTCTTTCTCAACTGCTCAGCTAGATCTGCTTGTATAGGGATCTATCCAGACTAAAATTTGAATGTTTCTTTTAGGCTCAATCCTAGTACAGGGAAGCTGGAGATGAGCTACTCCAAATTCAAAACTAAGAGCCTCTCTGCCCTGGGAACAAACATTCTGAAGGTAATATCTAGAAAACATTCAAAATCCACACGTGTTTTGAGGCAGCGATCAAATGCGAGAGGAACAGGATGGGAGGGAATGCAGAACCTCGGGGTTTGCCTGGCTCAAAAATATTCCGCTTACTCTGCCACCGTCCCTCGCAGTCACTCGATTTTGTTAATAATCAATCTTTCAGAATAACCGCACATAGCGGTGTCCCGGGACCGTGGTAACCCTGAGCTGTCTTTTTAGTAAGAGCACGAGCCAGACTTCAGGGACGGTACGGCAAAAGGGATCTTGAGCAAAACCGGCCAGCGAGCGCCAGACATACCTGGTGAAATAGCGCACGATATTTCCTTCCCCAGGCGGTCAAGATCTTACGCGTAGTAGATGTGAGGAGCGGAATGGACGAAGATGGCGAATACACCGAGTGCAATAATATGACACTCATTAACCTGGTTATAAAGTTGATTGGACCCACACACGAGCGAAATCTCACTCTCCTGTTGCTACTCATTCAGGTCAGACAAATGCTTCCTCCAGCAGAGAGTTGTACTCCACGATAGAAACAGATCCAAATTGGTCTCCAGCGTTTCATGGGGAAAGGGGGAAGTGAAGTATCATGCTCTTTACACTGCAGAAATCCCCCGCGGATACCTACAATTCTCAAAGAAAGAACCGAGGACTTGGGTTAGAATTCTGCCTTTCCTCTTTCTATACCTAAAAATTTAGCCTAAATGTTGTCATCTAGTGAAACGAGGCATGCTGGAAAGCATAGCCAAAAAAAAAAAAAAAAAAAAGCATAGCAAATCCTTTCCATCGGGAAAGGAGGAATCTGTTGGCCTATGAACTATTAAACATTTCTGTTGTCTGTCTGATTTTTACCTAGGTCCTGGGCAGCACCATTGCATTTTCGATCCGGTACCAGCTCGTGCGCTTGTTTTATGATGTCTGACTGGGCTGTCGGGAGCAGGGGACGGAGTTGTAGCTGCCCGTCAGTTTCCTCCAGTTGCTGACCAAATGATTCAACCAATCTTACTCCGGCTCTCTGAGAACCTCAGGAAACCTCTCAAAATGCAAGGAACTACTCTAGATGGGCCGGTCTTGAACTGTAATTATTTTAATATTTTTTTTTTGTGCACAGAAGGCTTTTGTCCGATTCTGCTGACAGAAAAGATTCACTGATACTTGGACGTCATTGTTACTGGGAATACCTTTCACAGGGCAAGTAAATGACCCAAATGTTTACTGACAGCACTTTGGTAAAGTGGGAAAGATGAAATCTCAGTACATCTAACAAGCATATAACTGTTCCCCAAGAGAGAAAACAGGAACTTCAATTTCAGCGTACAGCAGAACAAGTAAACCAGAATCCTCTCCTGGCTTCTCCAATCCCGTCTGGTCCATGGGCATAAAGTAAACGTGTTATAAATCATACCCAAAGCTCGGAGAGCTCTGAAAATAAAATAACTCCTGGTACCCTTTCCCCTCCAGTGCTTTGCCTTAAGAATATTGACATGCAGTGAAACTATGCTGCACGATATGTCTCTGTGGCCTCCTACCCTGCTAGGGGCCGATCCTTTCTGCAGTAGATTCCCTCCCCTTTCACAACTGCCGGGGATGTTTCCGCCGTGCTTTTATTTCCGAAAATCTTTATCATCTGCCTTCCTTCATGGAAGAGGACGTGTCTGGAACAGGCTAGCAGAGTAAGGATGGCCGTGTCCTTGCATAACAGAGGACATTGGTAAAAGCCTTAGATTAACATGGAACTAAAAGCCTGCAGGCTGCAATCACATTTTCTTCAAATACAAATCGTTATTTATTATAGCTGTGTCTGGCATCATTGTTTACTGCAGAATTGCCGCCTACCCGACAGAAAAACACCTAAGAGCCACTGGAGAGGTTAAAGAGTCAGCAAGAGAATAACGGGAGTGTGAAGTGCAATAATGCAACAGCAAAGAGAGAGTCTGAGAAGGGTGATGGAAGAAGTGGCCGAGTCCATTACCTTAATGGGTGCAAGGCTCCCGCGCTTCCACGCACCCAAGCCCAGGCGGTAAAGAGAACATGTTCGCGGTAGGAAAAAATGCACGTCTCCAGCAACAGAGAAAACACACAGCACTCAAATGTGAATGGTACGAGTGGATAAATCCTCTTCCTCCTCTCCAGGCAATCAGTTTGGAAGTCTCCTAGTAGAATATTCATATAAATATATGTGTGTACACACAAACATTATTAATCCCTTCAGCAGCTGGCTTTAAACACTGTCTGTCCAGCTAGATTTCCTGGCCCTGGGGCGTAAGAACACCCAAGGTCTGCAGTGCCACTCTACTCACTCTTGCTCAAATCTTCTCACCTAGAGAGGGAAATTAATATCTCCGCTAGCTGATCCCGACGTATGGCCTTCCAGCAGCCGGCCCTCACACACACACCCCGTTTTCTCCACTAAGCGAGGCGAGACAAACTGCAGAGACAGACTGCCCACCAGCGAGACCCTCACACAACCCCTCCTCCACCCTGCCTCTCCTCCCTGTTCCCGTGGTTTTTCCTCTGAGTCCCCTTGGACTCCTTCCCTTCAACACCCCATACGGCCTCTCGCGTGTTCCCAGAGCCCCTTAAAAAGGATCTCACGGGAGGTTTTGAAAATGTCCAAACATCACCGTAAGCCCAGTACCCCTCCGGGGGGGGGGAACCTCCTCAGTCTGCCGGTACCCCGGGAGAGGGAAACCGGGCCGAGACCACGGCCTGGGCCCAGGGGCCGACCCCGCTCCTCAGCCGGGGCACACACACACCCCGAGAGGCGGCACAGGCCAGAGCTGGTCTGGGAGCGGGGCCGCCGCCTGTCAGCGGGTCCCTGAGCTGCCCACGGGTGGGCGGGAAGCGTGAGGCCCTCCCTGCGAGACAGGCCGCTCGTTCCGAGCGCGACCAGCGGCAGCAGCGGCCCCGGTCCCCCGCCGCCAGCGCTGCCTGAGGCGGGGCCGGTCCGAGCGGCGGCGCCACACCCCCCCGGGCTGGGTATGAATTTGGCGCCTTACCTTCCCATTGGGCGGCCCGCGCCGCCAATAGAGTCGGGGCAAGCGCTGTAGCATCGCCCAGGCGGCTAATCAGCAAGAAGCTTCTTCTGGCAGACACACCAATAGCGAGGAGCGGCGGCGCTGTCCAATGGGCTGAGCCGTACTTCGCAGAAGGTTATAAAAAGGCTGAGTGGCAGCCATCCCACCTCACTTCGCCGCGGAGCTCCGGAGGAGGAGGCATTGCGCAGAGCGCAGCGAGGCGCCATGTCTGGCCGTGGGAAGAGCGGCGGTAAGGCCCGAGCTAAGGCCAAGTCTCGCTCGTCCCGAGCCGGGCTGCAGTTCCCGGTGGGACGCGTTCACCGGCTGCTGCGGCGCGGGCACTACGCGGAGCGGGTGGGGGCCGGCGCTCCCGTGTACCTCGCCGCCGTGCTCGAGTACCTGACGGCCGAGATCCTGGAGCTGGCGGGAAACGCGGCCCGAGACAACAAGAAGACGCGGATCATCCCCCGGCACCTGCAGCTGGCCGTGCGCAACGACGAGGAGCTGAACAAGCTGCTGGGCGGGGTCACCATCGCGCAGGGCGGCGTCCTGCCCAACATCCAGGCCGTGCTGCTGCCCAAGAAGACGGGCGGCGGCGGCGCGGCCCCCACCAAGGCCGGCAAGAAGGGCAGCGGGCAGCAGTCGCAGGAGTACTAGGGCGGCCGGCCGAGCCCCCCCCCACCACCACACAAAGGCCCTTTTCAGGGCCACCCCCATTGCTCACGGGAGAGCTGCGATCTGCGGGGGGCGGGGAGGGGGCGCGGCTCTTTCCCGGGGCTGGCGGCGGACTGCCCGCGGGGCGGCGCTGCGGAGCACAGGGCGCTGGCGCCCCCGGCGGGCTGGCGGCCGAGCGAGGGCCGGGCTGAAAACCCGCCCAAAGAGCGGCTCCGCAAAGCCCGGCCCGGGGGTGCTTGCACTGTAACTGTATTTATCGTGTTACAGCCCGTGGACGCTGCACAGAGAATAAACAATGCTTCCTTTCCAAAACAGGAGCCCGGGAAGGTGCCGTTTCAGTGTTTCTGCAAGGCACCGTAATGCACGAGCCCAGCAGCAAGCACAAGGAGCCGCAGTAAAAGGAAAGGGCTAAGTTACACAGAAAGGCACAATTTGGGCTGAATCACCCTCTTCAGCTCCCCGTTAACCTGGTTAGTACGAACTAACCATCTCAGATTACCCTTGTAGACGTGCACAAGGGAAACCAGGCTAGCTGTCCACTTCCTAATTTACTTCCTGCCAATTAAAGTTGCATTTGGTAACTGCAAACTTAAGTCCTTACCTCAGCGGACACCTATGGTGATACTTTACTGTGAGGAACCCAGTACAGGGCACCGCATAGCAGTCTTCAGCTTCTGAGGAGTGAACACACCCAAATACTATTAGTGACTCCCGAAAGTACTTCAGTACTGTCCCCGCAGTACAACACTTCAGTACCATCACAGTTAGTCTCTGATTATAACCTGTAATGAGTGCCTTGTTCCTAAATGGAATAGATCACTTAAAGTATTTTTAATTTTTTTTTAACCTAGCTACAAAAATTGTTGAAAAAATCCAGACACTTGGTAATTTAGAGAAAGGCACAGAGGGATGAAAACCTTGAATAGCGTTAACTACTCACATTAGTCAACTTAGTATTTCAAGTTTTTCTGCCCAAACATCAGGTAAGATCTGCGTGAACATTTAAATAAATCCCTTCCTCCAGAGAGCGTAGCGGCAAAGACTTGCTAGAGCTCTAGCAGTCGTGCTGACCACACCGCGCGTTCAGCAGGCATCGTTGAGCTGCCTTGCCACGCTAAGGATATGCTTAGCTCCCTTGCTTAGAAGTAAACTAGCTAGTTCAACACCAAGGCTCTCTGCAGCTTCCTGGGCCCGACCGGGGACATTCTTGGCCGTGATGCCGACGTGCTGCACATCATCGTTTGGTCCATCTTCATTCTGCAAATACAAACACCTCAACGTAAGGCAGCGGGAAGGCGTGGGCAATGAACAGTTAGAGCCAAGTGTGAAATGGTGTAAAAATCCAGTTTCCGAGGAACCGGACCAAAAATAACATATTTGAACAGGTCTGGTTTTGTCATTCAGCTTCAGGTTTGGATTTTGAACCAACCTTGGTTCACGTACCTGTTGGGGATAATGAACGCTGGTCTGCATGGTCTCCTTTAGGCTATCGGACCCATCCAAACTGTAGACTGCTCCTGTCAAATACAACTTGGAAAGGTATACAGAAGGGATTAATACCACGTTAACAAAGAGAAAGCCAACTACCCCTTTAAAAAAAACAAACAAAAAAAAAAAAAACACAAACCACACAAATACAAAGCTAAGTCTGGAGCGGAAGGCTTTTGTCGTGCAGTGGGATCAGCAACAATAGCAGTAAAATAAGAAAATATATAATATATAATATAAGAAAAGTAATCCCTGTTAGGAAAGATGCAACTTCCCAAGGAAAAAGCTGAACTTTTTTCTAGCTTCCCACCTCCTGAATCACACTCCGTTGCGCAAAACCACTGATTTTCTGGGGTCAGAAGTGAGATCTCAGGGCAACATTACCTTTAAAGAAGGAGCAGAGGGGGGGTCTGGTACCTATTATAAAGGCATTTTCAGGAAGACTGAGCTTCAGGAGCCGGACCCATTCTCGTACTCCGGCTTTGGACACAAACCCAGAGGCTCGAGTCAGGAGCCTATCTGCCCTAACTGGCTATAATACCTGCTGGAGTTAGCTTCAGGAAAGGATCAGGGAACACGCATGCACTAAAGAGGTTTTCAGAAATAATCCCAGACAAATACCAAGCGCTCCTCACCTGGCCATCTTTCAGCATGGTGTTGACGGCGACAGGGACGCTACATCCACCCTCCTAAAACAGAAAGCGGTTGACATCAAGGCTTCTACCCAACCTAACGAAAGCAGAGGCCTCTGAAAAGTTCAGGGTCTTCTCGATTCAGAAGTAATGTCTCCTTCTCTTCGGCACACCTACCAAATGTTTCATAAAGGCTCTCTCGGCAATGCAGCATAACACGGTGTCTGCATCGTGCAGGGCAGATACCATGTTCAGTATCTCCTGGTCTTTGGCACGAACTTCCACCGCTAAGGCACCCTGTGAGAAGAAAAAGACACAACATAATCGTAACAGTTCCTCCTCAACTTCACGCATCCCTCTGTGCACTCGGCATTGCCCATGAAACAGAATTGAGAGGCTTGGACGCATTTCACTAAGGGAGCGATGTGCAGGCATCCACAGAAATGAATCACAAAATAATCCGCTGGTTGCGGAGACATCCTACAGCAGCTTCTGTAAAGGGAAGATCAGAACTTACTTCAACCAAGTGTTCAAGATCACGGCAAGCCCAAGCACAGATACAGGCTGGGCAGAGAACGGACAGAGAGCAGCTCTGAGGAGAAGGACTTGGGGGTGTTGGGGGATGAGAAGCTCAACATGAGCCGGCA
>VZTO01025846.1:36024-53326 GCA_013400615.1 Syrrhaptes paradoxus
GGGTAACGGGTATAAGCTAAAAGAGGGTAAATTTAGACTAGACATTAGGAGGAAATTTTTCACTGTGCAGGGGGTGAGGCACTGTCCCAGGTTGCCCAGAGAAGCTGTGGATGCCCCATCCCTGGAGGTGTTCAAGGCCAGGCTGGATGAGGCTTTGAGCAACCTGGGCTAGTGGGAGGTGTCCCTGCCCATGGCAGGGGGTGGCACTGGATGATCTTTAAGGTCCTTTCCAACCCAAACCATTCTGTGACTCTATGTTGTCACCTCAAACCATGCTAGAACCTGTCTCAATGCTGACTGCATACACAGAAACACCCCAATGTCCCTTTGTGACAAGGAAGCTGTATAAATCCAAGCCCCCCAACCTTTTCTCAAGATAAAGACCAAGTGCTGAGTCAGTAACAGTGACGAGACGATTCTTTCCTAAACTGGAAATGAGATGGGAGCAGGGGAGGGAAGGAACTGCACAGTACCTGACAAACACATGATCAAAATCATTATTTCAGAATGAATTTGCAGCTTCATCCCTTGCCGGCATTAATGCAGAGCCAGCTCAGGTTCCGCCACTTTGACGCTTGCCGTGTGACACCGGGTAGGCCCCGACACGCTGCCACACAGGCTGGAACCGTTTGCCCGCCTAGAAACAAGAGTGCCGCCAACGTGCTCCAAGGCAGGTGCTTCAGCTCCACCGTACGGGCGTCCGGGATTTAGAGCACCGTGCGTAAGGGAGGAGGGAGCCTCACAGAGCAAAGATACCCCACAACTGTCCCGCTACGGCACAACGCTGACCCTGCCCCGTATCTGCCGCGTTGCTCCAGCGCAGTTGTGCCGCACATTACCTTCACCGTTTACGGTTTTTCCAGTACCGATGGAAATCAGCCCCTGCCGCAGCAGGTAACTACCGCACAAGGTGTGCCTAGGACAGTGTAACGGCAACAAAAGCCATGGAGGTAGGAATTCTTTGGCAACCGATGCATGAGAAGGATTTGGCACAATAAACTACTCTGACACACTGCTGACAGCTTTCAATACAAAGTACGGCTTGGGACACAAAAGTTGTCGTGTACCTGTCCAACAGCATACAGACAATCTTCAGGGCTTAGGAGCTGAAAGAAAGTAAAAGGAGAGTTAACTCGAGTTGTTCAGAATATAGGAAGCCAGAGCCAAATTCTATGCTCACTCCTAACATCAACTGATTTTGTGCCTGACAAAAAAAAAAAATCACCTCCCCCTTCCCACGCTTCAGTTTCCTGCCCCTAAAGTGAGATAACACCCTTGCCTTCACTTGGACTGAAACAGAAAAATCGCAGCCACACGGGCTGCTGCGTTGCTAGACACACGGATTGTGAAATGCTGGGAGACGATCAGGTTACAAAGCGTTACTGCACTACGGAAAGCTGAACAGTATAAACTTCTGTACAAAGAAAACAAAACCAACCAAAACAAAAAAAAAAAAAAAAAAAAAAAAAAAAAAAAACCAAAAACTCAAAAAACAATCCGTCCTGAAGTGGATCAAATCACGAGGTAACGCAGCAATGGATTCAGGAGAGCGCACGCTCCTCTCCGACAGGACAACCGCAAGGCCCGAGAGGCAAGCAGCTGATGGTTCGGCAGAGAACGGTATTTTCTGCTTTCCCGCTCCTCACCTGGCCAATGCGGTTCTCCCAGCCCATCCTCTTCAGCCCAGCGGCAGCCAGGATGATGGCGCTGAAGTCTTCCTTCTCATCTAGCTTCTTTAAGCGGGTATTTAAATTCCCTCTCTGCAGGAGTGATTAAGCATAGAAACAGCAGGCGCACAGGCATGATGGAATATGAATTCAAGCACTGCCTCTCAAAGGACACGCACGTCATTTAAGAGCGTTATTAACCCCTGACACCTACTCTTTTGGCCCAGCAGAGAACAAGGTCGCTAGGACCAAGGTGACCGTGCCTTTCACCACCAGTTCAGCCGCCCGCGCTGGACCCAGCGGCCCAAATCGCATCAAGGGTGCGGGGAACCACTCGGCATTTGGCCGCACCGCTGTGACAAACGCACAGCAGGCACCCCTCAAGCAGTTTTTCAAACATTAACATAAAATTCATCGGCATCCTGAATCTCAGCTAGGTTAAGGCTGGCCTCTTCTTTACAGAGGACAGAACGGGCTGCGGCACGCTACGCACCCCTCTCGGAACAGGTTAGCGGAGGGCAGGCTTTGAGGAAGCAGTTTGTTCTTGTAGGTCGGGTACACATCAGCCTCGATCCCAGATTTTGCATTAAGTTCTATTTTCCCGTTCGCAGCTTTACACAGCTCCCAGGTTTTGCCAGGAAAGGATACGATATCCCTGAATTCTAACTGGGGGAACTTCCTTTTGAGCTGGGCTGCTCTCCGAAGTGAGCTGGTTCCAATCACACTGTGGGGAAAATAAAATCAATGAAATCCAGAATACTCCTATGCTTACCTCCAGTCAGAAATACGACGTACGACAAAAATGATTACTTTTTTTTTTTTTAAATGGAAATGAAGATCCAAGAACCTGCCAATTATTTGTCTCCTTTGAAGAAAGGAAACCACTCGGTGAGGTTTAGCATAAAGGCAAGCCACCCCCAAGGAACCGATTTACAGGAGATCCTTCTCAAAGGCAGGGCCTAGCCACCATCAAGGACCGACGAAACCTCATTTAAAGACCACTACACTTGTCACAAAAAANCATGAAAAAAAAAAAAAAAAAAAAAAAAAAAAAAACCTCAGCTACCTCAAACAGAACCAGACAAAGCCAGAGAAGTGAAGCTACTGAAATGGAGGAACTTCATCAATGACAGAAACGCAGTGGGAGGAGAACCTTTGGAAACAGCAGGGTGTGTAACTGGAAAGCACAGAAAACTGCCGCTCTGGGCAGGAAGCATTTCCTTTCTAGAGATGTACGCTATTCCCTTTTCTTGGCGCACTGGAACCTAAACCAGATGCCATTTTCCAGCTATCCAGATGTGCAGAAATGCGAGTCTAACCACGACAGGAGAAAGCAAGGAGCTCATCGACTCGCCGCTGCGAAATACCAACCGCCTCCTCCCTTCCACACCCAACCGTCTTCTCCCTCCTTTCCCCACTCACCTCTTTTCAGGGAGGAGACTCAGCGTTTTCCCACAGTTTTTGGGATGAAAGACAACAGCATCAAGTGGGTTTTCCCTTCTACAAAATAAAGCAAGAGGAGAAAGAAGGCTGTTAAGCTGAACAGTTCTGCTGTCAGTCCCCTACGGATATAGTCCCCCCGCCTCTGGCTCCAAAACCCCCCTTTGTCAACGTAAAAGTAAGAATCTCCGGCAAACTTGCCGGCTACGGAAGACTAGGACAGCTCTAGAGTTTCTGCTGTTTCAGAGATTAATCAGAGGGTGGGCAAACTTTGAATACCTAAAAGCACCCGCGCTGCCTTTGCTTTCCTGCCGCATCCACACTTACTTGCAGACAGCACCGATGGTAAAGCCAGGAGGAAGAGAAGTCGGCAGGTCCTTCAAGGAGTGAACCACAAGGTCAACTCTAAAAATTAGAGGACAGCAATCACTGAACAGATGGGCGAGCTCTCAAGGTACCTACCAGACGCCTGCAGGTCATCTACAGAAAAGCCTGAATCCACCCTGGGAATTAACTTGGAGAAGAGGGAGGAATTTCAGGATTCTATAGCCAGAATTACTCTAGAACTCTAGATTTACTCCAGAAAAGCCCCTGCACATTCTCTCTGTCCCTTTTCTCCCACCCATAAAATGAAGACGATACTTTCCTCCCAGCGGCGATGCAAGACACGTTGCAACCACCAGGCTGAATGAGGGGAACACCCTAGAGAGACTCTTCGAACAACCGGTACGTTGTCTGGTATTACGCTTCAAACTGAAAATAAAAGGCAGCCAAAGGAAACGCTAGCTGCTTTGTTACAAGACCAACGCACGCCACTGTAAATCTTTGAGTCTCCGGTAATTTTTCCACCAACTTTCCTCAAAAATGCAGTATCGAGCGCCTATGTGTCAGAGAGAGATGCAGAAGAATATAAATCTACTTTAACCAAGGCATAAGCACTACTGAAACCCTCCTCAGGATATTGAAAAAGAAAAAAAAATGAAATTAAAAAAAAAAAAANGCATTAATTTCTCTCTGCTCTAGCAGGAGCCTGAACGGAGTTTTTCTGTAGAAACAAGTTATACAGAAAGCAGCACAACTTGCCCAATTCTCCTGCATATTTAGCATGCAAATATGTTAATAAACATTAACGTGATAACACTAAATATATTGTGCAATATGTTTTCACCACCATGCAAATTATTTTTAAAAGAACATATTTGTAAGCAGGAATCTGATGTGCACATAACACACAAATCACAGAAAGAAAAAAAACTAACTGGGGCAGACCACGCCACACAACAACTCCACTTCAAAATACCTGGCCTAAGCCCAGGGTAGAAGAGTGGGAAGAAAAAAAAAACCCACAAACCCACAATGACTTATCAAAAAATTTCTTAGCCAGAGAGGTACCAGAAGAGCAGGAAACTAGAGCACGTATGCAGCGAGCCAAAGATGTCCAAAGAGCACCACAAACGCCAGAGGAGGGAGAGAAAACAACAAGCTCTTACTCATTTCTTTCAAGTGCATTTTCCAGCTCTTTGGTGAAGAGGCTTTTCTCCCCGATCTACACATAAACGGAGCAACATGAATCACAAAAGACAAATCTGCAAATATATCATCAAATACAATTACTTCTCGTGCAGAGGAAGAAGAGAACCTTCACCTTGGAAAGTGCCGTATCCAAGATCTTGTCTCCGGTCGTAGACATGGCAACTGCTCAGAGAGAGAGCACAGGTGACATTGAGGCTTGGCCAGAGCACACGGGCAGCGAGCAGCGCAGCATCGCACGCCACCGCGTGAACACAGACTCGGGATAAATACACGAGCTGCTAACTTCTAGAAATACACTGCGCACACGACAAGGGAAACTGGGACTTCCTTCACTGTCCTCAAAAAGAGAGTGAGGGGAAAGAGGGCAGGTTTTGGGAAGAGCTGCCCCGATGGGAACTGCCACAGTCTTTCTCTGGAGCGCCAGCAAACAGGTACTCTGCGGTTCTCTTCAGTGCAAGGTGGGCTCCCGCTATTCCTGCGCTCGGCCCCGGACAGGAATATGTCCCTGATGCACAGTGGGGTACGGCCAGAGCGATACCAGGTTCTCAAATGGAGAAACTAACACCATCTGCATGATATACTCGGAGCTTCAATCATCAGGAACTTATAAAACCCACCCTTCTCCCGCTCAGCCACACAGCCTAACTGAACTCAGACCGTACTCTCGGATAAGCAGGGTCGAAGCCTCCCCCTCCTGACAGCGCTCTACACGCACCTCTTGTGCACAAAGATAAGCGGCTGGCTCCTGCTGCCGTCTACCCCAGGGCAGCATCCAAAAAAAACTTACCAATCTCGAAGCGGAGGTCGGGGTATAGCTCACGGAGCATCTCAACTACGCTGTCGGTCTGAATCCGGGCCAGCTGCAACGAAGCAGAAAGCAAAGCCCTCTACAAAGAGCACATCGTCCATACAGTGGCTAGAGAGGACTTGGCCATTCTTCGATGGGCAAGGATGCGTGACCACTACATTCTCTAAATCGAAAACATCAGAAATAAGCAGCCCCAAGTACAATCGCTCACATGTACGAACACCTTGAACCACGTGAACTCGTATCACGACCACAGCATCTCACTGAAAACCTTCTTTTATCAACTAAATGGCAGCAGAACGTCTCCCATACCCGGCACCACTGCAATCCAAGCACCAACAGGGCAAAGCAGAGACTTGACTGAGTTAGGAAGAAGCGACTAGAGCAGAAGGCTGCATGTCAGGATTCGCACGCTCTACTTCCAGCTGTGTTATTAAGGTCACTAGCTGTACCCCAGTCAGAAATTCCTTTTCTCTGTGGCACCTCAGTGGCCTTATTCATCGACAGAATTTACCTACCCAACCCTGAGCCACTTGGTTTTGCCTCTGCAGATTGCGACTGCTGAAAGACGCCCGCTTGCGGGCAAGCAGGCAGAAAGGTAAGCGGGCAGGCGGGCAGAAAGATAAGCAGAACCATCCTCCTGTTGCTCAGTGACAAAAGAACGAGTCACATCGCGTGCTGGGTACTTTGTAAGAGTACGAATGTTACCAACACTGCAAGTTTTGGGAAAAAGACGGTAGGATTTCACTGTGCCGCTGGAGAATCTATAGTTACTGGCAAATATGAGTGACTTATCCTCTGTATGATCAGAGCTCTATTTAGACTTTCTCCAGGCAGAAATAAAAAAAAAAAAAACAGACACAACAGCTTAGGTCTACAGGCACAGCAAGCACCAGACCTTACAGCAGCAAACTGCAAGAACAACGCTCCCTTGCATAAGAACAGCAGAAGCAAGTAAAATGAGAAGAGAATGACGCTAACATCAGATTATTCCACCCATGCACGCAGCAGCAGACTGGAGCAACCGCAGGTGAGTTTCAGCTTTTCTCGCCCTGCTGAGCTGTGCAGCCTGGGGCAAGCAACTTTTTTGTGGCGACTGTAGTTTCCCTGCATGTAAAACGAGCATAAGAGCTTTGCAAAGGGCCACAAGAGCCTCAGGTCAGAACAGGAGTTAGTGCACGTGCAGGGCTACGATGTCCCTCGCCTGGGACCTCCGGGGAACGCCCTCTGCACAGCACAGGGTTCTTCTGAAAACACACCGCCAGAGCGAGCAAGATTATCTCCGTACAAAGGCCTGGAGACCGTTTATCTGCCTTGGCGGGTCTGCTCCTCCCTGCTGCGACCGGCCGGCAGGAGATACCCGCGGTATCGCTGGACATACCCCTTCCCGGCGCCTGCCGCGGGCTGAAGCCGTTCGCCCCCGGGGGCTGCGCAGGGCCGGGGCTTTTCCTCCCGCCCCGGGAAGAGCTGCACACGCCCGACAAGCCGCAGAGTCCCCGGCGAGATCCCCGTTATCTGGGAACGGCACCACCGCCCTCACCCTCCACCACCTCGGCCGACGAAGCGCTTTTTAGAACCGACCGTCGCCCGGGCTCGAAGAGAGCGCTACCGGCACCCGCTCCGGGAGCCCCGGGGGCGGGAACGCGCGAACCGGCCCTTCCCCGGGGAGCCCAGCGCTCCCCTGCCGCCGCGGTGCCGGGCTCCGTCCCCTCCGACCGCCGCCCGCCGAGCCCCGAGCTTCCCGGGGCGGACCCTCGCTGCCGGGCCGGGGAGCCCCGGGGACGGACCCTCGCTGCCGGGACGGACCCTCGCTGCCGGGCCGGGGAGCCCCGGGGACGGACCCTCGCTGCCGGGACGGACCCTCGCTGCCGGGCCGGGGAGCCCCGGGGACGGACCCTCGCTGCGGGGTGGCCCCTCACGCCCCTCCAGTCCCCCCCGTCCCGCCACCGCCTACCTGGCTCCGGCGGGTGCCCACGCGGACCGCTCTGCCGCCCGTGCCGTTCTGGCCCTGCGGCGACAACCGGGTCAGCTGCCGCCTCTCCGCCGTGCCCGTCCCCCGNCCGCCCAGCAGCCGGCGCCGTGCCCTGCAGTGGGGTTTATTGGGGTGCGGCACAGCGCGGGGGGACCCGCGGCCAGGAGGGGACCCCCCCAGCGAGGCAGGGAGCGCGGGGCCCAGGGCGGGTCAGGTGCCGCGCTTGGCGTGGATGAGCAGGTCCCGCTGCAGGCCGGCCTCGATGGTGGCAGCCGCCTTTCCCAGGGGCAGGTCGGTGATGAGCGTGAGCTTGTTGAAGACGCCTCGACCGAAGTAGTCGGCGACGACAGAAAAGCCGTCGTTGGAACACTTGAGCTGCCACAGACAAAGCAGGAGCGTCAGCAAAAGCCCCCAGTGCCCCCCCGCCCCTTTCCTTTCAGCCTCTATTACGGACGCTGCAGCCCCCGTCGCTCCTCGGCTNGCCCGCCATGCCCTCGGCCCGGCGGCCCCCGCCCCCGCCAGCCCCCGACTCACGGAGGCCTCTCGCAGCTCCGCCATGACACCTCCGCGCCCTCAGCGCGCCCCGCTCTGCTCCATGGCACCGCACCGCCCCCCGACGTCACGTCCGGGTGCCCACGTGACCGCGCCTTTCACCAGCCGGTACCGGCCGCGGCTCTGAGGACACCCNGTGGATGAGCAGGTCCCGCTGCAGGCCGGCCTCGATGGTGGCAGCCGCCTTTCCCAGGGGCAGGTCGGTGATGAGCGTGAGCTTGTTGAAGACGCCTCGACCGAAGTAGTCGGCGACGACAGAAAAGCCGTCGTTGGAACACTTGAGCTGCCACAGACAAAGCAGGAGCGTCAGCAAAAGCCCCCAGTGCCCCCCCGCCCCTTTCCTTTCAGCCTCTATTACAGACGCTGCAGCCCCCGTCGCTCCTCGGCTCATCTAATGCAAGGGCAGAACGAGCGGCTCCCACTGCCAAGGGTTTCTGCCCCGGGGCGTTCCCACTCTTGTTTCAATCCTACATTTGAGCCATGCACTGAAAACGTAACGAGCCGTTGGATTAAGTGAGAAAGTGATTGACTCAGCTACTCTCATTTCCACGTGCGCTAACACGTTCTAGCTCCTGGCCCGTTCTCAACTTCACGGCTGTACCCCGGCTGCAGCGCTCTGTCCCCGTTCCGATTCACACCACTTAATTTGTTCTATACAACTTGGTGACCGGCGGTCACACTGACACAGCCAGGTCTCGATCCGTTTCATCTTTGGCACGCACCAAGGATGCTCTATGCCTTACACATAACGCAGTCACCCTGGGGCATAACGCCTCATTGTTTGCAGTCAGCATAACCTCGCTTACAAAATTCTTTCAGTCTCACCCTTCTCTACCAGCCTCTAGGGATCTGTAAGTGAATCTAAACCCTGTTTATTTAAACTTTTAGGTAAGACAGGCAACGTCACCCTACCTGATGCTGAAACTGGTCGTGCAGATCTCTCTTCTGCTCCTGGGCTCGGATCATGTCCATCACTTTTCGGTTTTCTGGCAAGCAAGTAGGACATTCCGAATCGCTCTCGGAGTAGCTTTCAAAGCAATGCTGGTGGAAGGAGTGACCGCACAGGAAGTGGACTGAAGGCAGCTCCAGGGCACTGGTGCAAATGCTACACTTGGTTTTCTGAAAGATCTTGGGACTGAGAGAGCAAGAGGAGGCAGAAGGGTGAGAAAGACAAAGTATATTTTTTTTCTTGATAAAGGAAAACAACGGCTCTATGCTATATAAGACAAGCCAGCACACAGTCCCGCACCTTGCTTTTAGCTCTTCAATCTCCTGGCGGATCCTTGTAGTTTCTTCTCGGTATTTCTTAATTCTCTGCTCGTCCTGCTCTATCTGGCGGCTCTGCTTCTGCAGCTTGTTGACAAGATAATCCTTAATCACAGACAGGGTGGCTGTGGAGTTATGCGCCAGGGTCTGCACAACTGAGAGCAACCGAGATGTCAGTTCAAACACAAGCAAAAAAACTGCAGCTACACCAGTCCTACGCCTGGACAGACCGCCTTCCCGTGAACGGCCACTTGCAGGCAAAGGCAGTCAGTGTTCTTACTGAATCAGAGAGCTCATTTAAAGACTCAATTTCAGTTTGACCTCCCCCAGAAACGGGTGACCGGGAGCGTGTTTGGATAGCTCAGACCAAAAGGAGCAAAGCAAGGATCAAGCGGATTGCATTTCGATTTCTCCACCAAGGCACAGCAAGAGCTTCAGCAAGCCCTTCACCTCCCCGCGCTGACAGCACACAAACCCCGTACAGACACCTCTACAACCCGCACTGCAGACCTTCTTCCCTTTTCTAATTCGGGAGCTGTGACCCACATTGCTCTTCCCTGTAGATCAGGTTATTACTGCAAACGGTGGGCTCAAGCTTCATTGACACTTCTCTCAAATTTCTGATCTACAGAGCGTGCTATGAACTAGTTTGGGGTTAGGGTTATTTTTTTAGGGGGGGGTGTGACACATATCATTATTACCAAGCAGCGGAGGCATAAGATTCTTGTTCTCGATGTGTTTCAGCACCGCAGCGATATACTCTTTGCAGTCCTCCTCCTTCCGCGCAAAGTAGCCGAGAGCCTGTTCCCAGAGACAAGCCTCTTGGTCCCCATACAACTCGCACACCTCGATCACCTTCTTGTACTGCTCGTTCTGCATGTGGTAGTGCATGATCTGCTGGAAACTACGGGAGAAAGAGATTCATCAGCTGCGATGATCCATCTCTCCTTTTGAGTTGTTACACGGACCTCAGGTTTTCCCCCAGACGCCGAGACAGGTCGGTCGCTTGCTGCCTACGTAACTGCGCTGCTCTAACACCACGATATTTTCAGCTGAGCAATGATCTACGGTTCCCATCTCGAGGTCCTTCCCATCGCACGGCAGCAACATTTACAGCCCAGAAAACCCTGCGGCTGGGGGGAGGGAGGGGACTCTGCAGACAAGAGTGACACTCACAGTTTGCCCTGCTCATAGAGGTAGAGGACACCATCCTTGAAATTGTGCATCTGACACAAGACCAGGGCCTTATCAAAGACTGTTTTGAACCTTCCGCTCTTCAGGAGGGTGAGGGCTTCGTTGTGCAGCTTCTCCTTGACCTACAGAGAAAGGGCAGATTTCGGGGAGAGCAACACACAGAGAACATCTTGCGCTAAGACCTGACAGCAATTTGCAGCTCTTTCAAAGGGGAGGACAGTTTTGCTCTTTGCCCTCTCTCTGTTTTAAGCCAACAGGATGCGATTCCTTTCGCCAGCATCCTCAGAAATCCAGGCGAGCAAACAGAGCTCCTTTTGTGGGAGAGGCATCTGCCCACAGAGGCTGTATTGTCTAGAATCTAGTCTTAAATGAGATTCATCCAAAACAAGCTTGGCCTCACTGAAAGGAGCATTTTCCCAGCTAGCAGGCTGCTTTCCCGTTTATGTGCCATCCGGCCACCACAGCATATGTATCGCCTGATGTTCTCAACGCCCATCTGGAACGGTTACGGGTTGGCAGGAATGCAAACAGGACAAGACACCACATCTCCCTCTCGAAACATAAAGCTGGAGGAGCTCAAACCTGCTCATCTCGTTCGTGCGCCCAGTTCTGGAGCCGAAGTTCCAGCAAAGTGTCATAGACGCCCTGCGGAGAGTCAGCCTGCACCTCGGTCATGTGCTCCAGAAAAGCCTTCAGTTCCCGGGAGTTGTTGGCAAAGACCGGAATGAACTCCTCGGAGTTCGCCTGTAACGCAGACAGAAAAAGTCCGGCCCGCGGGTCAGTCTCGGGCAGACAGGCACTACAGCCCTGCCGCGCAGAGGCTCCTTCCCACAGCCTGTGACGTGAGGAACAGGCACGCTGCAGGATGGCGACTACGGCAGGAATCGGTCCTGAGCAACAGCCTTGTCTCTGGGACGGCCAGTACACACCAGGACGGGGCTCCTCGTTATACCCAGAGCATCAGAGCAGCACCGCGAGGCGCGCGGGAGCGGTGCTACTCGAGAGCGACCGCTCTCGGTCAACGCAAACCCTACCCTTCTTCCTTCCAGCACCGCGGGGCCTTCGTTGTCTCCTGACGGCCGGTAATCCGTGCAGAGGATCTTCAGCAACTCCGTGGTCTCGTTAGGGACGTGGTGCATCAGGATTTTACCGTACCGCTTCATGTTACTCTCCGCCTGATCGAAAGGCAGTTTTCCAATGTAGCGCAAAGCCTCTTGGTAGTTCTGGGGAGGCAAAATAATCGCACGACATCAGCCTCTGCTCCCACTTCAAGGTTAGGACAGAAAGCATCAAAGACATGCTGCGAGTACGCCACGGACACCGTTTGCTCTGAATTATCACCTAGTTCACCGCTCCGGCTTGTTTTCCCCTTTGGGAAGGAAGGCTGACTGTGACCCAGGGGAAAAAGAGCGTGACTTAGATCGATCTCTCCCTAAGGACCCTCCCTTCTCTCAAAGGGCGCTGTAAAAAGCCAGGTCTGCAACAGAACAGGACTGACCCTCTGATTTCCACCTCCGGTGTGCCACAGAAGCCCAAAGCGAAACCAACACACAAGCGCCGGCACGCGGCGCTACTGCCGGCTGAGCGGTGCTGCCAGCACACCGGCCACCGGGAAGAGGTCGGTGAAGCGGTGTTCTCGCCGAAGAGGAGGCTAGAGAAACGGTATTCTCCCCCGTAAGAACACAAGGAGCAATAAAGTTTCCTCACCTTGATGTCCTCCAGCTGGATTTTGAGGTACCACTCGTGATGCGCGTGCTTCTCTGCCAGGTACACGGCGTGGGAGTAATAACCCGCCTGCCGAAGCACCTTGATTGCCGTTTCCACATCAAAACGGACCTCGCTCTCGCTCGTCTGCAAGAACAACAGCAGGAAGAGGGCCCCTCAGCAACACTCCCGCAGTCCACAAACAGGAATAATTTCGGTAAGAGGAGGAAAGCCACAGCACCTCTCACGCAAGGGAAAGGTCAGACGCGCAGAAAGGAAGCAGCCCAACCGCCCCCCACACCGGCCAAAGCTCCTGACCCAGATGGCAACCAGCCAAACCAAGAAGGTCACCGAGAGGTTGGAAAGAAAGGAGCAAAGACAGGAGCAGAGAGGGACAGCTCCATTCCCTCCCTCAGCAGCCTCACAGGAGCCCATTTCCAATGTCACCACTACCCCTTCATCATTGTTAGGACCCAACACCTTTCCCTGATTCCACCTTCCCCCAGTACCTTAATGAACTCCTCCAGTTTGGAGCTGTCTTTGAGCTTGGTGTAGCAATTCAGCAGAAGCGTGGTATGGTCGGCGTTGGCCAGGGACTGCAGATGGAGCGTCTGCAGGTAAGCAGTGAGGTTGTGGATACGCTGAGCATCCAGGAATTTCCGAATGACGTAAGAGGGTTCCAGCTTCCCGATAGTGCTGGGAGGGGAAGAGTCGTGTTACAAGAGACCGTGTACCCAGTAAGACAAAAAAAATGGAGAAATTAACAACAGAGCACAGGGAAGCCTCAACTTCAGCACTTGGGACCACTCGGCCACGCGTCAGGAGTAACAGTCACGGTGTAAGATGACGGTGAAACAAAGAACCCTCTGCAAAGGCTGTGGTCAGGACAACAGTGACAGCACACAGGGAGCTCGTCCTCCTTTAAAGGAGGCTGTGAGAGGACGGACTGTGCTCTGAGCACAGCTAACAGGAAAGACAAAAAAAAGGGGGAACAGAAGCTCCATCTTCCTTCATTTCAGTCGTGTACGTCAAAGCCGGCTCTAAACACTCAGGCCCACGCTGAGCAGTTCAGCCACGTTGTCCTGACGCCTAATGCAAGCTGACAATAAAACACACGCCACCTCCCGCTAGTCACCGGGACTCCCAAGTTGCAGTTCTACGTGAATGTGACACTTTCCGGCATTTGAAAGAGATGGAACATCAAGTTTTCAGTAAGCCCCAAAACATGACGCTGCTTGAGATTTTCCAAGACGACTGCAGGGTCCAGTCACACCATCCACCTTCCCCAGAGCGATCCCTTGTTTGTAAGGATCCTCGGGCTCCCCTCCATCCTTCATGATTCACGTTAAAATACGACCAAAGAGGAGAACTGGATCCTAAGGTGTACAGAGCAATTTTCAAGCAATTTTGCTGAGACTTTTAGTCTCACTGGCACATTTCTCTCTACTGGTAGAGTTTTCATCTCAAGCCACGTTTTTTTTTTGTTTCAGTTTCATTTTATTCCTGGGCTCCTACCTGTACTACACCGTCACGGCTCCGTAGGACTCTCGCTTACCGGATATACTGCTGGATGGCTCCATCGTGGTTCCCCTTGTTATACAGATGATCGCCATACTGCCGGAAAATCTCTGACAAACCATCGCTGTCCAAGTGGTGGCTCTTGGCCAGGTTAATGGCCATTTCAAATAAGTTCTTTCTGAACAGCATCTGTTAAATACACGGCAAGAACACTATGAGGGAAACGCTGCCCGCAAACCAAGTTCTTTCTTCTTTTTGGTGCCATACAAGCGCTCCAATATATATACACCAAATGCCTGAGAACGCTGGTTACGCTGAAAAGTGATCAGGTCACTTGTTATGCAACTCACCCAAACGATCTGACTTTTCAATCTGCAGAGCCAGTACGGTCTTGCAGATAAAAGGCAGAGACTAATAACAAAACAGATGTACGTGCCTCTAGTTTGGTTTGCGTATCCTTCTCCTGCAGCGCGTGAATCTTCCCGTCTCTAGTCAGTACGTACAGAGAGCCCCACTCCGCCAAGACATCCACTATATCATCAAAGATCGAGCTGTAGGCAATGAACTTGTTGCACAAGTCGTAGACATTCAGGACTTGTTTGTCCAAATTCTGGGCCTCATTCCCAGCAAATTCTGACCTGGAGAGCAGAGGAAAGTTTTAGAAAACAAGGAGAGCGTAACTCTATGCAAGCTAGGGATGCCCAGAGAGCAAGACAAATGAGATTCATGTGGGCGATTAAACTAAGTGGATCCAGAGGCAAAATACTGTGTGTTCATACACAAATTCCATCTATGCGTTAGACTGGAAAAAAAAAATCCCGCTCATTCGGCATGCTTAACTGTGCTACTCTCACAACAGTGGTTAACTGCTATACGGACCCGGATGAATCTTTAACAACCTCTGATAAAGCTGCGATCAGCCCCCAAGAGCGAAGCTCCGTAGGGCAGAAGGGAAAGGGGGGAAAGCAGGATGCTGCAAGAGCAAAAAGAACTCATCTGTTCCGAGGAGTCCTACTTTGGGGAAGTCTTTCGGTCCTTGGAGACAACGATGAGGTACCCTCGATACCAGTGAACAATCAGCTTTTGTCCCTCAAAGGCAAAGCAGGGGCCGCGTTCGTCCGGCTGGTACAGGTACACGCATTCGTTTCCTGCCACGATGAACTGCAGATCCTGGGAGGGGTCGCTGAGAGAGGAGCAGCGCAATCCACAGCCGTGAGTGTCCAGCTCCAGGCGAGGATAGTCCTTCACCGAGAGCGTGTAAGACTACAGAGGAAACACAAGGTTTTGGAGATCGCTCCAAACCAGACTCTGAAGCCAGTGCAATTAGCAGGTCAGAGTCTCATTTTTTCATCCCACCTGGATGTTCTCCGTGGTCGCCACAAACAGATGCGTCGTTTTGCCAGACTGTCGGAAAGCAAGGCCAGTGACAGGATAACTGCCTTCGTGCAGGATCTGGGTCTTACTGTGCCGGTCTCGAGTGATGTCTCCTTTTGTAAGTACAACGCTCCCATCTGCAAAACCTGGCAAAGGGGACAGAATAAATGTCACCTGTACGACACGCCTGAAATATTATCTGGCTTAAGTTAGGGCAGCTCCAGTCAGCGACACCTCGCTCGCCAGCAAGGGCTCAAGTAATGGCATCGCCTCAGGTTCTCGTGTCAAGGAAGCACGCGCCAAACCACCCCCAGCGACTCCTGTTACGGCTCGGAGCTCTCACTCGACACCCTGCGCAGAGGATGTCACTGTTCTGCAAGGTTCAACTTGCTTTCCACATGCAAACGTCACTCGCAGGTTATTGTCGTTCGAGTCCGTCTATATTTTGTTTTACAAATAGTTTTCACATCCACCCATTGTAACCATCATTTCAATTCACTTCCTTATTCAGCAGGTACAGCACACTGTGAAAAGACTAGAGGGAGATTTCCTAAGAGGGAGTAAAACGTGCAGTCCTCACAACACGCCGCCAGCCCCAGTCCCGCACGTTGTTTCAGGGTGGAAGGCCACAGCGCACCTACGAAAAACTTTTTCATTTCACCGCAAGGACCAAGTCACTGAAAGAGGCTGGAACCTCACAACATTACTGCTCTTACTCTGTTAGAAGTTATGTAAGAAATATTATAAAGGAACGGTTACATCCAAAAAGGGAAACTGACTTTATTCTTAAAAAAAAAACAAGGATTCTATACAGCGTCTAAAAAAAAAAAAAAAAAGGTATATAAAAAACCTATAAAAAAAAAAAAAGATTCTAAATAAAATATAAAAAAAAAAAAAACAAAAACACACCACCACCTCTGTCACATTAGGAATGCCAAAACCTATGTTTCCTCCTGTGCTACAACAAAAGCTAAATTTACTACTCAGCTGAATAAATGTGTAACCTTACTGACCGGTGGAGAAAGATGACAAAAACTAAAAGCACGTGCTTCCCTTTTAAGTATAAAAGTTATTACTGCAATATATACACACTTGGGATAAATTTATTTATCTTCTCAAGCTCTCCAACAGTGCAAGATACACCATCTCCCTGGGAGAGACACATAAGAACTGCGGGAGAAGAAAACCATCACCATGTTCTCTGTTGATTTTTGGGCTATCTACTCATTTTCCTTCCATCTCAGACCATAATATTTTTCTTAAGCTCTTGCAAGTTTTACTTACCTATAGCCATGAAGTTAAGATTCTCGTGGACAGTTAGGCAGGATACAACCGTGGGCTTGTTACCTGGTATTGCTGGAAAAATTCGTGTGCAAAGAGGATTGCCACCATCCCGTTTCTCCAGGTTCCAGACTTTAACCTACAAACAACAACGATCCGGCCTCAGCAAGACGTGACGGAACCGTGCCCAAAAGGAGCCAGCTGCATGAGAAAGGTCGGCCAAGGCAATCACAGCAGTCTGAAGACGGACCCATAATCCAAACGCATTTTTCTCTGGTTGTCCCTGGACTTACCAAGGGGTTAATGCCCTCTTCATCCTCACCAACAGAAACCAAGATGCTGTGCTGCTTCAGCTGGTACAAATGCGTCACCCTCAGCTTGTACGCCTGGAAACTGCTGAGCTGAAGGGAGCGAGGCAGAAACCAGATCTGCCCGTCCATATGTGGGTCGCGGTTAAGGCGCAAAAAGGGGGGAAAACCCCCAAACCCCCACCTCACCCACCCCGCCACCCAAAGCCACAACGCTTCTCACCCATCTCTGCTTCGGCCGCGGGAAACGCGCTTCTGCGGAGCGGCCCGCAGCACCCAGGGGCCAGGGACAGGGACAGGGACAGGCCCAGGGACAGGCCCAGGGACAGGCCCAGCGCCCGGCCCCGACCCGCCCCCAGCCCCGCCAGGCCCCACACAGGCCCCGGCCCCACCACTTCCCAGGATATCCCCGAACACGAGGCTTCCCCGGCCGGAGTCGCACACGGCGATGCCCGGCGGCAGCGCGAAGGGTTTCCCACCGGCCCCATCCGGCCCCGGGGGCTCCTTCACCGTCTCCCTGTCGAAGAAGACGAAGCGGCGCCACTGCAGGTAGGCCGCCATGTTGGAGGCCGGCGCTGTCACGTGACCGGGTCACGAGGCGGCGCGCTCGGCTGGCACGGGTGGGGAGGGGCGGAGCCTCGCGCGGGTCCCAGGGGCCGGTGAAGGTGGTGGCAGCGCGGGCGGG
>VZTO01025846.1:53921-71256 GCA_013400615.1 Syrrhaptes paradoxus
CGCGGGAAGGGGCGGAGCGCGGGAAGGGGCGGGGCGCGGGAAGGGGCGGGGCTGGGGCAGCGCGGGTACGGCCAGCTCCGGGCGGGGCCACGCTGGGTCAAAATAAAGATTTTAACGGGGGAAGCGCAGCCGCACACCTCAGCAAAGCAAAACGAGGATTTTATCCACTACTTCCTTCCTGGAGGGGAGAGCCTGTTCCATTGGGGAGACACACAAACCGTAACTGCAAGCCTGTGCATCCCCTCCCTTCCTGCAGCTTTCATTGCCCAGCCCAAGGGGGTACACACAGCTGTCCTGCCTGGGACCCGATGTGGCCACAGCCACAGCACACACCCAGCTTTCCAGGAGCACCGGGGGCTCGGGGTGACTCTCCATCAAAGCTGCTCAGGCACCATCCCGGCAGACTGCTGCAGCGCTGCTCCAGCCTCTCATTGTCAAAGTCGGGGCTAGGCCAGCTCTGACACCAGACACGAGGTCAAGTCCACGAGGCTGGCTGAGAGCATGGAGCACGGACCCCTCTCCCAGCACGGACCCCTGTCCCAGCACGGACCCCTGTCCCAGCACACCCTGCCACCCCCGCAGAGCCTGCATGGAAAGCGAACACCTCCTTCTTACGGCTGCAGAGGGGGAAGAGCTTTTCCTGTTTATCAAGACTGGCTCCTCTTCTTGAGTCTTCAACCCAGCCCCCTGCAAGTGCCCAACCGGTTCTGGATAAAGAGGGCACCCTGCTTTTCACCTAGCACAGTTAAAAGAAAAACCAAGACAAAGCTGGAGTTCCAGGGAGCTTTTATTGAATTTAATCAACAAAATCAGGATTTTACCATTCATCTTTTTTGCACTCAGAACTCATGAAGCTCTTCACGAGTCAGTGCTGCAACACACAGCCGGAGAAATACATTCTCAACAAAATCTGAGCTCCCCTGGAGAGTTTGCCAATTACAGATTTAACAGAAAGCCAATTTTCCCCTCCCTCCCCTGAATGTTTTCAAGGACTAGTTCATATTGTTTGCTGGTTAACAGTAAGAATACCAACTTCTTGACTAGGGACCAGTGGATTATGACATTCCACATGAATTACAAATCATTTTTTTTTCTTGAAATAAAAGTTCCAGTTTCTTTCATTAAAGGGAACAGTGACTATTTTCTTCTCCTGACACCCCTTCCCCATAATTATTGGTTAAAATACAGCAAGGCTGTATCTTAATAAACCCATCCCTCCCCCCACCCCCCTTACCCTTCCCTAACTTGTCTGCAGCAGAATTTAACAACGCTTCCACGCAGGGACATTTTAGCAACACAACAGCAAACCGAGCAAAAACCTGTAGGATAATCTGCCAAAGCCTCATTTTGAAGATCAGACGCATGCTCTTTGGTCCAGAGACCTGGTTTATTATGAAGAGAAACTGTGATTCACAAAAGATGGACCAGAAGTTCACAGCAATCTGAAAAGTCCCTGCACGGACTACTGCTGCCCAATCCTGACCACAGCGGCCGTAAGGCCGGAGCTCCCGGGGACAAAATTCACTCTGTCCTCAGAAAGCAACAGCCGCTTGGCCCCAGCGGCACCGCAAAGTCCAGCACCAGGACAAGAACCACTGCAACGGCAGCTCAGGAGATGTGGCATGGCAACTCCATAACCTCTAGAACAGAAACCAAGGCAGGACAGCCGTCTGCTCTGGTTTGTGTCCTAACAGGCATTTGGGAAAAAAGAAAAAAAAAATAAAACCACCAAAAAAACCACCACAAGCGTGTGAAGCATTTTTAAATCCTTGGAGCAGACACCCACCCCCATCCCAAGTAAAAATAAAGAACAAAATATCAGAATGAGATGATTTGATACCAACATGTACATAACGTGAATTCATGTTGAGCGTCCCTGTTCTTACCCACAAAAAAAGTCACAGAAGGCAAAGGAAAGATGCTCCCATCTCATTCTGGAAATTGAAACACGTATTTAAGACCAACCCACCCCCCTCCTGTTGGGAAAAGCCCTCCAGCAACCGCAGCGCACTCCCGACGGCGCCAGCCCAGAGACCAGCCTAGAGTTTCTCCAAGCAAGCTGTCTGAAGATTCGTGTCACCCTCCTCACAGCCACTCCACCCAGCCGTGAAGCTCTGTTCGGTCAGATTCTCGGAGTAACCTTTTCAGACTTGCGAGGGGAAACGTTCAGAATACATCAGATTCTCACTCACGTCATCTTTGCCAAGGGAAGTATCTGACCTAGGGCTCGTCGCTGAAGGCTCCAAGTAATGCACAAAATGGCTGGTACATGACCAGCAAAAACAGGAGCTCGCAAGGAATCTCAGGAATCCAAGGTTTATACATGCTCCTTACTCCTGGGTAGGGGAAAAAAAAAATAACAAAAAAACCCCAAAGCAAAATAACCCAAACAAAAAAAATTCCTAGGATTATCCTAGTCATTTGGNGTACATGACCAGCAAAAACAGGAGCTCGCAAGGAATCTCAGGAATCCAAGGTTTATACATGCTCCTTACTCCTGGGTAGGGAAAAAAAAAACAACAAAAAAACCCCAAAGCAAAATAACCCAAACAAAAAAAATTCCTAGGATTATCCTAGTCATTTGGAGCATCTTTCCGTTTGCAAGATCGCATCTGTTAGAGATAGCCTACTAGCACCAAAAATAGGCTGCTTCCTTCGTTACAAGAAGCCACCTAAAAATGATGCCCCCGATAGATTTAGGTAAGTGCCAGTCCTCGATTAGAGGCCAAGTTTAAAGTAATACTTTCAAAAGTTCTGTGCTTCAAGAGGGACCATCGACACATGGCACCAGGCTAACCTACCACAAAATCCGCGCGGAGCACGCACACCCGACTCGATGTCGCTATCTCCTTCTCATTACACGCGCGCGCCCCGCTAAGATACAAAACTTATTTACATTTTTCATGTCTTTGTTGCACTAAGATGATCCCTCTTCTGTCTCTCTGGAAAATTATAAGCTGGCTGCAGTACAAGAGCAAGATTTCACTTTTGGTCAAAGTTACCACCCGCAAACTCCCACCCCCTCCCCCGCCCCCAAAAAGCACCCCACAATTGTTTACATTTAGTACCTGCCAGTCAGATGTAAGCTGTGTGGCTCACAGAGAGTCTGTGACCAAGCTCTTGAGTTTGTACTCTAGTGCAGCATTTGCTACAATTATGGAGTCACTGCTGACAAAAGGAAAAAAAAAAAAAAAAATCCCGAACACAAAAACCTTTCCATCTTGTAAAGTTGTTGTCAGGAGGCACCTGGCTTCTATTTATGATCCTCAAGGAAACGGATGGGCAAGTCCGCCTTGTAGTTCCGAACAATCTTAATCAATTTTTTTAAAAAATAAAAAGGGTCAAAATGGGGAGAAATTAAGACAATTAATTCCCGCCTGAAAGGTAAGCAAGCGTGGTGTGAGTGCAGCATCTGCATACGCAATAAATGACCGAGCAAAAGGGACCGCATTCGTCCAGGTGCCTCCCGACAGCAGTGGTGAACAGGCTAAAAGGGAATTTAAGAAGAGTACGGTTTTTGATTTGTCTCACTCCTTTTGCCTGTAGATCAGGCCAAACATCAAGCATGTTGGGAGGGGCACAATTTAAAGCAACACTACTTGACCGGAAAGCACTTTTCAGCAATGTACAATGCAAAATGACAGACAGCAATTCATGCCAAAACAGAGGAGATGGCAAGCAGCTTTCTGCAGCTTCTGACGTTAACAGGGGTTGGCCCTCACCTGCTCACAAGTCTGTACAGAGGCCGCTCCGGGCAGAAAATGCACAATGCTGCAGGAAGTACATCAATCCCAAAAAGCTCCAGAACTGTCAGTTTATGCATGTAAATTGGTTTTCTATCGTCTCTCTTAAACCCAAATCCACACCGTACACATATACTGCTCAGCAACACCGCCGCCCGCGGGATTTCCCTCTCGCCCCGGTGGAACACAGGTCACGGCCCCCTTCAGAGCTTGGCAAGTTCCTGAAGTTTCTAAGGGGGAAATCGAAGAGCGTCTCCCGCCAGGCTGAGCTACAGATTTTGCGGCCTCACAGCCCCACGAATGATCTCTTCTATACGAGTGGTACAGAAGGGTGTTGCTAGCACCGGAGCAAACCCACCCTGCCAAGGGACGCTGGTAGAGGCCTGCTCTTCACGGAGGTCAGAGCACTTCTCATCGCTTAGTGTTGCAGAAAACTGAGCCCCTCTCATCTTTAGCTGCTCCCATAATCAGTCTAATCCCTTTAACCCCAGCAACCTTCATCACAAAAGAAAAAGTTATATATGAACCCAAACAGAAAAAAGAAAAAAAAAACATATTTACAAAGTTTGTACAATATACACATCTGATTTTCTATGGGACACACCGCACCAGAGGAAAGAGGGCCATGGCTCTGAAACAAGTCTACATATCAAGTGCTGTAACTACTAATGGAGACTCTTATGGAAACCAGTCTTTAGTGTTCTGCTAGAGCATAGGGCTTTTCTTATGGCTCCTGCAAAGGATGACAGGCTACTCTTTCCTTCTGGAGCTATGATGCTGCACCTAATCAGCCCAGATTTTACGTTGGTTTTGTTTTAAATACAGGTATTTACAGCATGGGTGAACTGCAGATGCATATCAACTCCTCCAATTAAAAAAAAAAAAAAGTTGAAGAAAAAAGTTGTATTACCAATACATTTCACCTCCCAGCCCTGGGCTTGAGTACTTGGGGAGGAGGAGAGGGGGAAGAGAGGGGAACTTTGACCTGAAACCAAAAACAGCTGTTGATTCCTTGGGCTGTGTCGGAAAGGTGATATTCTGAATGGTCTCATAGCATAAGGCACTTTGCACGAATAAGTAACAAGCTCTTTAGCTTAAAAACAGATGAGTAACCAGGGAGAAGTTGAAATGCACTCAGTCGATGGTTGAAGAATTTGAAATTGCAGACAAGCTCGTTTTCATCAAGATTCTTCTCTTTTCAGGGTTTCTCTTCTTCCCTTGCTGCCCCTCCCACCCAAAGAAAAAAAAAAATTTAAAACCAGCAGTTAGTGCAACTAATGTTCAATCAGCACACAGTGCAAACAAGTGGAAAAACAAAAAGACATTTCTCCTTTTAATCTTCTTTCTTCCTTGCTGCCAAATTTAAAACAAAAAAAAAAAAAAAAGACAGAGCACTTTATTCTTCAAAGACCCAAAATGAAAAGATGAAGAAAAACCCACAAAGAGAAGGGTATCCCCAAAGAAACGATGTGTCACAGATCTGGATCAAAGGGCTTCACCTTCAGGCATGTGTAATCAAAGCCTGAAAAGAGAAACAAACCAAAAAAACAACCACAACACCCACAGTTAAACCAATTCTATGCAAAACCAGAGGTAAGCAATAAATCACACCCACTACATAACAACTCTGGAAAATCAAAGGACATTTGGAACAGCTCAGCCTCAACCACCGCGTCACAGAAGGGGGTGCTGCTAACGCCCTATTATACCTACAGAGCACAACTATCTACTGGTTTCTTGTATTTTAGGAAGCAACAAACAGTTCTCAGCAAGGTCACAGCATTCCCCTTAAGAAGCCACCCGAGAGCCTTTCCCAAGTTCATCACCTGTTTATTTAGTTATTTATAAAGCACGGAGAAGGCTCTGCCTGCAAAGCAGATGCTGGAAGTCAGCTCGGCGTGACTGGCTAGGGCCATCCTCAAACGATTTCAAAGAGGGGACCCAGGTTTGTTGTAACACTATCTAGCAGTCTGCTTCTACAGCCGCTTCTTTTTCTGTCCCATGAGAAGAATTTCAGCAGCTTCACTGCAATTCCCTTTCTAATTCATGATATCAAGGAAGTAGGCAAAAGAAGGATTTCCAAGCAAACTGTACGGTATCTGATCTCGCACGACATAGCATCTTAACAAAAACCAGAACAAACATCATCCTGGAGCTATTTTGCTTGACTGCAATCCAAGGCGAGTCCTCTTCTCACAAAAGGACTCAGACAGCGATCAGCAAAGGCTCGCTGGGGAGTGTCCAACTGCTTTCAGAGAGGGGTAGGAGCCCTCACATGGCAGCAAGGAGGAATTACAGCTTTGCTATCTACTGCGTTTACTTGCAAGAGTTCTGGGAACCAAAGGGTGCAAAAGATGCAGCACCTTGAGCTTGAACCTGTTCCTTCAGCGGAGGTGAGGTGCTTGGGCTCTCCTGTTGGTGCTCTGTTCTCAAAGCCATTTTCTCTCCTCACCTTTCTGAGGACCACCTTCCTCTCTGCCCCTCACCAATTTCTCGTTTTAGCAGTATAGAAAAAATTCCTTAGGCTACTAGTAGCCCTCCTGACCTCTCCAAACACCATTCCCTGCTTCCCCCTTTTCTCCCATTTTTGGTCTCCTTAGCACATGGGTCAGCACTGCAATTAAAACAGCCAAAAATCACTCATCATCCCCTACCAGCTTCAGCACATCCACAAACTCCTTGCCCTGATAGTCTACTTCAAACCCTTGTTTTCACATTCAGAGCGTCTTCAGCACATCGGTTCCCCTCTTCCCCTGTGGTAACATTCACACACCAGCTCTTCTTTCACCCAACACAACTTCTCTGTTTAGGAAGGCATTTACATACGTGTTTACTGTTTCTCATCTTCTACGGGTTCACTGTGGTATTCTGCCACATACAGGCTCTTGTCAATGTTGCTTGGTATGGGTTTAATTTCAGTTCCCAACTGCTCCTCAATACTTTTCAGGTTGAATCGGTCATCATAGGTGATCAAGTTGATGGCCAGGCCAAGATGACCAAAGCGACCTTAAAAAAAAAAAAAAAAANAAAAAAAAAAAAAAAGGCCTGAACCAAGTAATAGAAGGCTCATTTAAAACGTTAGCATCACTCTCGAACGATAAAAGCCAATCCAGACCCTGCCACAGGCTGCTACAACTTTCACATCAGTTTTCGGTAAGGACTTCAATATTGCCATAGGAATAAAAAAACCCAGGAGGTTCAAAATGCACTGACCAAACCTCCTCCTTTATTACCAACGAGAAGTCTTCCACATTACACGCATCCAGCCCTTCTTCAGTAACAGAGTTCTTGAACAAAGCAGAACTACTACGTTCAAGTACACTGAGTTCCTTTGTTTGCTGCCTTTCTTAAGGGCATATTCTGCTGATGTCCAAACATTACAAACATACCTTGGAGCACACGCAGAAGAAAACTATGCTACATTTTCAGCACAGAATTCTCCTGAACTGCAAACAGGAGCATCGGTAAGTCTCCTGAGATTAAAACAAAATATGCTTTTTTTTTTTCACTAGGGTGTTCAGGCCGGTTTCAAGTTCAGGCCTTTATTCAGATGATAATCATCAGAGATGACATTCAAAAATACATTTGGCAGAAAAATCAAAGCTAACTAAAATAATTCTCAGACACAATAATAAAATACAAGGCAATTCAAGGCTAAGAAACACCACAGTCACCAGCAGAACTGTACCTGAAAGAGGATTTTCCTCTCACCTGATCGGCCAATACGATGGAGATAAGTCTCTGCCAGCTTTGGGAAATCAAAGTTTATCACCACATTCACAGCTTGGATATCAATACCTCGGGTAAACAGATCTGAAAGACAATCCAGGTCACAAAGGAGGTTAATTTTAATGAGACCAAACACTGACAGTATTCAGGGTGGACAGATTAACCACGATGACTACTGGCTTGCACTAGTTTCCAGATATAAGCTCCCCTTGTATCACAGACAGCTTACACACAGTTCTGTTACAGCTTCTTGTTGCTCTTTATCCAGTACAAACATGAGTAATACAGGAAGAATGACCAAAACACCAGACCAGCACATCTACGCCGAAAAAGTAATTACCACTAAGGTAGTTTTTTCCCCTCTTAGACCACTTCCGAGCAAGCCGTCTTGCACAAGCATCTCCTCCCAGGTGACAGTGCGCTGCCCATGTCACAACAGACTTGAGATCTGAACTACATCCGACCAGCTCAACTACTTTTATTCCGCTTCTAGTGATTTTTTTGTTAGGATGACCTAGAGGCACTTAGCGATATGCAGGCACTGCCACAGTACTGCCCAAACAGGCCATAAACAAAGAACTGGGATCACATGCAGGCAAACTGAAACTATAAAAATACTCAGAAAAGCTGAGCTGCAAACATTTAAAGAATTGGCAAAACTTACTCAGGTGACCCTAGCCATGCTTCTCCCAATATTTCATAAAGCTTATGGCCCAACAACTCAGAGAGCACTCACACGGGAAAATACCCAGAAAACAAAACTAGTACAGAAAATACTATCATAGCAAAGGAACTTTTTAGCAAGTTGCAGCTTCAGGGTTTGTCACAGAAAACAAAAATCTACATGCCTAAAGGAGCGCTGCACTGTGCCACGTGCAGGCTTGACAAAAACATCTCGCCAAAACATATTCTTTTGTTTTATTACAAATCAAGTGATCTGTTACACCCAGGTTAATGGCTAGTCCGCTTTCTATCACAACCTTTAGAAAAAGGAAAATGTTTTGGAACTCTTACCAGTGCAAACAAGATTGCGGCATAAGCCATTTCGGAAATCGTGGAACACACGATTGCGGTGCTCCTGGAAATATACAAATATATAAACAAAGGGAAAAAAACAAAACAACAACAAAAGAAAACAAACAGACCTGACTTTCAGGTATATTCAAGTTAGAAACACTGAACTTCAAACAGGTGAATTCTTCCCCCTCGTCATTAGAGAACAGTTGAGTCAAACAAAGCTGCTGGAACGTATTTTTTCACATTTCTTACCCACGTGTTCTAAAGAACTTAGAGGAGCCCTTGGTACTACTTTTAGACAAAGACACTTCTAACTGACTGTGTTTTAAAGCCTCCTGCAGTTGCATCAAAGCCACCTCAGAACAGGAGTATCTTCAGTTACAATTACTTACATGAAATGCTCATCAAGGAAGTTAAACTGGTATTTTGACTATCATCCTCTCCCAGCCCCTTGCCAAATTCAACGCACGTTTTATTCGTTCCCTTAAAACCCGAAGCCGGCAGTAACTTCATTTTCCAGCATGGAGTATTTTTTGCTACCGATTCAGAATTAGGGGTCTACCATGGTTTATTCCACGCCACCCCAAGTTTTGCCACACAGCTGAATTAAGTCTCGTGCTTGCTTCAAACCTGTGTGTTCTTTGAGAACCGAAACGCGTATTGCTCTATGCTTCATACTCACCTGCCTCATTTTAGCATGGATATAGAAGCAGGAATAGCCCAGCTGGGAGATCTTTTTGGCTAGCAATTCAACCCGTTGAGAGGAGTTGCAGAAAATGATCGACTGGTTAATCTGGAGCTGAACATATAAATAGCATGCTCAGTAAATGCAGCATTTTACTAACAAGTGATCCAAGACACAACTCTAAATCCCTTCCAGAAAGCACAGTAGGTATTCTGCTGTCAATTTACACTGTATATATTTTTGTATAAGAGGGGACATAATGAACAAGTTCTGTAACACAAAGGTGCCGGACAAGCAGCATGCATTTTTAGCTTCAGCTAAATACCACATTTTGATAAGCTAAAAGCCCTGTTAAGCCATCTTTGCCACCCTCCGTCTTAATTTGTTTCCAAAAGGAAAAAAGCTTCTGTATGTTCTCGACCCAGCCCTGCTGCTTACCCTGGAAAAAAGTGTATTGAGGCAGTGCACTTTCTGACGCTCGGTTACGTAGGCATAGTACTGGGTAACTCCCTTCAAGGTCAGCTCCTCCATCAGATTAATCTCATAGGGTTTCTGCAAATGGGAATTCTGAAAAATAAAGGTAAGGATAAAGCGGACATATCTACACGCAGAACAATCTAAGTACATCCCACCCTCTGGCACATTTAACTTCCTCCACAGCAAGGATGCACTACCTAGCCACTCACTCTTCATGCCACACACAACACAGGGTGGGTAAAATTTCACAAAGGATGACTTATAAACCTGAGGCAACCCAGCAGGCCAAACAGGAGCACACTCTGGAAGCGGATCAGTGTAGGTGGCACATAGCGAAAGCACAAAGTGGAAAACGGTACCTTATGGGCAAGAACGGTGCGTACCCAGCTTTCCCAGTAATGCTACCGTGAGTCAAAAACTACTTTCAAAGTTCTGTCCTAGGTTCAGGCTGATTTAGATTAAACCAGTGAAGTCTGGATGCATTAAAAAAAAATGAGCCCTCGTAGCTACACACCACTCATTCACACACTTCACGTCCGACGTCACTGCCACCGTGCATACGTGAATACATCTGCACTCACCATGAACTTCTGTACACTCAAAGGGAAAGTGGCTGAGTAGAGCAAAATCTGTCTGTTTTTAGGTAGCGTGAGAATAATGTCTTCCATTATTTGAACAAAATCTTGAGACAGCAACTTATCTGCCTGTAATAACAGAAGTAATAGAGCAAGTTAAACTAATAGGGCAAGATTTCAGTCTTCTGCTAGTACCACACGGGGGGGGGGGAACCATCACACCAGGAGCATTCTCCCTGCCCTCATGATGGCACCATTCCCTCTGAAGCACAGAGCATGCTCCAAAAGATGTGCGATTTAGCTCCTGGAGACAGAGTTAATCAGTAAAAGGAAGTTTACCCTCTCCTGGTTTTCAGCACTTTGATTTAAACAGAATCAAATTCAGGAAAAATAAACGGAACATTAAGCTGAAAACAGTTGTGGGGGTTCCTGTCAGAGTCATCCGAGAGCTTTCCACAATTATTTTCTCAACCTTTCACTCACAAGCCCAATGCTATTGGGTGTTCATAAATGAGTTTTACACACAGTTGTGTAGCAAGCACAGCTTGCTCATTATAAACTGAAACCAAATGAAGTGCATTCCTTCATTTCAGAATAGACTGGTAATGTATTTTTCAGGAAGAGCAAAGAACATAGGAAAGCCAAATCTTCCTAGGTCATATTCTTGAAAGATTCACGTGCAGAAAAACTCTTCTGCCAAAATACCTTCTCATGAGCTATAACCTGAGAGCATCTCTAAGCAAAGTTTTGATACATCGCTGTGCATAATGAGGAGACTCGCCGAGACGCATCTCTGCTTTAACTGGGGTGTCAAAAAGCCAAAATGTTTACATGAGCAACTTGCCTCATCCAATACTATCATCTGGACATGCTCAACTTTTGCTACTCCTTTCTTGATGAGATCGAGAATTCTCCCAGGGGTAGCTATCACCACATGCACTGTAAGGTTAGAAGAGCAAAAAAAAAAAAAAAAGGTTAAGGCGACTAAAACAATGTTTCCGGCATTCACGGCTGTGTTTCATATGAACAGTTTGAGAGAATAATGACACCATAAAACAGCAAACAAGACATATTGTAGTCTGTTCTGTAACAGGCAAACAATAACAACAAGCAGAAATTCCAATGTCTCATCGTAAAAGCACAAACAAACAGCAAGTCTAGTGTAGCACAAGTGCTCTGACCTGTATCGTCAAGCCTCATTATGTCATCTCGCAAATTGGTTCCTCCCGTTGTTGCCATCACTTTGGCACCTCCCATGTGTTTGCTGACTTGGATACAGATTTGACTGACCTGCAGGGCTAGTTCACGGGTGGGAACGATCACCATTGCTGAAAGTTCAAAGCACCACTGTGAGACACTAGTAACATGCTTATATCTTAAATACTAATCACAGAGGAGACAGAGACTTTATGAAAGCTGTACTTCTACAGTGTTGGACTTCCGCTCTGGATATCCCAAACAAGACCCAGAAACTGCTTATGACAAGGCAAATTCCGTGCGAGGGTTCTCCATCCCCTGATATTCCCCCACACAAGTCCCCCAGCCAGCATGTTCGCTTATTACTCCAAATCCACTTTCCAGGGCAAGACAGTAAAGTCCAAAGACGTCTTCCAGTTCAAGTTCAAAAGACAGCAACTGTGGGATTTTTAAAATTCCACCTCCCCTCCACCACTCCCCGGTAACTTTCGGGAAAGTACAAGCAGATAACCTAACACCACTCAATATCATTGACCAGTTTTAGATTCAAGTCTGCTGCGTAGCAACCGGTACCATTACCTGGCTGCAGCTAAGCGAGACCCATCTCAACTGACCTTGTATATTGTCCTTCTTTAAGTCTAGCCGTTCAAGTAAAGGAATGAGGTAGGCTCCACTCTTGCCTGTTCCATTTTTCGCTCTAGCCAAGATATCCCTACCAGATAAAGCAATGGGGATGCTCTCCTCCTGAAATGCAATGACAGACAGCACATGAGCAATCATAAGCAATGCTCGCTGAAGAAACTGGCCAAATTTAACTCTCCTCACTAACAGTATCACGTGAAATCTGATTGTTTCACAAACAGAATATCCTGCAACTGCAAGCATTGCAAACTCGTAACAGGAAGGAGTTAAACCTATCAGTAAAGAGCCTTTTGGAAAGGTGGCGGGTTAGAACCTGTTTTAAAGCAGACAAATTACTTAAAAGCCATGGCTTTCTCAACGATAATCCTCCAACGAGCAATTAAAAGAGAGTTCAACTTCCCCATCCCCCTGAAGTTTACATGTCAACAGTTATTAATAGAACAAGCCTAAAAAGTAAAAGCAAGATGGAGGGGCAGAAAGGTAAACTTGCTAACGTGTTAATCTCTCTCCCATAATCTCCGCTATGCTCCTTCCAGATGGTTATGACAAAAAAAGCAGCAAAGCCATAGTCATCTTTGTAAAAACTAAAGGTACACAGCCTACGGTAATTAATTTTTCTGGAAAATTTAAAGAACAGCCCCGTTCTCCCTGGGACTACTTCTGTGAAGGATGTTACCGAACAGAGGATTAACATGCTAACAGCTCCTGAGTGAAAAGGAAAATTCAAGTTAACTTCCCTAAAGTGTAACTCAGTCCCATCTCTAAGCCACCCATTACATGACACAGTGATTTAGCCAGGTGTTAGGAATTCATGCCTTCCCCAAAGGGCCACCAAGTTCTGCCGTTCACAACCCCAGTTTTCCCAAATCATGAGTAACCGATAGTTAAGTATGAATAAGAATTTAAATAAATGTATAAAAATTAAAACTATGCTTGTAAGTAGTCTGTTTGTAAACAACCTGAATAGGAGATGGTTTTTCCCAGCCCATTTCAAAAATTCCCATCAGCAACTCCCGTTTCAAACAGTAATCTTCAAACTCGTTTCCTTTTGTGGAGGTCACGTCCTGAATAATTAAAAAAAAAGCACATCCATAAGATTAGGTCATATAACCCACAGCTGTAGATCGGTCTGACTCTATGAGAGACTGCCCGCGCACGAGGGCCACCAAGTGCACTCCGTTACCGTACAGGAGTTCCCACCAATCTGTGCAATAGCACACAGCAGAGAAGGAAAAGGGAGCTTTCTTGTAAACACACACTGACATCTTTCTATCTGCCTGGCCAGAGACACTGACAATCAGTCCCATGCTGTAACACTAATAAAATAAAAAAATCCACGGAAAACTCAGGTTTCGAGCTTTCCAAGAGAAACATCTCTCCCAAGGAGTTGTAGAACAAATTAACTCTTCAGTTAAAACAGCAAGAGCCAGACGGTTTTAGAATCTTCCCTTAGGACAAATACTTTGCCAGTGCAGCTTCTTCCACACCTTTTATTGAATATTTATTCCTACAATTCAACCATCCTTACCGAAGTTTTGATTCTCAAATCCTTTGGAGGGAGTTTTAAAGTCTTCTTCCAGTCATCACCAGGTCTATAAAAAAAAAAAACACCACCAGAAATAAACTAAAAAAAAAAAATGGCTTAATAATTTAATTTTACATTTTTATTTTCTTAGATACAGCGATGAACATGTAATATTTTCATCTCCTGAAAACTAAAAGCACCTACACATACGAACTCAAGTCTTCTCTGAGCTAAGCAGGATGCAACAGGCAGGAAACTGTAAACAGAAAAAAAATCAGCAGTCTGCCAAGCGCACAGAGAATTAGTGAAATCTTTATCGTCATGATTCAAGTCCCATTTTTAGGGCACTGAATCAATCCAGTAGAACAGTAGATTTAAAACTGAGCACGGACTTAGTCATATGACAGAAATGGGCTATAATAAATCCACATGAGAATATTTCATCATTTAGGGAAAAAAAAAAACCAACTCTTTCCCATGGAACATCCATTCTTAATCCACAAGTAATGTGACAAAATAAAACACACTTTTAAAATCAGGTAAGCACACACTCCACTTGTTGATCAAATGTTGCCTTTTGCTCTCAGGGAGATTTAAGACACCCATCCTCTCTCAAAAGCCACTGCACAGAGGAGAGTAAGTCCTTCTCTCCCCCATCTCAAGAAGCCATGAGTGAATTTGGATGAGTTTAACTCAGCAGTTTCATTTTTTGAAAGAAAGAAACAAACAAAAAGGGAAACTAGTTAGCCAAACTTTAAGAACCTGAGTATTCCATTACATGCACTCTGATGACAGCTAGTGCTTCCTTTGCAAATAATCAAGTAACAAAATAAAACTGAACGTTGTCCCAGGGGAAAAGGAACCATGGTGAAAAAAAGAAAAGGAACACATTACCGTAACATCCAAGTCTTTCACATCCTTCAGAATTTCCAACCAGCACACTCGTGTTTTATTAGCACACTTCCAAAACCAGCTGGATGGTCGGAGGGTATCACACCGGTACCTAGTATCTCAGCTCAGGCTTTGGTGAGTTAAAGCCAAAGCGTTACACCAAGGAGAGCAAGCGCTACTTTTTAAGATCAATGACAAAAGATAACTGACCATAAAGAATTTCTCACCCTGAGAAAGAACTGCAACAATCACCTGAAAAGCACAAACAGCTGGAAGGAGACTAGGTGGTGTTTCCTCCTTTGCCTTAAATTCCAGTTCAGTTCCTTCCCACTCCCCAACTTCCCTCTCACACCACTTGCCACGAACAAAGATAACGGGATGCTGCTTGGTGGGCTACCTCTGATTTTCACAACGAACACACTGCAGGGATTGCTGTCAGAAAGAAGCTCACACATGGAAATACAACTTTCTTACCACGATGCCCTTCTAACCGCCAGTGTCACAAAACAGCACGAGAAACCTTTTTTAAGCATAGGAACCCAAGAACACTTTCCCACACGCGACTTTTAAACACTCCTTTTGTGGCAGCTTATACAAACACTTACTTAATAGCGGTGGTCATACTCTGTGCTTGCTGTTGAGTGCCGTTATTGATTGTGTTGGTATTTTTCAGCTGGTTCATCTGTTGCTGAGTCTGTGTGCCTCCACCTCCGGGGCCCCCGCTGGGTTTTACAGGGCCTCTCAACTGCCCATTCTGACTGGATAGACCCATTATAACAGGGTTCTCTGTTCTGGCCGTGCTCATGTTTTTATTTTTAAAGATGTCTTTTTAGACTTCAAAACTTTGAAAGTCAGTACAGAAACTGTAATAACAGTTTATTAGACTCTCCAAAATGAAGAGATAAATAAGTCTTGCTCAATATATGAGTCCTTTATTGCAATGCAGGCAAGCACCTGTAAGTCACTCAAAAGTAAAGTAGTAACTTGCTCTGATGCACTGTGGATCAACTTTTTTTTAAAAAAAGCCCTCTAACAAAGTTGAGTTATATCAGAATTCACTTGCTTCAATCTGAAAGAGAAGCAGACAATAACAATTAGTATGTGGACTTTTTTTCCAAGGTAAATCACCACAGTTTACCTTTGTATTTTAAGATTCAATTCTTCCCAGGCAATGTGCAACAACAGTACTTGCTTTTCTCAGTGATAATTACCAAGACACGCGTCAAACTTTTCTCCTCTTTCTATAAAGCTCCCACCACCTTCAGTCACCAAAGACAATATTCTAAACAGCTGTACTTTCAGCAGCCTTCCAGTGAGTAACCACTTGAAAAATATTACCAGCCCCCCTCCCGCGCCCCCCGGTAAAGTTAACATGAATTACATCAATTGCTTTGTCAGTTCTTGAAATCTCCCTCCTTTTGGGACACAGCAAAGCAACTCTAAAATGCTAAACAACAAGGTCATGCACAAGTTTGTGACAGGAAGCAAGATCATAACATCAAGTGGGTGTTCCAGTTAAACTGACGAAATCCTGAAGTTATTCTGATCGCCCTTATCACTTTAAAAGGGAACTAGAAATCACACAGAAATTAAAAAAAAAAAAAAATCAAAGACCCCAAAAAACAGCTTACCCTCTTCCAACCCAAGAAGTTAGTTCAACCAGGTTATTCAAACTTTTAAATTGGGTACTGATTTAACACCGTTCGGAATAGCGAAACTAACAATATCATCAAGCTGAAGGGACAGTGGCTTCCTGTTTTGTTAAGTCTAACTGACCAAGCCTGAACTGAAGCAGTGAGTAATATTCATTTGCACTAGATATCTAGCTTCCTGCTAGATATCCGCATGACGTTACCTCCCAGCTGTCAGTAACAACTCATATTGCACTCAGAAGATAACCTTTGGTACACAGGACTTAATATTGACGCTGTACTTAACAGAAAGGTTGGCAAAACTGCAGAGAGGTAATACAAAAGCCTGCACCTTACATACAGAAAGCAAGCACGACCCAGAGCTGGAAAACTCCTTACGATGGCACAAGGGAGCCACAACATTCCTAGTCGGGAACCTTTCAGAAGCAACAGAAAGTCAGCTTGCCTATACGATTTCTCATCGCATCTGGATCTTGGGGAAATGCAAAGGAAAAACTGAGAAACTACCGCTTCCTAACTTCAGCGTCCACCAAAAAAAGGTGCATTTCCCCAGTGAATCAAAGGCACATTCAAGAGAATGGAAAAGGAATTCAGACTCTTCCCAGGCTTCCCGCTGCTTCCAAGCGCCTCCATTCCAGCTTCACAACAAAACTCTCAAGTTTGCAAAAGTAGGATTTTTCTGATAGTTTTCTTCCTAACCGGAAGAACTGTTTTAAGGCATCTTTGAGGGGAGATTTCTGCTGCTATAAACTTCATAAAAACCGGACAAAGTCACCCGGGCCGCCTGAAAGACCCGGATCCCAGCGCCGGTAAGTTCTCCGATATTGCGGGAGACGGAACCACTGATCCCTTCGCCTCCCTCGCTCGGAACTACCCTTCAAGAGATCCAAGGAGAACTCCCAGCCCCACCGAGCCGGACAACCTCCCCCTCTCCGAGACGCGCCACCATTTCACAAACCGACCGAAAAAAAGTCACCCCCGTGCCACGACCCTCCTCTCCCGGCGGAGAGCACGCAGGCGGGCGGGCAGGGCAGCCGCCGCCAGACCCTTCCCCTCCTCTGCCCGCAGCCGGGCCCCGCGTCCCGGCACAAAGCGGCCACGCAGCCGGCCCGGCCGCCGGAGCCCCCGCCGTGCCCATTGTTTCCGGCGAGCCCCGGCCGCAGTGCGGCGCCGCCCCCGCCACGGCACAGCGCGGCCCCCGG
>VZTO01025846.1:72251-83530 GCA_013400615.1 Syrrhaptes paradoxus
TTACGTGCCATCGACAGAGGTGCGGGTGGCTGCTCTTGCTTGGAGGCAGCACCTTGGAGCTTCTCACAAAGATACCGGAAATGTTCCGGTTTCCCAAGAAAAAAAAACCTGGAGAAGCAGCGTGACTGGTGATGTGGGCACTGGAACAGGGCTGACATGAGTGTAAGGATAACTGGCCCCCCGTGTGCGTTGCCCCCCAGTCGTGGCAGGCTGGAGGTCGCCGTCTCCTTGTTGGAGAGCGGTTCTTGATGCGAGAGTTTTGGCAACCGGAGGCACAACAGGGATGTCATCTTAACCAGTAGCCCAGAAGTGCTGGTCATTCCAAAACACGTCTGCAGAAAAAATTTTGTTCAAACATTTTTCTGAAATAGTAAAAAAAAAAAAAGGGAAACCCCTTTGTTTGCCCTCACACTACCATTTTTTCCTGGTTCTTCACACCTACAGTCTTCTCTCCGTTCATCCCTGCCCTCAGCAGCCAAACGCAGCCGCGGGGCCGGTGTAGCGGCCGCTAGCCCTTAGTGCCGCGGGAGTGGCGGCGGAAGAGGCGGCGCTGCCCCCTGCTCTGCCAGCCGCAGCACGGTGGTCTCCAGCGGCCCCGCTGACCCTTCTGCTGCCCTGGGAAATGAGATCGGCACGGCCACGTCCTTCATTCTGTTCTTCCCCGGCGCCTGCTGCTCTGCTGGCCCTGCTGCCCGGGGACCGATGTTCCATCTCGACTCTGCGGGGCTGAGCATCGCGCTTTGCACCGAGATGTACAGGGAACAGCGTGATCGAACCTTAAAAGAACACGTGACGGCAGAAATGAACAGATGTGGCTAACATCTGCGGGCAGCACGTGCTTCGCCAAGCTCGGTGACAGCAAATAAGTGGAAAATATTAAAGGGGAGAAGATTCGGGAGCCAGGCGTCATCTGGCTTTTCTCAAGCAGAGCTCAGAAAGTCAGCGTGGTGTCCAGTAGACGTGTTGGTTACACAAACCAGAGCAACTTCGCACACACATCGTGCATTTTACCGCCCTTAGGTAAAGCTGAATCGTTTCCTATTATCAGGAGACCTTACAGGAGTTAATGACATTGTATGTTCCTGAGCGAACAAGACGGGTTCTCCAGCGAGCGTGCACCCACGGCGGGAAATCGGAGTTCAGCCAGGAGCTCCCGCGTGCGAACACCACAATATTCCTCAAATATTTGTTGTTGAATTCTGTGACAGTTTTCTTCTACAGTCGGTTTCTTACCTGGGAGATGATTTTTGATTTAAATGTATTTTCTCCCCATCTATTTTTCTCCCGTGCTCCTCCCTCTCACCTTTCTCACATCTCACGTTACGGCAACACGTGGATCCCCTACGGCAGCAGTCGTTCCCTCGGTGTTTGCAAGGAAAATAAATTGTGTCTGTTCCTTTGGAGTGGCTTCCCGAACCCCTGCCGCTCCCGCACCACGTCCCGGGGCTGAGCTGACCGCCCGGGAGCTGTTTCCCCGTAGCCGGTCCCGCACGCGACCTGCAACCTGCCGCGGGAGCAGCACCCTCGCCAGCCCTCAAAGGAAGTCTCTGACACCGAGTGCTCCACCCTCCCGTTCGAGCCGGGTGAAAACATCCTCCCTGAGCTCTGTCTCGGGGCACAGCGGCACCCCGCTCCTCGCCCCCCCAGCCCTGGCGGCACAGGGCACCGGACCAGCCGAGCCGTGCAGGACGGGGCTCCCGGCTCACACCGTGCTCCCACTGCCGGGCGGGGGACGCGAGGTGCAGCACGAGCTCCCCGCACCCTCGCTTCGGGGAGAAGGGGTGCCCAGCGACAGGCACGTGCAGGTCCTCGGGGCGGCAGGTGCCCATCCGGGGGGATGAGCAGGCTCCTGCTGGAAACACCCTTTTCCCCGAGCAGAGGAAATCTTGGTTTCCCACCTTTGCTCCGGGCGAGACAAGCCGTGCAGGCAGGCGTCTGACCGACGTGCAACGGCCCAGCCCCTGCCAGCGAGCCCCCTGCCCCAGACCCGCTGCCACCACGCTTTCCCGTGCGAGCCCCCGCACGGCCCCGAGCCACAAAGATGATGAAGGGAATGGAGCACCTCCCTTATGAGGAAAGGCTGAGGGAGCTGGGTCTCTTCAGCTTGGAAAAGAGGAGACTGAGGGGTGACCTAATGAATGTTTATAAATATGTGAAGGGTGAGTGTCAGGAGGATGGAGCCAGGCTCTTCTCTGTGACATCCAGTGACAGGACAAGGGGCAATGGNATGGCCAGGGGTGAAGCGTTGGGAGAAGGAGCAGAGGTCCGCAGGTCACCCGGGCTAGAGCAGCCAGGAGGACTGACCCCAAGGGTAACGGTCATACAGACCGTCTGCATCTCACCTCCGTGCCTTCAGAGCCCTGTACAGCTCCCAGGAGATGCCCAGATCCGGGGAGATTCCTGGTGAGGGTGTCCCTCAGCATCCAGCTTTCCAAAGCCTTTGGGACCGCCCGGGACGAGGACGGCCGTGGGTAAGAGTGCTGGAGGTTTGCAGGGAAGACCAATAGATGTTCTGGATCTTCTCTGGTAAACTTAATTCTTCAAACCACACTTTAAAAATCAACTTACAGCACTGAAAAAAAAAAAAAAAAAGATGATAAAGCAAGATGCTAATCTTCCCATCAGTTAGGTCGCTCTCTGTCTGGAGCTCATTTGCCTTGCAAATGCTCTATTGTTACATGCCAGGTCCCTCCCTACTCGCTTAAATTATTAACTCCACCCCAAAAAAGAAGAACTTTGCTGACACTGCAGGAGGAGAGACCGATCCTGCCCCTGACGCCATGGGGCCTGTCAGCTACTCATCAGAGACCTACGACTTGGTGAGTGGGACCGGGCTTGTCCGGGTAACGCGGAGAGCAGGCGGAGCGTGCGTCGGCTGCGAGACCTGGTTTCGATTTGTCCGTCTCCTCACCCTCCGGCTGGCAGGGGGAGAGCTGGAGCGATTCCTTACATCGGCACTATCACCCCTCACATCCCCTTGAGTCTGGACTTGACCGATGAGGGGGCTGCAAGACAGCCACCGGGACCCGCGGGTGCCGGGTGCTCCCTGGGGACAGCCACCCGACGCTGGGACCCCACGCACGGACCTTCTGGTGAGCGCTGAGCCCAAGCGCCGAGCCCGAGGGCACGGTGCGGGGACCGAGGCCACGCTCGCTGCTGAAGGGCTGGGCGGCCGGCCGGGAGAGCGGGGCTGCTGCCGCCCCGTCCCAACCTCTGTTCCCTGCCGCCCTGCTCTCTGCGCGGCCATCGACACAACGTGGGCGTGAAACCCTGGGTTCGATGGTGTAAATCCCTGTGCGCCCTGTGCAGAGCCCTGGGAGCCCGGCACGGTTACATAACAGGGACACCCCGGCGAACCCGCTGCTCGCCAAAATCCTTGGGACGACCGCGCACGCTCCTTCCCCTGCTCGCCTTCCCCGCAGACAGGCTGCTGGCGACTCTGCTGAAAGGGGAGTAAGCGCTGTACTCACAAGAGGGGAATTTTGAAGAGGGGAAGATACCTTGCAAGTAGTTCTTCTAATAAGGAGCGATGACACCGTGCGTTGTGCCCCGCAGTTCCCTCCCCTGCGTCCGCGAGGGAAAGGAGCAGCTGCTCCTTTTACAGCGTTGGGCTGTCCAAGGGGAAGCCCGCAGCAGCGCTATCGTTAGCCTGGCTTTCCAATGTTGCCGCTCAGATTTTATTTTTTTAATCTGCCACTGACCTCAGCTTTTGTTCGGTTTCTCTAAAGACAGAAAGGCTAGATTTGATTTTTACCAATTTTTCTGTCCCTCCTTTGTCCCGTACACCAGGGAAGAGAGATAAGATGGAGGGGGGAAGCCCTACCCTCCTTGGTTTTTTTCTGATTCATCCGGTACAAAAAGCCTTTGTGAGCCGTGGTTGTCTCTTTAGAACTTTTTTGCAGAAGCCACTTCTCCCCCCGACCTCTGCTGAAGTTCAGCGGCAAGCGCTAACGCTCGCTAAGAGGTTAAGACAAATCTCAGAGCTTTTCCGTCTCCGTGCTGGTTCGTTCCTCCAGCTGAACTCTCCACTGGGAATCTGTCCCACCTCCGGACAACCCGCACAGCTGGAGCGTGCCCGCAGCCAGTCACATGCTGTACGCAAGCGGCTGCTTCTGGCAGGACGGCGTTGTTTGTAACGCAGGGCGGTGGAGCAGCACTGGATTTGTTCTCTGCGTGCAATACTTTCCAGAACCTTCGCTTAGCAATTTTACCTCTGCTGTGAATGGTTTTAAGGGATAAAGGAGACCCCATGCGAGGGGGGGGGGTGCGTCTGACTTTGGGACCGAGCACCGACAGTCAGGTGCTGCAGCAAGAACAGTTTTGTACCTTTTCTTCCCGTGGTTGGGAGTTTGTGACATGCATTTCCCACCTCTGTCAGGAGCATCCCTGGTCTGGCTCCCTCCCTGGAACCAGCCGCGGATCTCACACCGGCAATGCCACATTTGCTTTGGTGGTGCCGTGGGTTTGCTAACCCATAGCAAGAAAGCTTTGCCCGCTTCGCCTTCCTCATCTGCAGGCTGGGGAAACAAAACCAGCGTTGCAGAAAGAGCCCCGAGATCTCCGCCGGGACCAAGGTGGCTCAGGAGCCAGCAAGGCACCTGCACCGCAGTAACGCGGCATTTCCACGGGCTTGGCTTTTACTCCTGGGTTTCCCAAGTTCGGCACCCGGAGGGCGGTGAGCTCTGTCGGTGACTTGCACTGACACGGGCAGTTCCAGCTCTAAGCTTTGGGAGCGAAACACGCTGCTCGCTGCCCTGGCACGGGCTGGAAGGATTCACCTGGAAAATCCCTAAAAGCGCACAAGCTGCTCCTCTGCTGCAGCCAAATGTTTGGGTTGCTGGCAGTTGCGAGGAACTGAGAAAAGCAGCTGACACGCCGTGACCGGAATAACCCTGAGATGGGGGTTAGGGGGGGAAAGGGATCCCTGAACAAAGAGCACGTGGGAATGGGCTTCCCAGGCACACGCTTGGCTGCTCACCCCTGTACCGCCCACCCCCAAACCCGGCTGCAGTCGTGCTGCAGGAGACCTGTGTCCTCTCCCACGTGCGATGTTGACTTCTCCCAGCCCAGCAGCAGAAACCTTCCCCATTCCTTCCTCTGCAGCTAGGCACGGTGTCGTATTTAGTGTGTGGGAAGTGGGGAAAGGAGGGTGGATTTTCCTTTATAGGTGTCCAAGGAACACGCGTTTCCTTATGTCACACGTGCCAGATGTGGCTGTATTACAGATAATCCCTTCTCTGTGATACCAATGATAATAATGGCCATCTTAAGTCTCTGAACTTAATATACAAAGAAGTTGTACCTATCTATCTATCACACGTTGCCAATAGCTGAGTTAGAGGACAGAAGGGAGAACTGCAAGCCCAGTATAACTCAATGGAAACACACAAATCCAGTCCTAGAGATGGGAATGGCAGCAGAGTCCCCTGAAGCCTTGGCGTGTCACATTCGGTGCATCCCCTGCAGCTCCGGTCCCTGCCCTTCCTGTCTCAGCCTGGACTCTGACTTTTCATCCTCTTTGATTTCTCTCCAACTCATCTCTGTCCTCTCCCACCCACACGCGCGGCTCTGCTTGGAGACGCACACGAGCGGACGCCTCGGCGCGGCGCAGAGCACGCTTCCCCTGCACGCGGCGGTGGCTTACGGGAAGAGCCCTACCTGCCGTCTTATCAGCCATCAGATGGTGTCTGATAGTGGCGCAGCCTCCGCGCCTCTGGCTCCGAGCACAAGGCGATGCTGGGAACAGCCGAAGCCATCGAGCGCTGTGCAGGCAGCCGACCCACCGCTGCCGGTGTGCTGGCACGGCTCCAGGCAGCACCCCAACCCGTTTCCTTTTTCCCTGTAAAGCTGGATCCCTCCAATCTCTCCCCAATTCAAACACACGTTCTCTTCGGGGTGTTCAGTGCGGTCACCCGCACATCCTGAGCAGCCTGGTTTGGTTGCTGAACCAAATTGCCCAGGGGTTTGGTTTGGGTTTTTTTGGGGAGATTCAAGAATCTGGCCCTGGCCAACACGTCACAGGTTTCTGTGCGTGTTCGTAATTCCTGGGGCAGGGTCTGTGTATGGACTAGGCAGGAAATATTTTCAAACCAGGGAGAAAACAAGCTGGGAGGGATTTCTAAAGGCTTCTGCCCTTAGCAGCAATCTGCAGTCTCCAGAACCACACTCTAAACCATTAAATAAGTGTTCTGTGGGAATATGAACGCTTCTCACCAAAGGCTTGCAGCCCCACCGTTACATTGGGGGAAGACAGTTGCATGCGTTTGAGATTTTGGGCAGGGAGGAGGATGCTCAGCCACCGAGAGGACCGGCTCTCGCCCATTCGGGAGGAAGCACCGTGGCAGCACAGCGGCTGCACTGCTGGGAGCAGAGCTGGGGCGGGGGGGAATGGGACCGTGGCAAGATCGAGAGTAACTTGGGCCAGCCCAAAGCCTGTCTGGCTCAATGCTTTCTGGCAGCGGCCAGAGGTAGAGGCCCGGGGAAGAGCTGGGCGAGCTTATTCCAGACTTTCCCCAAGGTCTCACTCTCCTACCGTCTGGTGCGTGGGGACTGCCCGAGCCAGCTGTGTGCTCCGTGCGTTCAGCGATGCTCCGTCGGCTTCTTCCCCACCAACACGCCCAGGCTGCCCTGGGAGCCCTGCGGATGGTCTCAGCAGTGCAGCGGTTTGGGACGTGCGCTGCCGCTGCGGTGTCACCTCGGTACCCCAGGCAGTCACGTGCGGCGGCACCCGGCGCGTCACCCAAGGAAGGCTGCCAGAGAGAGGAGGGACATCACCCACCCTTCCCTGGCCAGGCGGGACACAGGACCCGAGGCTGGTCGTGGCCATTTGTCTTAGTAGCACAGGAGGGGAGCAAAACCCCCACCAACCAGCTCTAAAACTGCTCAGAGCTGGTATTTTTAGATGGGAACTTTGGCCGATGAGGGAAGGAGCAGCAGGTGCAAACGGCTGCAGCTGGCAGTGAAAGGTACGAAAGCAGCGAGCGGTGACTTCCGCTGTGGTTGACACCAAAGCCTTGGCGCTGGTCTCCAGAGAGGGTGTGGGTGGGGGAGCTCAGGGCGACGGCTGCCGCGCTCTGCCCCCGTTGGCACCCGTTCCCCAGCTTGCCACAAGCTGTGCTGCTCCCTTCTGCTGCCTGTCTGCATCTGAGCCCCCTGCTTTTGTCAGCGCTGGGCTCCAGCAAGGTGCGTGTCGGCAGCCAGGATATATTCCCCAGCGCAACCGCAGGCACTCGGGACTTGTGTGCAGCCTCTGCCCGAGTACCGGCTGCTCAGCTGGCAGAGAGCTCCAGCAGCCCAAGGGCGAATCACACCTGTGGCAGCTCCATCACACTTTCCTTACCGGCTATCACCCAGGGTCCGAGTGATGTTTCCAGATTCCCTTTCCTGCTCTGACTGCAATGAACTCAGAACCGCAAGGTTTACGGCAGAGCAGATTTCTCTGTCCAGCATCCATCCCTGTAGCCACGGCGTTGCGGCACCTCCCATCACGTTTGAACATCTGCCCCGCACCTTCCTCTGCGTGCGTGGGAAGCAACGCCGAGCATGGCGGCTGCTGTCCCCACCTCACCGTGCACGGCCACAGGCAGGTCTGGAATCTGCCAGGAGGAGAGACAGAAGGGGACGGGACCACTGCATGTAACCGGAGGCACAGATGTGCTCTGCACTGGGTCCCACTGTCTCCGTACCTGGCACCAGGACATGGGGACGCTGCTCTCCAGGTCTGCTGGGTGCAGGTGACGGATGGGGTTCTCGTGTTCAGAAACTCCCCCCGGTAACCAGACTCTCTCTCTTCCCCAGAGCCAGGTGGAGCTGAGCGGGTACGATGAAGCTGACAACACCACCCCTTCTTTGGAGGGCTACTTCTGCTTCAACCCCGCCTCGTCCGTAGTCGGCAACCAGAGAGACCCCTTCAGAAAGGTCTTCATGCCCCTCATCTACCTGCTGATGTTCGTGCTGGGGACGGTGGGCAACGCCCTGGTCCTGGTCATTTTAGAGAGGTTCAAGCGGTCTCGCACTACCACGGAAAACTTCCTCTTCCACCTCACCCTGGCCAACCTGGCGCTGCTGCTCACCTTCCCCTTCAGCGTGGTGGAGAGCTTGGCCGGGTGGGTGTTCGGGAAGTTCCTCTGCAAGATCCTCAGTGCCGTGCACAAGATCAATTTCTACTGCAGCAGCATGCTGCTGGGGTGCATCGCGGTGGACCGCTACCTGGCCATCGTCTACGCCATCCACACCTACCGCAAGCGCCGAGCTCGCTCCATCCACCTCACCTGCGCGGCCGTCTGGCTCTGCTCGCTGCTTCTGACCTTACCCGACCTCATCTTCATGGAAGTCTGGACAGACGACAGCAACCGCAGCATTTGCTATTTTCCAGAGGTTGGGATCGATGGCAACAACGTCTGGCTGGCGACCCGCTTCCTCTACCACACCGTGGGCTTCTTCGTGCCGCTGCTGGTCATGTGTTACTGCTACACGGCCATCGTCCGGGCCCTGTGCCAGTCCCAGCGCCTGCAGAGGCAAAAAGCTGTCCGCGTGGCCATCCTGGTCACCGGGGTCTTCCTGCTCTGCTGGAGCCCGTACCACATCGTCATCTTCCTCAACACGCTTACCAAGCTCGAAGCCTTCACCAAGGACTGCCTCCTGGAAGACCAGCTGGACACAGCCATCATGGTGACGGAGGCCATCGGCTTCACGCACTGCTGCCTCAACCCCATCCTCTACGCCTTCATCGGAGTCAAGTTCCGTAACGACTTCTTCCGCATCCTGCAGGAGCTGGGCTGCATCAGCCAGGAGACGCTGCAGGAGATCCTGGAGGTGACGAGGAAGGGCAGCGGGATCGAGTCTGACAACACCACCTCCATCTCCACTTTCTAGCTGGGAGAGGCTGCCAGCAGGGCAGGACCTCCCGGGGCTTGCCTTCGTCCTCTGGCCTCGGTCCGAAGTTTCACAAGCGTCCCCACCACCTTCTTTGTTCCTCGGGACACTAAGGTCCGGTAGCCACCAAAACCCCCAAACCCCACCGCGTCCCTCCTCCGGCTCCTTCTGGTTCTCCTCCCTGTGGAAGTCTGTCTGGCAGCTGCTGCCGAAGGACAGGGCTGGATGAGTGGGTTGAACCTGACATTTCCACCTCTCCCTCCAAGAACTGACTGTACGCAGAGCCAAGCACCAGACCGGGGTGCCGGGGGCAAGGAAAAAAGTGCAGCCGAGTAAACGTGGGACCCTAACAGGCTTGGGCAGCCTGCTGCTGCCTCGTCGGTCGCTGTGCGTTATGGAAGGAGTCACATTGCCTCACCTCGGCTCAGATCTCAAGAGCTCGTTGTCAGATTGTGGCTCGAGGAGAAAACTCCCCAAGCATAAGGCTTTTCTACAAAGAGCAGCCCAGCATCTCCACAGGTGAAACCTGCCGGTAACAGCGACCGCGACTGTCCGAGCGCGGACGCGCAGCAGAGGAGGATCTCTCCCAAGCCTGCCCTTGCTGTCTCCACGGTTGCACCAGTGAGCAAACCCGTTGTAGAGGCATTGTAAATACCTCCCCAGCCCCAGTTCTGATGTGAACTGTGTTTCCGACGTCACTGAAGAAATGAACAGGGTGTAAAGTTCTTACAGTGTTCACAGGGTGAAATCAGCAAACAAGGGTGAACAGATTGCACCTCTGTTGTTACTCTAGGTTTTAGTACTGGTGTGTTGGGTAAACTTTTAGAAAGCTGCGACGTGAGCTGTAATAAACAGTTAAATAAAATCCCATCTCTGCATGCATACCACCTGCAAGCAGTTGCCTTCGGTCGTGTCGCCTTTGCCAGGCGAGCACCAAGGGGGGGTGAGGGCACCTTTCTGGCGAGGGCTGGCAGACCCTTCCCCACAGAGCGGACGGTGGTTGTGCTGGGGCTGGCTGCAGCCCGCCTGCCCAACGGCAGCGAGAAGGCGGCGAGAGGAACCCTCCTTCACCGCAGAGGAAGCTGGGCTTTCCATCCTGCGAAACCCTCCCATCTGAGCCTGGCGGGGCTGTCACACGATTGTGCCACCGGAGCCACCCCTGCACACGGCAGCCCTCTGCACGTCACCCCCCCAGAGCTCTTCTCAGCTCCAGCTCACGCTCAGGAGCGAGGCAGAGGGGCTCTGCTCCCCCCAGGCGCTGGGAAGGGGCAGCGAGGGCTGGAGGGAGAGGAGAGGTGTTGAGGCGGGAGCAGACAGCCCATGGAAAGCCCCAGAGAAGGGGACACAAAGAGCCCACAGCAGCTGGCTGCTCTGCACGTCCCAGCGGGTGACCGAGTCCCCCAGGAGCCCGCCCCGGGGTGTTTCAGCAGAGCATCCTGCCGCACACGCGGTGCTCGCGGGGCCGTGGCAGGCAGCGGAGCGTGCAGCGGTGAGCGCCGGCCGGGGAACGCATGAGCGGACGCGTGCCTGGGAGCGCGGCAGAGAAGGGGCTTCCCCACGCCCTCGCACCGCTCCAAGCGACTCCAGCACCCCCCCCGCCCCCCCATGACGCACACACAGTTTCATTTTCCTCACCCAGAAGATGACCTGCTTCCCCACCCTTCCTGCTTCCATGGGCAGGAGCTTCTCCTCCGGCAGACGCACGCAGCAACCACTCTGAAGCCGCGGGAGACGGGACCCGGTGCGGTGGAAGCTCCGGTGACAGACCCCTCTCCCAGGCACGCGTGGAGCAGGTGAATCCAGGAACAGCAGGAGGGGAAAACGCGGCGCTGTGCCGCACGATTCCTGCTTGTTCGCAGCGGCCAGAAAAAATCATCCGTGACAAGCCCCAGGAGCCAGAGGATGGGCTGGCACAGCAGAGAAGAGTCAGGACTCTACAGAGCGGGGCCGGCTGAGCCCCTCCATCAGCCCCAGCGTGCCGCCGGCGATGCTGGCCGAGCTGCGGGGCTGGGCACGGCACACCCGCTCACAGCAGAAAATCACGCAGCCCATTGAAGACAGGCAAAGGGTCAGGTTTTGAAATTTGTCTTTTTAATAAAAAGGCACCTATAAAACAGGTCAATACATTACAGGCAGCACAGATACCCAAAAACAAGCCTAAAAATTGTTTCAAATAAAAACCAATAAGATGTCTTCACATATTGTATTTATATATTTATATTTATATATATATTTATATAATGGTACAAAATGACTGGGGAAGTTTCTCCATGGGATGACAGAGAACAGGTCAGTCACCATTACCTCAACGTGAAAGCTAACTCCGGGTGCGTGATTATCTGACGTACTGAAAGATGTGGTTTCCCAGCGTTCGCTTTTTTTTTTTTTTTTTTTTTTTTTTTTTT
>VZTO01025846.1:83546-102418 GCA_013400615.1 Syrrhaptes paradoxus
TTTTTTTTTTTTTTTTTTTGGAGCTGGAAAAACACGGCAAAGTCATGGCTAAAACACGGGCAAACCTTTGACTGTGATTAGGTGGAGTCAGAACACAGAACTCAAGCTCAGAAGCCGAGCGATAAACTACAAGACACGAGACTAGACACGGCTCACGGCAGTGGGCAACCGGCTGATGGCAAACCCTGGCCAGGTCTAAGGAGGAGTGGCTGTTCCCGAGCTCCCAGAAGAGCTCCACCGGGAACGGCGCCCGGGGCGGAGGGGTGGTGGGCAGCGGCAGCCGGGGGGCTGGCTCCAGGGTGGGGGGATTTTGCGGGGTGCTGCTCCGAAGTCCCCAGCTCTGACCTAGGGTCAGGATTTCCCTTTTCTATCCAAGGCTGCTGAGTCAAAAGGCTTTGCTTCTCACCGGAGGACAGGTCTTCCTCCTGCTGCCAGGCGGAAGGGGCATCGTGCTGCCTGGTCCTTGCAGGTGGGCAGCGCCAGGCTCCCCAGCACGGCACGGCATCCGCTGCAGCCCGCGGCCTCCGGCTGCCGACAGCACCGTAAGCCCCAGGCAACCTCTCAGTCAGACTGGGCAAAAGGGACAAGAGGGACGGTAGGGACACATGGTGATCTCAACCGGGCTAAACCAACACCTGTCCACAGACAAACAAAAAAAATTCTGTATAGAAAATATTATGGCTTCAAATTAACCGAGACTAGCTGGTGGGTGATGAGCAAGGTTTGGGGCTGGGACTGGAAGCTGGATGTTTACGAGAAACTACCAGCAGCCAACACCCCAAAGTGCAGCCAAGAGAAGTCACAGCCTTTCAGGGAAGTCAAGCTTAGAAAAAGCTACATCTGTTCGAGCCACATCCTCCTGACATGAAACATGCTCCGAAGGGATGGAAAATCCAACCAGCAACACGCTGAGTCCAAAGCACACTTCGTTAGCCTGGACTGAAGATATTCCTCTGCTCCAACTGCCAAGACAGGGACGAGCACTCCCCGGGATTGTTCCCGTTCTGCCACCTCCGAAAATGCTGCTCGCTCCCATCGTACACAACAAAACCACGCAAAGCAGGAGACCAGAGCAAAATCCTTCCTCCAATCCATACCCACGCTTCCCTACAAAACGCCCCGAGGCTCCGAGCTATTCCTAACGGGACTTTGTGGCTCCATCTGCTCGCAGATGGGATCACAAGACAGCCGCTGGGCTGACGTTTCGGCACCTGCCAGCCTTTGCAAACAGCTTGCGACGGGGTAACAAGCACTGCCAGTCGCTCGCTGCTTGACAATCTCCCTTTCCAAAAGCCCTCTCCTCCCCGCGGCAGCACGGAGGGAACGGGGAGCTCCGCCATGAGAGAGGTAGTACGCTAAGTCTGGCTATGCAGGAAGAACCCTCCAGCTGCCGTTCCTCGGGCCATCGCGTGCCCCGAGCGCGCGGTTGGATACCCACAGGGCACGCCGTGCTGGGACGCGCTCCCCGCAGAGGTCCAGAGCTACTGCGGCGTGCAGCAGCGCGTGCGGGTCCCCTCCGCGAGCAAACGCGGGACAGACCATGGCGCTGCGCGCAGGAAGACCTGACGGAGTGGAGGACGGGGAGGATGGAGCACATCCAGGAAGGCCAGAGCTGTTCGAACCTCCGCCAGCCTAGGGGTGAGTGGCTGCAACGCAACCTCGGCCTCTTCCATCCCAAGCACGGGACGGCCGTGCCGCTGACACCGTGCGAGGCAGCTCCTGTACCGAGCCGGAGCATCGCAGATGGGGACGGGTCGTCTTCATGGCCGGACCTCTCTCATGGGAGGGCAGGGCTGCTGCCAGATGGAGCGCAGACCGCCTGTGAAGCTCTGCAGGAGACCGACAGCGTGAGGAAGACCTGGGAGAGCTCTCAGCCGCAGAGGTAGAGGGCAACGGATGGGTCAAGGACCGGTGTCGGAAGGCTGCGAAGGAGCTGGGTTCCCAGCTGGCTGGCGGGAATGCATCACCTCGCTCGGCTCTCCTTACGCACCGCCCTGCAACAGGGGACACCGCGTGAGGGGAAAAGAAGGAACTAGAGGTGACATGGCCAGTCGAGATCTTTGGGTCCAGCGTGTTTCCATCTGCGAAGCCCAGATCCTTGCTGCTTCTCCAGCTGAAGGGCCAGCATCCTCCCCGTCCCGGCCACACCACGGAGCAGAGACAGCCGTACCCCGTGGAGCTGCAGCTTCTGCTCCGGCAGCGTTTCACCGGGGGCCCAGCTCCGACCTCCTCAACGGTCCTCGGGTGCATCCGTGCCCTCGGCACAGCCTCTGCAGGGGCCTCAGGTCTGCGTGAAGCTGTACACCCTGCACGTGCAAACCGTCTGGATGCGTGAAGAACACGGGTTTGACACAGAGTCACTCTACAAGGGGATCTCTCCATGCCCTGTGCACCCCGGGGGATCCTCCTGACTCCCCAAGGAGAGTTTTCAATCCTTGTACACTGTTGCCTTTAGCATGGGGGTTTTTTTTGTTTCTGCTTTTTTTTTTTTTTTAAAACATGTTTTGAGGCTTCTATTAAAACACAGAAATACAGAACAATTAAAAACCAGCACAAGTTTTGCCTTTCCCAGCGACCTATTTACAGCTAGTTCCAAAAACCCTCTTGCACATTTTGGTTGCTTAAAAAGAAAAAAACAACAACAAAAAAANNAAAAGAAAAAAAGGGAAAGAAAAAACACTTGACGGAGGAAAACCATAAATCAAAACTTTACAAACTGCCACAGGGTCCGGATGCCCCTGGTCACCACGCAGGGTTCAAAGTAACAGCCCCACTCCCCATCCCTCCACCCTCCCCTTCCCCAAAAAAAGAAAGGAAAAAGAAACCCAATTCACATCAAGTTTACTGCACATCTGGTTTTCTGTGTAGAGGCGAACCCGATATGAAAAGCATCCCACGTGGTGTCCTCCACCAGCGTTGGCCCCCAACCCTCCCCCGAAGAAAGGTCTAAAAACGTGTGTCCAGGAGCCCCGTCCCCCCGCCCCGAGCGCGGCCGGGGTCAGAACGGCAGGTTCGCCATGTTCCCCGGCCCGGGGATGTAACTCATCTGGCTGTCCAGGGAGACACTCCTCTGCCTCATCTGATGCGTCACCATGAGGTTCTGCTGAGGCGGGGGTCCCATGAGGGAGCCCTGAGGTGACATCATGTGTCCCGTCTGCGCGTACATCTCCCCCGACACGGACATGCTCCTCTGCTTGGCTTGCATCAGCATGAAATTCTGCTGCGCCATCAGGCTCTGCTGCGGAGACATCATGCCCTGGTGCATGCTGTTGCCCATCATGCCCTGCTGGGGTGGGATGCCTGTCCTGCCCAGCATGGGCACCTGCCCGGGGTGACACATGGGCACGCCGAGTCCCCGCTGCACGCCCTGCTGCCCGGGGGCGTTGAGACCCGGCCGCGCCGGCGGCTGCTCAGCCATCATGTTCTGCAGGTTCATGAGGTGGAGGTTGGAAGGCTGCGATTTGGGCGCTTGGCTGTCGCTCTTGGGGAAATACTGCAAGGTGCTGCTTGGCTTCTCCGACGGGATGATCCTGGACAGGTCGAACTCCGGGATGCCGGTGGGCGTGGGCCGGATGACCTCACTGAGCTCCGGGTCGTTCAGCACCGACGCCACGCCAGGAAGCACGGGCGGGTAGGGCTCGCCGATCCGCGGGGGGATGTTCTTGCCCATCATGTGCTGCTGAGGGGGCATCTGGCCGGGCGGCTGGGAGGGAAGGTCCTCGGGCGGCAAGGGCATCCCTGGCGGGTAGTGCTGCTGCATCCCGGGGCCGCCCCCCCCGCCGGGGGCCATGGGCATGCCCGCGGCGGGAGACGGCATGGCGCTGTGGGGCTGCTGCATGCGGGGGAACACGAGCTGGTTGGAAGGAATCATCTGCGAGCTGTTGGGCACGGGGCCGCACTGCTGGTTCAACGAGTCCTGGGGTCCCGGGGGCAGCATCATGGGGTTCTGGGGGGGCACGCCCGCCCCCGGCGCACTGGGGTGCATAGGAATGTTGGAGCCCAGAGGGTTCGGGGAGGACATCATGGAGGTGGGGGGCGGTTCATGGGAGAGGGGTTGCTGACCAGGCAGGTTCATCCCCATGGGGCTCTGAGAGGATCCAGGTCCCACAGAGTTCAAGTGCAGTTGATTTGGCTGATTCCCCGTCACGCCTAAGGAGAGGAAAAGAGAGAAGAGTTCACCCTACCCGCAGAGCTCTCAGGGGTGCAAAACCCCCACCCTGGCAGCCGGCCGAGCGCTCCTGCTCAGCAAGCCCTGAGTGCGGAGCGTGATGCTCAGTAAGATGGGCTTGCAAAGCACCAACGTCACTAAAAAGTGCCCCAGGCTCCAGCTCCCCAAGCCCGCCAGCAGCTCAGAGCCGTTCCAGCTGTCCCCTGTCCCACGCTGGATTCATAGCTCCTCGCAGCCCACAGATTTTAGAGTCGCAGCTGGCTCTGCAGGTTGGGACAGCCCCGCGCCATGGTCTCAGCAGGGCTCTCAGCTGCCGGGAAGGCACCGAGCAGCGACCCTTCACCGCAGGGTTACCCATCCGGCAACCCCTGCGACCACACAACCTCGGGAAGCGAGGAGAAAAAAAGCAAGAGAACTGGCAGCCCAACAGAGGGAGGGAGGACTGCACCCATCGGTGCCCACGGAGGGGTTCGGGTTAGGAGGGAGCCAAGGCATTTGCACGCCTGAGGTCAACCTAAGTGACTCATCAGCAGCGAAAGAGTCAAAAAGTTCATTTTTTCATTTTGAAAAGTGCCAAAAATATTTATCAAGCAGCTTTAAACTCCTAAATCAAGTGGCACAGCATGCTGGAATTCCCCTTCAGCAGGTCACCAAGTGACAAAACACACTCATTTGCCTAGTGGTCCTCACCAGGGCTGCCGGCTAGCGGAGCGTAGCTGGCTGTCGCCCACTGAACTCAGAACCGTGCTGCGACACAGCTTCGCCTGGGCAGGCACCTGGGCTCCACTCAAAACCCCCGGCTGCCCAGCCCTGCTCAGAGCAGCCCTGTCCCACCGCACAGGAACACCAGGGCTCCAAGCAGCAGACCTCCGGGGCAACTCCAGGAGCCGTGAAAATCCACCCGCACAGGGGAAAGGCAGTTCTGAAAAATTCCAGAGCGCGGGGAAGAAGGGTGCCTCGAACGCCAGGCTGGCTCACGTCCTTCCAGACAGCACAGCCAAGCCGAAAGTGGACAGACAGCCTGGGCACGGGGCGGAGAAGCAGCAAGCAGGCTGTTAGGAAGAGGGCAAAGCCAAGCTATTTGTCAGGGCGGTCGGTGGGAGCGCTCAGATCCTAATGCCTCCTGCACCTGGTGCCCCAGACCCGCTGGTAGCCACGGGACCGTCTGAGCCCTCGCAAGAATCCCCGGAGGACGTACCCGACATGCTTCCAGGTGGCAGCATGGGCCTGTCCGGCAGCAGCTCGTCATCAGAGGTGGCGATGGTTTTGATGGCGTTGTGGTAGAGCGGTGTGGAGCTGGGCATGGCGTACTTGGACATCTGGGACATCATCAGCGAGAGGGGGTTCTGGGAGGGGGATGGATCTGGAGAGGATGTAAAAGGCATGTTGGGATTCATGGTGCTAGAGGTGTTGCTGGCTGGGGCGGAAGAGCTGCTCCGAGGTCCAGAGGGGAGAGAACCTGCAAGAGAGAGAGAAAGAGACCACCTTAGTACCACCCACGCACCATGGCTTGCTCCCAATGACAGCAACGGCCAGAGGAGGCTGCAAAGCACGGAGCTGGCACAGCCCAGCACCCTCCGCAACAACCCCACTCCAGAACCGCTCCAAACCCCCCGACTGCCCAGCACAGACACAGCTTTTGGTGCCGGTGTCACAGAGCATTTTTGGACTCCTGGGAAAAAAGACCTCCACGGGACGTAAGGGCACGGACAGGCACGCTCTCTATAATGGAGCGCACAGACGCTCGCACACCTACCCTGATCCAGTCCTCCCATGGAAGCAGACGAGTTCATGCTGAGGCTCTGCTTGCTCTGGTTGACGCCTGGGCTGGGCATGGTGGCTTTGGGAGAGGGCACCCAGCCAGGGGAAGGAACAGCCATAGAAGGGGACTTCAGGCGGCTGGGGGAGCCCGTTGGAGACCGGACGTTCAGCGAGGAGCTCATCACCTGGGGGGACTTGAGGGGCCCGGACTGGTTTGAAGGTGGCATGCTGACCATCTGCGAGGGCGTCTGGGGGGACTTGAGGTTGGCAGAGGGGGAGGTGACCAGTGGCGAGTGCACCTGGCTGAGGGTGGGAGATTTGAGGTGGCCCATGCTGGGGGAGTTCATCTGGCTGATGTTGATGGTGAGGTCAGAGGGCCGGCGGCCAAGCCCTCGGGCGGGCGCCGGGTGCATGTTGGCCAGGTTGCCCCCTTGCGTGGGAGCGGGATTGGAGACCGGAGGCAGAGGGATGTGGCTGAGCCTGGTGGTGCCGCTGATGCTTCCCACGGGCATGGTGCCCTGCTCGGGGCTGAACATGTCCGAGCCACTGCCCATTTCCTGGGGCATGTTGGGGTAAGGCCCTTGCCCGCTCGAGAAGCCCTGCTGTCCCTGGTTGGGGAACTGGGAGGGAATCATCATTTTCTGGGGTCCCCCCAGCATTGCGCTGCCGTTGCCGTTCTGAGCCCTCGCCCTGGCCAGCTCCTCAGGGCTCATGGCCTGGTGAGCCATCATATCGGGGCCCCTCATCTTCTGCGACATCATCATTTGCTGCTGCGGGGTCATCTGGACGTTGAGGTTCATGTTCATGTTCATGTTGACGTTCATGTTCATGTTGAGGTTGCCGGGGCCCATGGGTGCGTCCATGTCCCGAAGGCCCGACTGACTCATGGGGGGGCTCAGCATCCCCCGCGTGCCTGCAAACTCCATCCCCATGGGACCGCTGCTCAGGTTGTCCCCTGCTATCTGCCCAGCAAACATGGACGGATCCATCTGCCTGTGGGCCTGTATCATCCTCTCCATTTCCATGCCCTGGCCCATGGAGTTGCCGGACATCCCCATGGGCCTCTGCATCGCCACCGGGCGTTTCTCCATCAGCTGATGCCGCAGGATCTCCTCCCTGGCGCGGGGATTCATGAACCTTTCGGGGTCCCCTTGCCCTGACGGGTAGGGCAGGGTGCCCTGCGGAAAGTTCCCGGGGCCTCCCATAGGAGGCATATCGTCGCTCCATCCCATGCCGGGCCTGACCGGCCTCTGCATGGCGTTCATGGGCCCGAGGGCGTCCAAGGGCATGTTCTGCATCCCCCCGAAGCCGGAGACTCTCTGCATTTGATTCCCAGGGAAGCGCGGCCCTGGGAAGGGCGGCCCCCCCCGCAGCTGCATGGGGTCCTGCACGTCCATGGGTCCCCGCAGCTGGCCGCCCATCCCCGGCGGCCACTGCTCCCCGGGCTTGCTGTGGTAGGGCGGCGGGGGCCCACGCATCATCATGCTCCCCATGGACTGCGGGATCATGATCTCCTGCATGGGCCGGCCGTGGATGCTGATCTGCTCCTCTTTGCGTCGCTTTTCCTCGTAGTACTCTTCCTGCAGCTTCCTCCAGGCCACCTGCTCCGGCGTCAGGCTGTCCTGGCTCAGCCGCTGCATCATCATGTTCATCTGCTGCCCCATGTCAGCGCCCGGGTGGTGGGGCACCTCGTGCTCCAGGCTGGGCCCCCCCAGGCTCTGGGTCTGGGAGATCATGGACTGCAGAGGCTCTTCGTACTTCTTCATGCTGGCAGGGGGCGCGGGGGGCTGGCCAGGGGCAGGCTGCAGCGCAGGGGCACCCCCACCCTCGCCCGCGCTCTGGCTGGGCTTCATGAAGGGCTCGGCCTCCCCGCTGCGCAGCAGCAGGCGCTCAATGTCCCGCAGGGTCTGCAGCGAGCGCTCGCGGTGCTCCAGCTGCTCCTTGGAGAGCCCTTCCGAATTGAGGGGGTTCCGGGCGCCCAGCCCCGCCTGCCCGTTCCCCGGCAGCCCCGGAGCCGCGCCCTCCCCGAGGAGGCTGGAGCCGGCCGCGGCAGAGGAGTCCGCTTGCCCGGGCTGCACGGTGTTGGCGGGGGCGGTGGGCGTATTGGGGTGGTTACCGCCGGGCTGGGTGCTGCCGCTGTTGTTCCCCAAAGAGTTGGGAGTCAGATCTCTGCGGACATCTTCGCTCGCCCCTTCCTGGGGCAGGCTGCCGGGCGCAGGCAGAGGCGTTGGACCGATGTTGGGGGGCGGAGGCTGCGGCGGGGGCGGCTGCGGCTGAGTCGCTTGAGGTGCCGGCGGCTGGGACTGCGGAGTGTTGGCAGCAGGAGGGTTGATGGGAAGCGGCTCAGCGACCCCCAGCACTTTAGGAGCTGGCGCCTGGCAGAGAAAAGGGAAATAAAGGTGAGCAGGAAAAACCCTGGGCAGGCATTCTTCCCCCTCTGTCCCAAAAACACGCCTGAGGCGGATCACCTCCGTCCCTCGCGGGGAAAGAGCAGCCCCCGTGACGTGCCCTGGGAGGCAGGAATTCTGCCTGCGGGGCTCTGGGGCCACGTGCTGTGCCCCGTACAGCAGCGTTCTGACAGCCCCCTCCTCCCCGGCCGAGCCAAGGGCTGGGGAGAACGCCCGCAGCCGAAGGGAAGGGTCAGCCGCCAGCAGCACGGGCTGCCAGGAGGGTTTGGTGTACCTGGTCTAGCTTTGCCCGTGGGACATTCTGCTGGTGGTAGGCCAGGATGGAGTCAGCGCGGCCCTGCAGGACAGCCTCGGCAGCTCTGGGGAGAGAGCACAAAGCACTGAGAACAGCCCCCGTGCCCCGTCCCACCCACCCCAGCCCCCAGCCGCCACCTCTGCTCTTCAGCGCTGCAGGAAGAGGGACATCGCTGGAGGTCCCCAGGAAGGGGGGACATTCTCAGAGTCCTCCCACCTGTCCCGCACAGGTCCCAGTGAGGTTCTCCAGCTGACGATTGCTTGCCCTGGAATTTCCCTCTCCCCACACCCTGTGATGGGCGCTTGGCTCTGCCCGGGGCTGGCTGCAGCCCGAAGGTGACTGTCACTGAGATGCTCCGGGACCTACCACACCCACCCCGCGCTCCGGCAGAGCAATAAAACCAAACAGCCTGGCCGAGGCTCTGCGGCAGAGCCAACACAGGACAGGGGGGAGGAATCAAGCGCAGAATACCCAGGGTCACCCGGCATTCCCTGCGACACCCAGTCCCTAGACACCCCTGAAACACAGGGGACGGGGGTGGCTCTTTTTTGTTAGATGCCAACGACGTGCACGCAATGGCACACGTCGCAGGAGGCAGCGCTGGGCGCTGCGGGGAGGAAGCATGCACCTAACGCAAAGTTTGCCCCCCAGCAAATTGCTGAACCTGGGGGGGACCCACGGAGTGCTCCCGAACGGACACGGGTCCGTGCAGCTCTCTCGTGCAGGGCGGACGGGGTTGAGCGCTTACGTGTTAGCGAGGTGCGTGGTGAAGACATAAACGAACTGCGAGGGTGGCTTCGCTGCTCCGCCGCCTCCTCCCGCGGGGTCTGGCCGCGCACCGGGGGCCGCCCCGTGCGGGACGCTGGACGTGCCGGTGTCACCGAGGCCGGGCAGCGGGGCGGGCCCGGGGCCGAGCTGCGGGGCCGCGGCCATGGCCGGATCCGCTACATTACAGCCTGGGGAGGGGGGACAGGGGACACAGGGGACACGCCGCTCAGCCCGGGCAGGGACAGGCAGCGGGGAGCCGCGCCGCCGGCAGGGGGCAGCACGCGCCCGGTCCTCCCCGCGCCTCGCGCTGCCCGGCCCCGGGGGCTCGGGACGGACCCCCCCGACCCCCCCCCCCGCCGGGAGCACTGCCCTCCGGAGCGGGGATTAATTACTGATTAATTATCAATTAATCACCAGCCGTTATTCAACAACATTCGCAATTAATCCCAACGAGCATCCCCTCCCTGCCTCCTCGCACACACGCACGCTGCACCCCAGGGGGGTCCCCTGCTCCCCCGTCCCTGGACACGTTGCTCCCTGCAGAGCCCACACCCCCTGGCCAGCACCCCGGTCCCGGTACATCCGAAGGGACGAGATGCCACATGCCGCCAGCCCCTGCCCCCCGACGGCCCCCACCCTGAGTGGCTCTAATGGGGCAGATTTTGGAGCAGAGGATGGCTCCGGCGCTCCAGCAGGCACAAATGCCACCCTCTGCTTGGGTTTAGCCACTTTCAGGTTCTCCATCAGCTGCACAGGACCTTGCCCTGTTCTCTCAGATGTTCTCCCTGTTGCAATTTGACAGGTCACTGAATTCGAACAAATCCAAGCGTTTTGGTGCTTTTGGAAAACAAGAGAGACCTCCAGTCTGTTGCCCCAAACCCTGCACACCTTGGCCAGCTCGACCCTGCCTGAACCACTGTTGAGATGCCAAGAGTCTCTTTAGCCTCAGCTGCCTTTAAAGCATGGCTGCAGAGAGCCGGGTGGACAGCCGGGCACGGTCTCAGCTGCTGTGACAAGGGCAAGGCATGTCGCGTGGCCTGGCCGCCGCTGTGACCAGCATAGGCACACTGAACCAGACTTTCAAGACGGCAATTCTGCCGCTGGCATGGCCAGAGCAACATCCAGCAGGGACATCCACCATCGCTACCTTCCCCTCCAGCATCTCAGCAGCGTCCCAGACCTCACTGTACGGCCACAAACACTCACAGCACGCTGACCGCCAGCAGCAACAGCCCAGCGTGCCACACACCCGGCGACGTCAACACACGCAGGTAAAGCTAAGGGAGCCCGTGCCATCTGCCCTGCCCAGCTGCAGCGGGGACCTGGCTGTCATCAAGCTTCTGGGCTGGCAAGGAGGTAGATACTCACTGTGTGCGCTGCTGATGGGCTTGTCGTCCTCCTCGCTGTCCGGCCCAGAGCACCATTCGTCCCCACTGTACGGCTGCTTCCTTTCCAGCACGCACCGCCGCTTGCTACGGGGAGCCACCTCACCTGCGAAGGGACAGAGCCATCAGAAGAGCTGCGGAGACCTGCCGGGGGCTGGGAAGCTGGGGCTCTGCCCAGCTGCCTGCTGCACGCTGGCACTGCCGACCCGTCCGGGATGCGCTGGGCGAGGAGCCGTACACCGACATCTGCCCAGCCCTGGCAAAGATCCGGGAGCATCTGCTCAGTCTGGGCTCCTTGTCTTTGCAGCCAGGCCCGGTGGGATGCTCCGGTGAGAGCCAGCGGTTCAGCGTGAGATGTGTTTCTTACCGTCTGAGAGGAGTCTGCAAGCACAGGACGTGTCCAGCTCCTGTTCCAGACCACAGAGCTTTGGGCATTAACCCTAAATCTAAAGGGTCTGTAAGCAATTAAATCCTGAAAACTGAACGGGAGGGCACGTTCCTGACCAAGCCATTTTAGTAATCTTCCTGTGGAAGGGCTACAAGACAGGACTGGGATAAAGCTACAAGTGCTTATAATCAGGGACATACAACAGCCCCTAACGCAACGGGGGAAGCTTTCCTGGGGGTTCTGTTCAGGCACGTTCTACCCGTTCTCCCACGGCACAGCTCTGGCCTAAGCTAGTCGGGCAGCACGCACGGCTTTGGCTGTGAAACCAAACGCTGAGGGGCACGAGCCAGAACAGCGGCTCTGTGTCTGGGGACTGGGCATGAGTCTCAGCTGGAACCGCCGGCACCGCTGGGATTTCTCCTCTGACAGCCCCTTGCAAGATGCTCGAGTATCCCACGCAGCCGGTGAGCACGGAGCTTGGCGCAAGGCAAGAGGCTCCAGGAAAGGCTGCTGAGGACAGGGGAGCAGAGGGTTCGGAAGCACTGACTCAGCCCTTTTCCAGAAGCCCTGCGCTGTAACGCAAGAGTCATCCATCGCTGACGAAACCACAGAACTGTTCAGACAGCGACCCTCGCAGCACCTCCTCGCTAACCACGACCGAGTCGTCGGGCAGCTGCAGGAACACCACAAAGGCAGCGCTTTGCCAACAGCGAGGAGACAGAAAAACAGCTCAACTCAGTCCCCAGTCGAAACTTTGCGCTTGGCCAGCCTCAGCAGCCCGGGCAAACCAGAGTCCCAGACTCTCAGCGTAACAAACAGCTCAGGGAATGAGACGTAAAAACAACGCTCAGGCACTCTGGTCCCCAAACCGCCGATGTGACAAGCAGCGATGCAGAGATGCCCAGGCAGCCGGGACAAGCCCGGACAGAAGCTGTAGCACGGAAACCCAAGATGCTTACAGCTGCTCCCATCCCAGGTCCTGCCAGGACGCTCAGAGCAACTGCAAGGAGGACGTGCTGAGGCAAGGCTTAGCAGAGTATTACCTTTTGATTCTGCGTCCTGGGAAGGGGTGCTGGCTTCTCGCTGTTCGCCGGAGTCCACCGAGATGCTTCGTTCTCGTTTCACCTTGCCCTTCAAGGAGCTGAAGTTTGGGACAGCGTTCTGGCTGCTTTTCAGTCCAGAGTTGCCAGGGGAGATCTGAGTGGCCTTGCTGCCATGGCTGCCTGCCCCCACACCCTTCGAGCCCAGGTTGCAGGTGGGTGCTTGGCTCACGTTGTGGTGCTGAGCCGGGGCACTGCTGCCGCCTGCCTTGCCATGGCTGGGCAGTTTGTTGTCAGGGTGCATTGGCTTGGCTAAAGCTTCCCACAGCGCCAGTGGAGGGAGCTCCCAGGCCCTTGGGTCAGAAACCTGCAGGAGAAGAGGGCAGCGAGTGAGCGCGATGCCCCGGCGGGGATGCACCCGGTGGGGACGCTGCCGAGGGATGGGGCGCCGGGGCCGCTGCTCTGTCGCAGGGCCAAAGCCTGCAGCGAGGCACAACCCTGAGCCACTTGTGCCGGCCACGAGCCCTGGCCCCTGTGCGCAAAGGCTCCTGCTCCGCAGTCGGCTGCGTGCGGATGAGCAGCAAACCCCCCCAGGCAGGGCAGGCCTGCCAGCGCTCCCAGGCACAGGAGGGGACAGGGAGCCCTCATTCCTGAGGCCGTGACGAGAACAGGGCGCTCCACGCCAGCCCGGCCCTTTGCTGAGCAGAAGGGTCCTTCCAGCTGTTCCGCAGGTGTTCCCGGGGCTCAGGCAACCGAGGAGAACTCCGGTGCCCCACTGCCTTCAGGGACCCCGCTGCTGCTCCGTCAGGTTCCTCCGCTCTGCAAAACGCGCAGGAGACCGCCGAGCACACCACCCCAACGCAAGCTGGGATGGGGCAGGGAGGGACGAAGGGGGGAAGGAGGCAGTCGGCTGCAAGGCCAACTACGCTCGCCAGCTTGCGGTACCCCGACTCTGCCGGGGGCCCGAGGGACGGTTCTGGCCCCTGCAGGCCAGCAGGATGATGCCCCGGGCCACCGGGACAGCAGGGTGAGGCTCTCCCGCTCCAGACCCAGCCCAGCTTTCTGCAGAGCCCCACAGGCCACAGCAGAGCCTTTGGGGCAGGCTTCGGGGCTGGAAGCCGCACACGCAGGCGGGCAAGGCTGCAGCAGCCCTCCCGGCAGGTCCGCTTCCCTCGGCAGAGCCTGTTAGGCTGGCACAGGGATCCCTCCCCCCAGACCTCCGCACGGGCATTGCGGACAAGCGGGACATGGCTCTGCAGCACCGGAGCACGTTGCGTGTTCTGGAGGGCGGCTGCTAACCCTCCGTTCCACAACCAACCCTGGTGACGGCGGGTGCATCCCTCCTGCCCCTCTCGCTGCGAGGAGCCTTCGCCACGGCACGGGCAGCGTGGGGCATCAGCCAGCCTCACCCCAGGGAGCTGCCGCAGCTGACGGAGGATGTCCCCGACCTTCAGACACACACCGGCTCCTCCTGGCCTGATCTGCCTTTGCCCTAAGCCCCCAGAGACAGTCCCGCTGCAGGAAGATGCACGTTCCCATGAGAACTGCTCCTCTCTTTCCTCATTTAGAAGACACGTCTCTCCCTGCGCAGGGGCCCACGTTCCTCTGCCGCAGCCTCCTCGCCACGCCAGCCAGTGACCCCCATGCTGCAGGGACCCTGCTGCCTGTCACAGCCTTCTCTGCTTCCCGGGGAGCAGGGGGAAAGGAGGGTAAACCACGGGGAAGCCGAGGCATGGCTCCCTGTTTGCTCAGGTCTGCTACGTGCTTCGCATGCCACCCCCACGGCGCGCTCGAGAACCTTTCCCGTGCACGGGCGGAGGAATTTCCCAGCACGCCGGGTGACTGGGCCCATGCTCTGCTCCTCCTCCCATCTGGACGGAGCAAGCCAGATGCTGCGCACAGATTTCTTCTGCCACCCAGGGACAGGAAGCACCGGCTCCAGACCAAACCCCGCATCAAGAGCCCAGCGGCACCGCGCACGCTGCTCCCGGCTTGCCGAAGGCGAGCCTGAAGACATCCCATCGGCAAAAGCCAGGCGCTCGCTCCGCTAGGGCAAAACCCCGTACCCCGAACAAGAGCCCAACAGAGCCGTCGCCCCTGGAAGGCGGCGATGGCCACGCGGCGCAGGCTGCAGCTTGCCAGCCACCGCTCCTGGGCACCTGCCTCCCTGCGAGGCACAGCGCAGCCGGCGGCTGCTGGCACAGGGGCGGAGAGCAGCCCGCACAGGCAGCGCTGGGGACACGCAGCCCACCCAGGCGTTCCCAGTTAGTTAGTGGGATCCCGGCGCGCAGCTTGGCCTATCGCCGCTGCCTAACCAGCGAGTCGTTAGCCGCTCCCTCCTCCTCCTCCGCCTCCTCGGGAGAGCTCTGCTCTAGCCCGGAGGAAGATGGTGAGCCACAGCGCTGATTAATTTTCACAGCACATGAGGGAGTTGCTAGCCCTTTAAGTGTCAGCCAGTCTCGCTCGCTCGCTCTTGTTCTCCGGGGACCTATTAATAGCAGCTGGAAAGATCACATCACTCTCTGGATATTTATACCCCTCATTCCACACCAGGAGAGATTTATGTCAGAGCTGCCGGCCCAGTGCCGGCCCAACCGCTCCGTCAAGCGGCTCGCAGGGGGAGGGGAGAAGAGCGGGGAAGGAGACACGGAGAGGGCAAGCGTGGAGGAGGAGGAGGAGGAGGAGAAGGTCCATATGGCACAAGCCGCGGCGCGAAGCACGCAGGGCTGGCCAGCCACGGGGAGCCTTCACCCCACTGCAAGAGGCTGCTGCCAGGCTGCATTCCAGAAAGCCAGCCCTGCAGCAGCTCCCGCTGCCGGTGGCCCAGAGCCCCCGCCTGCCGCGCTCGGCGAGCTCTGCAAGGCGCTGCGCCGCAGTCCTGAGGGTCGCAAACCCGCTGACGCCAGGGTGCGGCTGCAGCAGCCGAGGAGGTGCTGCCGGCGCCATCGCCAGCAACGACGGGCGGGGAGACGCGGGTCGGCCCGCGGCACATCCGCCTGGACGCGACGTTGCATTCGAAACAGACCCCAAAGTGCTGGGAAGGGGAACGCTCGGCAGCGTTGCAGCACAAGCCCAGCACAGCGTCACACGTTGGTGCCGCAGGGAGGGAGGAGGAAAACCGGGGCCCCCCTAGGACCACACCTGATGCTCGAGCTACACCCCTGTCCCTCCAGTGCTCAGGTCAGACCGCGGGGAACGCACACGCCGGCCCCCAAGGAGCTGGCAGTCACAACAGGCGCTGCCAGCAGCGTGGATGAGCCTCAGTGTCTGCGAGGTCCCTCCAGAACGTTTTTGGGGCATCTATCTTCATCCTCCATGCTGGGAGCATCCTTCATGTTCCAGGGAGGACACCCAGCGCCTCTCCTCAGCCAGCCACAGGACGGAAACCACCCTGGGCTGCTGGGGGGCCCTGGCTCAGCCTTGGGAAGCCCTCCTCTCCCAGCCTGGGCTGGGACCGACCGCCCTCCCCTCGCAGATCCTCACGGGAGCACGGCCAGAAGCAGCTGCCTGCAGATCCTGCTCTGCTTTCAGGAGTAGCAACAGTTGGATCCTGTTGCAGCTGCATAGCGGGGATCCACCCCGGCCTCCCATCGCTCCGGCTGCAGCGCGCCGATAGGCATCTCGATTGCCGTAAGCTCCGCGCACACGCCCCTGGATCCGAACTGGATTCCAGCGGGCACGCCGCACATCTGGGCCACAGAAGAGTATTCATTCGAAAGTAGATACACTGACACAGGGAAATAAATGATCCAAAACATCTTGAAAAGAACGTGACAAAAAGGAGATTGCAGAGGAATCTGGCTCCCTCGGCAATTTACCAACACACCCGCTCCAGCCCAGCAACCGGGAAGACAATAGCCAGCTTGCTTCCCAGGGGCTATAGCAAGGAGCCACAACTCCTTGCTTCTACCCCCAGCTGCTGCCAACTCCACGAGTGACCCTGTCTGGGTGCCTCGATTCCTCCGTCACCAAACGGGGGGACGACCCAGCCTCCCCCGTGCGGGCAGGGAGGCTTGCGAGGCACGGTCAGTACCCGCCGAACGAAGAGCTACATCGAAAGGCAGAGGGAGAGTACTTGCGCCTGGCACATCGGAAAAAACACAGCTTCAAATCCAAGGCTGGGACCTCAGCAGACAAGAAACCTCAAAAACAAAACAACAAAACCTGCTTTCAGCAAGTCTCCTCCAGTAGGGTCTGAACAGCAGCAGAGGGGGAGGAGGGAGCTCCGGGCTGACATATTCCCAATCCCAGAGTTGCTAGCTGATAGTTCAAGAAACCTGAAACCCCACTGCGTTCCCGGAGGACTTTCTGGTGAATCATGCTCCCGCTTGCTCCGAAGGACGATAACACAGATTCCCAACACTGCCACAAGAATGCGGAGCCCGCGCCCACCTCCCGACGGGGCAGGAAAGCCGCCAGCCTGCCCGCAGGTTCCACGCCTCGGCGCTGGCTGCCATCGCTGCCGAGCTCTCCCGAAAGGGCGAGAGAGGAAGCCGGGAAACCAGAGTCACGGCGATTCCAAAGGAAGGAGCTTCGCCACACCTCCCTCCTATCAGATGCTGGGGAGAGCTCTTGCGAAACCCAGACGACTACCAACTTGCGCAGCGAGGAGCAGAGCCCAGGCCTGCGGAGCTGTGCTGACATGCCCTGCAGCTCACCAACACCCCAGTACGAGACAGACGCGAGATGGGTCATGACAGTGACGCAACGAGCAGAAAGTCCCCCAGCCCCTTTCTGCCAGCCGGTCCAGGGCGCAGCAAACACCCTTTCGACCACCCACCCGCTCGCTCTGAGCGGCGATCCCAAGACAAGCCCAATCCAAAACATCCCGTGGACTTCCAGGCTTTGGAAGTGAGAGGTCCTGGGCAAGCTCAAGGGCTTCCCGAAGAAAGGCATCAGGCAGAGTCCAGCACAAGGAGAGACCTCAAAGACCCGCTGCCCCCTCCTGAAATACCTCTTACCCCGAATCTGGCTGAGATCACAGGCACGCTGCCCGACACCACTCCTCGACTACCAGTCCTCGCAGGGTTAACAGCAGAAGGGGCTGGAACACCTCCAAAGAAATTCAGTTAAAGTCGGAGGATTTCACAGAGGCAAAGGCTACGACAACCTTTCCAGAAGCAAGACTTCTGAAGTCCGAGACTTTCGGATCATTTCTGATTTGAGAAAAAGACCAGAATCAGAAACTTGACCTTTTCCATGCAAAAAAAAAATGGTTGTTCCAAAACAATCCTTTTCGCAAGACCATTCAACGGGTTTTGAGTCTGTTCCAGTGAGAAACAAAACCCTCAAAACCAGCAGCGAAACAGCATTGCTGTCACCCAGCCAGCCCCAGCCAAGAGTCGGCGATGGGCTCTGACAGGAGCCCTGGAAGCCACCCGAGCGCAGGGAGCACAGCTCGGAGCCAGCACGATATTCAGCAACCCAGGGCTGCAGGAGCATCTCCCCAGTCCCCGCGCGGGAGCACTCACCCGAGCGCGTTTACCACCCGGGAGAACAACCCCAACCCAGGCTGGTACCGCTAAAGGCGTTCTCATTTCAGAGAGAACCTCTCGTGCTTCGGCCGGCCGGGCTCAAAGACATCGGGAGGCACAGAGCTCTGCAGGGCAACGCTCCCGCTGACAAGGGTTGTCTGTTTTGAACGCGTTATGAAACTGTCCTGCTCTTACACCAGAAAGACAGACAGCCCGGAGAAGCCCTTTTTTCTCTTCTCTTCTCTTCTCTTCTCTTCTCTTCTCTTCTCTTCTCTTCTCTTCTCTTCTCTTCTCTTCTCTTCATTTCTTGAATCCTTCTCAAGCCTCCTCTAAATGGCAGAAAAGGTGCGACCCCCGCAAGCAGAGAGATCCTAACGCTCCGTTGAATCCCACTGGTTCCCAGAGTCACCTTGGCAGACCTTGGGGACATCCTGCCGTTTGGAGCTGTCTCGGGAACGATGCCTTGCCCCCAGCTGAAGAGTTTCTCCCACTCTTCTGCTGTTCAGCAGAGCCGGGCGTCCTGTCCTGTGCACGAGTCTCCAGGTCTATCGCTGAATCCGCAGATCCATCCAGCTTCCCAGTCCAAGAAACCCTGCATGCGCCAGATGTCACTCGACAGTCACATGCGGCTCTGTGGGGACGATAACGAGGAATTATTTTATACTGGGGACAGGCCAGTGCGAGAGCTGCCCGAAGCTCCGGGTGCCCCAGGTGCTGGGTGGCACAGGCAGGGGCACACTGTGGCTCAGCGGGCTGCGGGGCTGCAGGTCAGGGAGCAAAGCCAGAAATCTCTTCCAAAGGTACCGCTGCTGCTCAGGGACCTTGGATGGTGGCACCGGGAGAGCTGCGGTCAACGGCTCGGTGTCCGAATGGAGAGCGGTGACGAGCAGCGTTCCTCGGGGACGGGCGCTGGGACCGGTGCTATTTAACATCTTTGTCGGTGACAGGGACAGCGGGACGGAGTGCACCCTCAGCAAGCTGGGCACCAACACCGAGCTGTGTGGTGCAGGGGAGGTGCTGGAGGGAAGGGATCCATCCAGAGGGACCCGCACAGGCTGGAGAGGTGGGGCCGTGCCAACCTGATGGAGCTGAACAAGGCCAAGGGCAAGGTCCTGCCCGTGGGTGGAGGCAATCCCAGGCACCAGTCCAGGCTGGGCAGAGCAGCCCTGAGGAGAAGGACTTGGG
>VZTO01025846.1:102667-126063 GCA_013400615.1 Syrrhaptes paradoxus
GGCCCAGAAGGCCAACCGCATCCTGGGCTGCATCAAGAGAAGCGTGGCCAGCAGGTCGAGGGAGGGGATTCTGCCCCTCTGCTCTGCTCTCCCCAGACCCCACCTGCAGTGCTGCGTCCAGCAACCCCCAACACAAGGCTGGATGAGGCTTTGGGCAACCTGGGCTGGTGGGAGGTGTCCGTGCCCATGGCAGGGGGTGGCACTGGATGGTCTCTAAGGTCCCTCCCAACCCAAACCATTCCACGATCCTATGATTTCCTCCAAGGCAGGATCTCTTCCTGCAGCGTGTGAAATCTGGCCAGAGTCACGCGCTGCTGGGACAGCTGGACACCCCCACGCAGCCTTTGGTCGACGCCTCGAGGATCTTTGCTTGCCGACACCAGCGGCACGGCTCAGTCACGCAGCAAAACTGGGACACACTGAACAGCACCGTGCACCCCAAACCCTCCAACGCTCACCGCCAGCCGTCCCGTCATCCACAGCCCAGGGCAGGCGACCAGCCCGGACCCCAGCAGCGCGGCTGTGCTGGGCAGTGCCAAGACCAGCTCACCTCCACACGGAGAGGGTGGCTTCCCTGTGGAAACCATCCCGGCAGGAAACACTGCAACGGCTGGCTGCAGCATGACCTCCCTGTGCTGTTGGCACACTGGATTGAAAGGCTCCTCGGGCGATTCCCAGTGTGTTCGTGCATCAGGGTTACTGGGACGGGGCAAGAATCGCTGCAAAGTCCACCTGGCAAGCTGCCCTCTGCTGCAGTGGTTCTCCTGAGTAGCCGGGCTCGTAGATGAGACGATGAAAACCCAACATCCCCACAAACGTCACGGGGGAGCCAAGTCGTGCCCAGCGTCACGCGTGTCGGGTAAGCACCTGACGCAGCGGTGCCCAGGAGGAGAGCCCTTCGGCTGTGTCTAGAGCTCAGTACCTGCTGGAGGATCCTCTGGCAACAACTGCAGAAGCCCGTGAGATGCCAGCAGCGTGCGGGACTGGAGCCCAGCAATGCTGGAGCTTCACGAGGAGCTCCCGAGCTTTAACAGAATAGTTTCTGCTTTTCTTTTGAGCAGAAAGTCTCTCTGCAGGGTTCCACGGCAGACTAGCCATCGTCAACAAGGACATCACGCTTGGTCCCTTCCCCGCGCCGCCTTCAAGCCAGAGACATCGGCGTTCTTGAGCACTGCGGGGTCCGCTGCCCACAGCAGCTCCGGCTTCACTCTGGGTGTTTGGAAGCCCCAAAGATCTTCCGGGGTGTCACACCCAGCACCCCACCTCTGGGCCTGGGGGTGAAGCCACTAGATGTCCCCATCACCCCGGGCACCCGCAGCCTGCCAGGGCTGAGCACGGCCAACTCGCTGCACGTCCTGCCAGCACCACAGCGCACGGCAGAGGAAACAGCGTTCTGGGTCACAGGCAGGAAGGCTCGGTCCAGCTGAGCTGCTCTGACCCGACAATTCGCATTTTCCAGATCAATCGGTGTCCCCGGGCTCTCAGCCCGCTCTTAAAACAGGCGCAAGCTGGGGAAGAGCCGGGCTCCCTTCCTGCGCCCAACGTGACGTGCCAAAGACAAGCCTGCACCCCGTGGGGTTACAAACGGCAGCTGGGGCACCCTCAGGCCAGCAAACCGCCCGCGCTGCAGCACTGCGCCTGCACACGGGAGCACACGCATGTACACACGTGAGCACACGTATGCATGCCAGCTCACCTGGGAAGGGGCAGCCAGCAGAGAAATGCAGGGAGGACGGGGAAAGCCATGCCGCCTGCCCCGGCACCCTGCCCCTGCTCTGCCCTCTGCCCGCCCGGGCTGCAGAAGAGACACGCAGAGTTGCCGAGCTCTCCTCCGGGATTATAAATACCAGGCCCAGCACGCAGGGAGCCTGGGCGCTATATTTAAACCCTGGCTGAGGTCACTTCCTTTTCCCAGCAGCTCCCTCCAGCCCCCACTCGTATTTGCATGCCATCATGACTAAGGCACATCGGGGTTTAAGGTCAGAGGGGAAGCGGCCGCGCATCTGCCTCGCAGGAAATTCCACCCTGGGAAACCCTTCTCCTTCCCCGGCGGCGGATCGGGCAGCGGAGACGCTGCTGCTGAGCGCTGGCAGCTGCCCGCGGGCAGTACCGGGACCCCAGTGCTGGGCTGGACACGGGGGAGAGACCTCAAGGAGAGGGGAGCCCATGCTCCCCACCCGGCTTTACCCTCAGAGTCTGGGCTTGCACCGGGGTTTCCCCACTGCACACCCCGAAAGGGCAACCGCTGCACCTCCCAGCAGCCGCCTCCGCGCCTCGAGCTCAGGGGGTTCCCGCACAGCCTCCCCCACAGACCTTGCCCCACGTCCCAGGGGCTGCTCTGCCCTTACACAAACCCCCCGCAGCTCGCCGAGCCCCGCCAGAGACACGACGCTCTAACCCTGACCCCAGCCTCCACGCTCAGCCCTGCTCACGCTGTTATTTAAAAACCAGAGCAGACTGAAAATAAAAGTCACGGCAGCAACAAAGAGCGGGGTAGGAAGGAGGGGGAAGAGCGCAGAGGCTGTCTAGCGGCAGCCGTGGAGAGAACAGACCTTTGGGAAGCAGGGGAGCTGTTTAGGTTGTGATACAAGCCAACTGGCCGCGGGGTTTGCAATGGAACAAACCGGTGATGCTCGCACAGTGTCTATTAGGTTTCAAAGTTCTCTTCCGTCAGGATTACCGAGCCGATCCGTAAGTCTCCGAGCTAGCGTGAGACACGCCGGGATCGGCATGGCTGCAGACTGACAGCCAGGAGGCTTCCCGGACGCGGTCTCGGCGTGCCAGCCAAATGCCTCTTCCTCTGCCTCATCCCACGGCTCCTGCAGAGGAAATCTGCCACGGAGCAGGGGTGCTGAGCCACCCCGTAATCCTGCCGGGGAAGCATCACCGCGACCAGCACAAGGGCAGCGCAGCGCCAGCTCGCCGAGAGGGACACGGGTGTCCGGCTCTGCCCAGTGACAGGGTCCTCGTTGTCCTCTTGGGCACACGGACACGGCGCTCTGGCTGCGAGCCCGCGCCCCGGCAGCGCGCACGCCGGCGAGGCCAGCATGCGACAACAGGAACCAGCGGCCAGAGCAGAGCGCGAGCAGCTCGTCGGCCCGTGCTCACGTTACGGGACAGGAAGGAAGGAGGCACTTTGATCAGGCTGGAATCGCTTTCAACAGCTTCCACACCGATACCTCAGCCACTGGAATTAGCACCCCAGCACCCCAAACGGTCCCATTCCTGCTGCGGCACCAGAGCGACACAACCACTGGGGCCGGGCGAGGGCTGCTCCCAAAGCAAGGTCACGGCAGGAGGCAGCGAGCCTCCCGACGCCTCGTCGGAGGAAATCAGGGCTCAGCGGGGCCCTGCCTCTCTGTGCCAGCTGTCCTCAGAGCAGCAGCAAGCGGCGGGTCCGGAGCGGCGGGCAGAGGCGGGCGCTCCCTGGCAGCTCCAGACGCAGGGCTGGCGGGAGCCCAGACCTCCCGCTCCGCACAGGTCCTGCCGCCGGCGGGCAGAGGGTTAACGGTGCCCAGGGAGCTGCAGGCAGCCTCCTCCTTGCCCTCCCCGAACAATGGGACCATTGTGGGAGGCCAGGCAAGTGTGGGCAGATCCCTGGGCTGGCAGCAGACCCGCTGGGTGGGTCGTCGCTGCCACGTCCTCTCCTCCTGGGCTCAGGTAGGAGGGGAGCGGGCGCTGCCAGCCCTTCCCATGGGCGCTGGAGGAGAACGGGGCCAGTCCCACCGCAGGAACGCGTGCCCGGTGGCCCTGCCGAGCAACCTCGCTGACACCAATCGGCCCGGGTACAGCAAAGCTGCCAGGCGGCACCGGCACGCAGCGGAGCAGACCATGAGCCGGCTCTGCCGTGGGACCGGCTGCGCTCTCAGATGGGCCACGGGGACACGGGCAGGAGGAACACGGTTTTTTCTTACCCCAAAGTCACATTTCAGTGGGGGGTGCGAGTGCTGACTTGGGACCAAGAAACAGGAGAACCCCTGAACTCGACACACGCGTCAGCAGCGAGGACACGGCCGCACACGGGGATGACAGCGACTGCCAGGCCTCCAGGCTGACACTGGGATGAACGAGCGAGGGAGCAAGCACCTCCAGCATCCTCCCGCTCTCCTGCAGCTTCACATCTCCCAGCACATCAGCGCAAAGAGAACAGGGGACGCTCCAAACTCACCCCCCCCCAGCACAGCGCCGATCACCGCTGGGAAGCCCTATGCGGAGGCAAGGCCAGCGCTCTGTCACCTTCCCAGGCTTCCCAGCAGAGCCACACGCCTCTTTGGGCACGGGACCAGGGTACACAGCAACAAAGTGCTCGTGGAAGCACACACCGAGCATCTCCGTGACACCCGCGGCCAGGAACCCAGCTCAGGACTAACAGACCGACACACAGCCGCTGCCTGCTGCCTCCAACACCAGAAGCAGCCACGGCTGGTCCGCAGGAGCGCAGCAGTGAGAAGAGAAGCGGAAAACAGCCGCATCCCACCCGGCACTGCCTCCCCAGACCCCTCACGCTGCGTGATGCTGCCCAGCGCAGCTCTAGACATCAGTCCAGCTCCCGGCGGGGGGAAGATGCCGCCCAGGTGCACGCCACACGTGCTGCTGTGCGCAACCATCCGTGTGGGACACGCGTCCTTCCTACCCCACACCGCAGCTCCTTCCCCCATCTCACAGCTCAAATCTTCCCACCTTCAGGAGCACCGATACAACCCGCTGGCCTGGCAGCACCGCCTCTGCCAGCAGTCCCCAGCTCCACTCCTTTTTTATCCAGTCTCCCAGTGTCCCGCGCTAGCGCCGGAGCACCACTGCTCCCTAATTTTCCCAGAAGCAAGGCTGAGCAGACTCGCACGGCTCCCCAGCTCTGCACCCCAGTTTGTGCTTTCAGAGCCGGAGCCTTCTCCCCTGCAACGCCCAGATAACTCTTCTGTCATTTCTTTAACATTCCCCACCTGAGGGCATCGCTTTCCTCCTCGCCCCCGGCTCGCGCTCCCTGTTCCTCAGCTCCGCCAAGCCCACCTCAAGCCACCCTACAAACACAAAACTACTTCAGGTCCCAAACAGGAGGCTGGTCGCTCTCAAAGGGTGACAAAAAGGTTTGTCAACGGAAACGTCCCGTGCTCCCCCACCTTGCCGCCAGCTCTGTTCGACAAACCAGCGCAGCCTGCAGAGGGGTTTTGCTCTTCCCTAAATATTCGGGCAAGAGACGAGGGCAGGTAAAAACATCTGACGGAGCTGACAAGATCTTTCCAAGACAGCATGCCTGAAAGCACAATTTCTCCTTACAGCAAGGAAAAGGAGGAATCTGGGTAACCTCTGTCAAAAAGAGAAAAAAAAAAAAGGAAAAAAAAAAATCAGGGCAAGAAGGACAAAACAATCTTTGTCCTCAATTTGCTGGTCACGCAAACACAGGGCAGCCTCAGCACCCGCGGGCACAGACCGGCAGCAGCCTGGTTTCCCTGGGGCTTACGGAAAGCAGGCTCGACGGTCCAGGAAAGGCTGCGTCCCCGCACTCGAGAAGGAGGCAGAGCACGGACGGGATTGCCAGACTCCGCTGATAATCAGCTCGCAGAAACCGGAGAGGACAGCGCACCCTCAGAGGTCACCGCTCGGCTCCACAACATTTGCTTCGGAGGCTGTTCCTTTAAACGTGGCCCCAGAGACCACACAATGGTTAAATCTGCCTATAAATATCTGTTCTCAGCAGGGCTGCTGCTCTGAACCCTCCAGCCATCTGTTCGAGCTTTCCCCCATCTAAGACTCTAACATCTGAAACACGCTCACAATTCTTAGGAGCTCTCCCAAAAATAGACCAGCGCCGCGGCCGAGCCCTGCCGCCCGCGAACGCGGCTGCGCGCGCCGGCGCCGGCACAAGCCTGGAGCCGTGCGAACACAAACACGCCTGCCGCTGCGACGGCGAGCAGGTCCGTGCCGGCACAGCTCTGTTTGCATCCACGTCGGCGTGGGTGTGCCCGCTGAACCGCGCATCCGTGCGAACCCGCACAAGCATGTCCCCGCCGGTACGAACCTGCACCCGAACGCGGCGCGTGCGTGTCTGCGGGGGTGTGGGAGCACGCGGAGCCTCTCCGCCAGCCTGGCCGTGCCCTCGTCCCCGGCGAGACACGGCCGGGCGCCTCTCCCACTGCCTCCCTGCACGGCCGCAGCGCCAGGGAGGGTGTCCCGCGAGGTCCCACCGGCTCCAGGCAGCGAGCCCACCCGACGGCACGGCCGGGAAGGGAGGATGCTGCTGCTCCTGTTCGACGCTCGGCTCGGCAAAACCAGCAACCCCACCTCCAGGCACCAGAACCTCGCTGCGAAAGCCAGTAAAGCCTGATCCACACGAGGCCGGAGACACGCCGCCCTGCGCACAGCCAGCCGGGGCTTGCAGGGTTTCCTCGAGCACTCCAGAGACAGCCGGGGCAGGGCTCCTCCTGCACGGACGACAGCTCTCTCCTGGAGCAGAGCAGGCTCCACGTCTCTCACAGCTCCTTCCAAATATCAAAGACATCGGGAGGTTCACCCTTGCGACCGCCAAGCCCATTAGCCTTGCTCCACGCGGGCAAATCCAGGAGACAAGGATCATCTCCACGTTCACAAGGAACAGGAAACAACCTGTCAGCTCCCCCAGCCCAGAAATATCATCCAGGAGCAGACGGTCCTCCTGAGCATCCTCAGGGCACGGTGCTGTCCCCCTGCTCCATCCCGAGCCCAGCTCACACTCAAACACCCGTCACTCTGTGGGGACCATCACAAAGCACCCATGGCCACAGAGAGGGGACAACCGGTGTCCATCCTCCACGCAGTGACGGCAGCAGCTATGTTTTCATCTCTACTTCCCCAAGAGTGATTTTCCCTTCCGGACCAGGTACAACTCCTCGGACACAGGAGTGCCCGGCCGCGGCGCAGGATGGAGCTGTCTCGGGGAGCCCCATTTCCACCTCCCACTAACCCCCACGGCGATACGGGGGGAACGCCTGCCGCAACGCCGCACGGGCTGACCTCAGCCTCCTCGCCCAACGCACACACAGAGCCCACCGGTGGGAAAAGCCGCAGGGGGATCCGTCCGGACCGTACCTGCACGCAGGGGCTGGCGGAGGGACCGAGCCGGCTGTACCAGAGCGCTGTGCTGCCGAGGTGTCATCGGGATTTTCCCCACGAGCTCTCTAAAGGGAACCTGGAAGGAGTTCAGGTGGGAAGGGCAGAAAGCACCCACCACCGGTTTTGCTCAGGGCTTGCCAAGCCGCCCAGCCTCTTTCACCCCTCAAGACAGCCAGCGAGGCTCCAAGAACTATTCACAGGACTTTCCAAGAAGCCTAAAATGCAGGTGACACCTTAGGTGAGAGCGTAAATGGAAAGAGCTTCAAATTCCAGCTCTTCATTTCAGGCTTCAGCGGGGAGATCTGCCGGGAAACAGCCTCAGCAGCCCGAGTCCGAACAGCTCTGCTCTGTTTCCGACAGAGGGAAAAAGCCCCATTGATCCACCTATTGATCCGCTGCAGGAGTTCGTGTTTGTTTCCAAGTTTGCCCATGGGTCAGACCTCGTTACAAGCATCTCTCCTGGCGATGAGGTTAGAAACAGGCCGTGCCGAACGCCCGTCACCTGCCCGGGGAGCCGAACGCTGGCAGGCATGGGAGTCAGGTCGTCCCTTGGGGATGTTTCCCTCCTCCACTGAAAACCAAAGGCTGAAACCACGTTGGTGGGTGGAGAACACGAACAGCAGGACGGCAGCACCAGCGTTTCGAGGAGCACACCCACCCGGGGTGTACACGGGGGGCTGGAGGCCAGGCAGGGGGTCAGAGGTTTCAGATCGGGATGTAGCAGCGGATACATTTCAGGATTAGTGTTTTCCCCCTTTCTCTCTGAAAGAGCAACGGGATTTCAAGATCCCCACAGGTTTGCAATGCAACCAGGCAAGAGCCCAAGGACAATGACCAGGACAGCTCGGAAAAACCAGTCTCCGCTCCAGCAGCCCCGTCCCAGCGATCCGCAGGTCGCTCCAAGTTCTTCTCTTCCAAACCATTCCTGCTCTTCTGTCCCGGGCATTCGCCGAGTGAACGACCGCAAACAGGTTTAAGGGAAAAGTCCGGCTGCACGAGGCGCAGTTATCCCATCAGAGAGACGGGCGGGTATCGCGGCAGAGCTCTCCTCTGCCCACGCCTCCCCAGCCATATGGGCACAAGCTCCTAAGAGGCGGGGAGAGGAAGCGAAGCGAGGACAAGCTGAGGACCAGGCACAATGAAGACGGGAGACGCGTTCCTACAGCCACCTCCTGATTCTCCAAGCTCCCTCCCTCGGTGTCCAGCAAACGTGCAGCATCCATCGCCCTCCACTCACTTCCAGCCTTGGAAATCTCTGCCAACAAAGAGCAGATCCCAGCTCTCACCTTTCCTCTGTCCTGCACGAACCGCAGAGCCATGCACCCTGCAGCGCTTGCAGAGCCGCCTCCAGCCTTACAGCTCCGGCAGGGACACCGAGAACAGGAGGAGACGTGGGGGCACAGCCATGTGTGCAGAGGGACATCTTTTAGGGACCAGGATAGCTGTCGTTCCCCTCAGGTCTGCATTCCCCATGTGACATGGGGACAAAGAGGCTCAGCCTTACCGGGAGCTTGCAGGCACCTTTCCCCACTGCATTCTCAAGCCTCCTCGTGCACCTTTAAATTCCCTTTATTGCAAAATATTCTGGAGGATTTGCCTTTTGCATTTCTCAGCCCATCACATCCTTTCCTGCTAAAATAAAAAACCAGGCAGTTTCTCCCCTTCCCTGCCTTTGCTGCCTTGGAAGCCTGTCTCGCAAACGAGCGGTGATACAGGAGGATGGGAGGAAGCAGCAAACTAGTTCAGACCAGCGAGGTATCCTCAGATACCCGCACAGCCCACAGCAGCCAAGCAGCTGCTCGCGCTCCTGCAGCCCTCTCGCTGAAGTACACAGAAGCCAGAGCCAGGCTGGAGCGTTTTGCTGCAATTCATGCATTTGAAACAGCAAAAATCAACATACAAATTAAGAAAATCTGTCTCTGAAACCAACTGGCCAATTTGCATCTGAAAACTCCTCTGCCCCCAGGAGCTGCCTCTGTGAGTTTTACCCCGTGAGGTGCCACACGCTCCGGCACCCGGTGACCCCCTGGGAGCTGGGACACGCGGCAGATCCCACGACTGCGGCTCAGGCGGGGACACGGGCTTGCCACGAGTTGGCAGCGCTCGGGTCACCCCTGCATCAGCCCCTGCGCCACCTCCCCTCCGCACCGGGAAGGGATCACAAAGCCATAGGGCAGAAAATCCCCCCGCGTGCACGCACCCGGCTTCTGCCCAAGCCCAGCTGCGCCTGGGTGCAGGGATCAGGGTGGTGGCACAGCGACTGGTGGCTTCCCTGAAAGCCTGGGGACAGCGGAGCTCCTGTGCCACCCGTACCCCTGTCCCTGCACAACACAGCGTCCTGCTGCCCCTCTCCAAGGCACCAGGCTGCTCACACCTCCGGAGGGTTGTTGGCTCCCATCTTCCCAGCCAAAGAGCTGTCTCCAGGGCACATTTCAACCAGCCAGACCTGCGCCACGGCAGCCAGGGGCGTTTGCAAACACTCAGGAACAAAGCTTCGCCTCTCCTGCCCCCCGAACACCAGCCCACGGCTCTGGGTGCCATCGGCCACGGGAGGCTCGCTCCTCTGCCCCCGTCCTTGGGCAAGACACTTCACCGCTCCGTCCCTCCGCTGACCAACGGCCCGTACGCGAGCAGACGCTGCCATCAGCCTGCCAAGCTCCCGGCACCCCGGCGGCATCGCGGCAAGAAGGAGCAAGGAGGCGAAACCCAGCTGCCATCCTGCACCTTCTCCCCCCGGCCCGATTCTGAAAATCAAAACCAGCTTCCACTTTCCCAACCCCGAGAGAGAAGGAGGCAGAAAGAGGTTTGTTGTCAATACATGAAACTGTCGCTAAGTGAAGGAGAAAAAAAAAAATCCGGGGGGAAGAGGGGGAACGAGGGAGGGGACAAAACCACATTTTTACTTCTGGTGGCCAGCCAGCTGACTGACTCAGCCAGTTTGGTCGCCTGCCATATAGATTTAAAAACAAAACCGAGCTCTCGGAGAGGGGAGAGAAGGGGATTCGGGTGAATGCGCTTTTTCGTTGCATGTCGAGCAGCCCGAGACGCGTTTCGGGAAATGGCCTCCCCGCCACGCCGTGCCCAGGGGCTCCGTGCAGAGCCCGGCGCGGGTCTGATGCCACCGGTGCCACGGGCAGAGCCGCCGCAGCGTCACTCCCAGCAAACTGCTGGGTCTGAGAAGAAGTGGGGTGCTCCAGGGCTGCCCCGGAGCCGGTTCCCTCCAGCTAGAGGGCTAGAGACAGCGGTCCGGGTCCCCGGGCAGGTGCCATCGCCCCGCCGGGCAGCATGGCCAAGGGTGACCCGCTGCATCCGAGGTGTCCTGGGAGCAGAGCTGTGCAGGCAGCCGCTGTCGGGCCCCGGGCGAGGGCTGCGTGCCCTGGGCAGCTCCCCACCTTCGCCCGCTCCCCGCCGGAGGAATGCGCACAGGAGGTGGGAGGAGCGGGGAAGAGGTTGTTTTGAAATACCAGCTCCCGTTTGATTTATCTGGATCCCACGGTGCCCACGGCACAGCCGCCACTCGTACCGAGCGCGTTCTGTTCCCGAAGCGCTGCACAAACAAGAGCACGCGCTCCCCACGCCCTGCGCAGCCGGACACGCAGAGCCGGGCGCTTCCGCACAACCGTACGGTCGTGAAATCCGACGTGAATAAGCAGCTCTTGGCACTCTGCGGCAGGCGCTGCAAACACAGGCTGGTGAAGCCTCGTGAGCCTCCCACGCAGTGATCTCCCATAGAAACTGGCCAGCCTCCCTGGAGATTAATCCCTGCCTCGCTGCGGGGAGCACGGACTGAATAAGTTACCTAAGGAGCCGACGGCAGGTAAGCGCCAGCACTGTGGTTCTCGTTCCCATTTCAAGACGGCAAAACCAAAGCCTTGCCCAGAGCTGCCCCGGCCATCAGCAGAGCTGCGGTGAAAACCTCTGCCCTCCGGTTCCCGGTCCCCAGCACCGGCACTGAGACCTGCCCCGCGCCAGGCATCACCTCCAGCAGCCCCGCGGGGGCTCGGACGGGAGGTGCACATGTGCACCCCATGGGCAGGGGGAGCAGGTGCAGGACCCCCCCCAGGGAGCCGCTGCCACCAGCGCCGGCTCACGCAGAAAGCGGGCAGATGGACGCACGGACAGACGCCAAGCCGAAGGGGATCCACCGCCGCAGGGCAAGGGGCACCGCTCGCGGACCAGCGGCTCCAGCCCTTCGCTGGGGGAGACAGGCTGGGCTCGCCCCCGGAGATGGTTCTGATTTGAGCAGAAGGAGCGAGATGCAGCGCTGGGGGCAGGGGAGGTAGAGGTTTGCAGCGGAGCTAAAAGGGGAGATTTAGTAACTGTCGGAAAAAATGGCTGCTTTATTGCAGGCAGCTTGTAAACCCTGGAGCCTGAAGGTCTGGGAGTAATTTCTCCCTCCCACGTGCTGGGCTCAGTTTGTACGGGGGGTCAGAGGCCGGTGCTTTTCCAAAGCATTCTGGGAAAGACGCCAACTGGAGCAAGCTGCTAAACACCGCTCCTGCGGCAGGGCCCGCAGCAGAGCACGGGCTGGCGCGCACCGTTAACCCTTCGCGGGGCGATTCCTCCCCTCCGCCTCCCCTGCTTCCGTCCCTCCTGCGCGGGAGGAGGGTGGGGAGGAAGGCTGCCGCAGACCTCCCTGGAGGGGAAGCTCCCATCCCCGGGGAGCCAGCGGATGCCTCGGTGTCACCCAGGGTCTGGGCTCAGCCTGCGTCCCGGCTCACCGGGAACCTCGTCCTGCGCTGGGCTAGGTCCAGGATCAGGCTCCTACCGGGGGAAAATTAGAGCCCAGGGGAGCAAGAGCTGCATGGCCGGGGTGAAGCCCCCCACAAGCCTTGGTGTGGAGGGGAAGGCAGCTCGCAGGAGCGCAGCCAGCACCGCTGCAGAAGGGAGAAGAGCTGGGTACCGCTCTCCTGGAGCCCAGCACCCGTGCTGGTGGCCCCCACACGTGCCTCTGCCACGCCGCAGCACCCCGAGAAACCTCTGGGCACCAAGTGACAGCCAGGGGCACTCACCAGGGTCCCCACGGGAGATGATGCTCCCATGGGCAGGGTCCCGCTGGACTCCCGCGCCTCTTCTCCACTCAAGGGAAGGATGTCCTCCTCGGTGACCTCCCGCTCATCAGTCCTTTCGTCCCGGGGTAACATCCTGCCCCGCTGCCTTCCCCCTCTCCCCGCTGTCTCCTGACCAGCCTCCACGTGGCACCTTCTGCTCCTCCTCAGCTCTGGGTAAGCACCAGGACCTACCAGCCTGGCCTCCAGCTGCTGGTGATGCTCCCACTCCCTGCAGGGCCATGGAGGCAGCCTGCCAGGGCCCCCTTATCCCCCTCCTCCTGGGCTCCGGGACAGGGTCCAGCTGGCGGGGGGAGGCATGGCGGTGCCATCTCAGCCCTGCAACGCAGCGGCTCGGGATCACCTGTGCAGGTGAGAGCATGGCTTCCTGCAGCATCTCAGCTTCCCCTCCCCGGGATGTCAGCTTCTGGCCTGCAGCCCAGCCCCGCTGCCCCCACCCCACCGAGTATCCGCCAGCGCACAAAGAGGAAGGGAGCTCAGTTCTGTTTCTCAGCGGCATCTCTCCTCTTCCTCTGCGACGCACGCCCTGTCTTTCCCTCGCTTCATCTCCTTGGTGCTCAGCACCGTGCCGGCGAGGAGGAGGGGCTGCGGTTACTGCCCCGGCAAACAGGAGACCCGAGCGCTCCACCCGGGTCTGGCTGCCGGATCTGCTCCGTGCGGCGGCACCGGTCCCGGGTGTCACAGACCGGTGCCCGAAAGCGTGCCGACAGCCGTGCCGGGGCCCTTTGCTAGTGACACCGCAGAGCCTGAGCCCTGCCTGCCACGCAGCCCCCAGCCTCCCTGCTCGCCGTCAGCCAGACCTGCCCCAGCCTGGCCCCGCAGCTCCCATCTCCATGCCGTACCATAGGCACCCCGATAATTTCACCGGCTCCTCCGGTGGCAGTCACCCAGCTCCCCCAGCGCCCAGCGAGGGCACGGACCACAGCTCTACCGACCAAACAGAGGGTACCCGGACCTGCTGCCAGCTCCCTGCCTGCCCAGCACCGCGCTCCCTCCCAGCTGGCAGGGACCCGGCTGTGCCTCCACCGCAGAGACGGTCACAGGGGAGCAGACGATCCCTCTCCCTCCAAACACAGACTTGTGCCTTCTTGTCTAAATCCCTTTGAATCGCACTCACGTCTTTCTGATTCAGGCACAAAACTGCTAATTTCCCCACCGGCTTCGTTTATTCTGTCTTTCCAAGCTCCTGTTTTCATGTCCCACCTGCGATCCCTCCAGCTCCTTCTTCCAAACCTGCCTTTACAGCAAGAGCGGAGGAATTGGCTTTCATCCTCTACCATCTCCTCTGCCTAATCCACATACCTCAGCCCTCCTTCTGGGCTTTCCCCAAGATCACAGCCCGTGTTGCCTTCACGCTCCAGCCGAAAGGAGTTTGCTGCACCCCCCATTCCCTCTTCGTCAAATCCTCCCGCTCCATCCCTCCCACCTCCTCGCCTCTCACCCCCGGAGAAGCCCCCAGGGTAGAAGCACACCCATGCAGGGCACCTCAGCAATCGTCACATCCCAGCCGTGTACTCACCGATGAGAACCTGCCCCTTTGCGGGGCGCTTCCAGCCGCCAGGAGAGCAGCACTGGGGGTTACCCTCCGAAACCCACAGCCCGGCTGCATCTGCGCCCAAGGAGCACATCATCCCAGCGCTCAGCTCAGCGGAAAGAGACCAACCCCCTTCTCCCCGACGGGGCTGGGTGAGTACCCACAGCAACCGACTCTGCCCCCCGCAGCCGCACAGGGCAGACCCGGGTCGGACACGGTGCCCAAGCGCCCGGCGCTGGCACCGGGGCTGCGCCCAGCACTGGCACTGGGGCTGCACCCGACACTGGCACCGGGGCTGTGCCCGACGCTGGCACCGGGGCTGTGCCCAACGCTGGCACCGGGGCTGCGCCCAGCACTGGCACCGGGGCTGCGCCCGACACTGGCACCGGGGCTGTGCCCAACACTGGCACCGGGGCTGTGCCCGACGCTGGCACCGGGGCTGTGCCCAACGCTGGCACCGGGGCTGCGCCCAGCACTGGCACTGGGGCTGCACCCGACACTGGCACCGGGGCTGTGCCCGACACTGGCACCGGGGCTGTGCCCGACACTGGCACTGGGGCTGCGCCTGACACTGGCACCGGGGCTGCGGCTCACGGCTGACCTTCCCGCATCTGCTCCAGCCTAACAGCTCCCAGCTTTCTGCCCCAGACTCCGCGGCTGCTGCCTCAGGGCTCAGGCGCTGGCTGGAGACCTGCCAAGGAGAGGGCTGCCTGCTTGAATCATGAGCCAGGACTGGGTAAAGCATCACCTTTAATAAGCCTTTCCCCTCCATCAGGCACCCTGATTTTTTTTTTCAGCTACAGTCTTGCGAGACGGAAGGCTGCTTGGAGCCGAGCCAGCGCCGGGGAAACCACCATTTCAAGGTCCTGCGAAGGAGCCTGTAAGAGCAGAAGGGAGCTTCGGCGGGGCGCGCGGGGGGCCATGCGCAGCGCAGGCTGCTCGCTGGGAAGCTGCTGCCGCTTGCCAGGAGGCGGTGGGGGAGGAGGCAGCAGATGTCCGCAGACAGCATTTGCTGCGAGCCCGCAGCGCTCCAGCCCAGCCCGGGGAGGAAGGCGGCGGCGGCGGCTGGTGCCACTGCTGCTGCATTGTAATTGAACAGGACAAACACCGCGGAGCCTGCCCAAAAGCTTACGTCGCCTTTCCCTCCAATAACCGCTCCTTCAGCGGTGGGAAGCGGGACTCCCAGGACCCTAGCCAGAGAAAGACCTTCGGATGACTGCTGAAAGACCCCAAATGCAAAAAGAAAAAGGCTCTGCCATGAAAACTGCAAGAGCCTTCCTCCCCGGGAAGCGGTGGCGGCTGCAAACCCCAGCACGGCCGTCACGCCGGGGCAGAGGCTGGCTACGGGCGAGGGCAGCGTGCTGCAGCCGGTGAGCTGCCGCTGTTCCTGGCACACACGATAGCAGAGCCCAGGCAAGCGTCTGAGGATGGATGCACAGCGGATTCCTGGCAGGAAGAGAGCCCAGGAGCTCTGGCTGCAGCCTCCCTCTTTGGGCACTGGAACACCGGTGCAGCGGAGCCAAAAGGGGAGACCCCGCACGCCAGCCAGGGGAGTCCGCGTTCCCCACCTCGCTCTGCAGACAGCGGACACACGAGAGGGCCACCAGCCTGGCAGCCGGTGAGCCCAAGCACAGCCATGGCACTTTGGGTGCGTGCGCGAGGTGCCGGCGGGGCTCCAAGGCAGCCCACGTGGTTCTCGTTTCCTGCCGCCGGGCAGGGGCGGTTGGCTTCCTCCCCACCCCGCGGCAGCGAGGCCGAGCAGGGGAGCTCTGCACCCAGCAGCCACCCCACAACCCGCAGGTTTTGTCCCACGCCGGGGATGCGGCGAGCCAGGCAGCATCGTCTGATGAGGCACACGGTGGCGGGGAGCAGCGCCATAGGTCTGGTGGCAGCGGGGCACCCGAAGTCCTAAGCAAGCCATCCTCCCATCACAGCGTCCTGACCATCACCAGGGTCTACGGCACCCTCCCGCAGTCACCCACTGCCCAGACTGTTCAAAAGGACCTTGAAGCCCCCAGAAAAATCAGCGCTTCCCCATTTCGAACGGCAAGGAGCTGACTCCGGCCAGGGGGCTCATGAAGCCGTACCACCCTCAGCCTTGTTCAGATCCCGGGCTCCTCCTGCAGCATACTGGGATGCAGTCTGGCGCTGGGGTCCACTTGAGTCCTCTTAAAATAAAAATTAATTGATATGCAAATCAGACGAGGCACTAGACCAGTTTCCCCCCGCTGTTTCGTGCTATGATCCCACTCCCCCACACCTCTCCTCCCTCCCCAGCCCAGGGTCAGCCGTTAGCCAGGTCCCAGCTCTGTCTCGTCCGGATCCAACACCGCGACAGCAGCCATCCAACATGCTGGGGAGCGAGTCTTGGAGGAAGGGCAGTCCCAAAACACGGCTCCTGGACACGCTCACCTCCCCTCTCCCCTTCCAGCCGCCAGCCACAGCCACCCTCTTGTGCAATCCTGTTTCAGCCTCAGGTTGGGCAAAGCAATCAACCTCTCCATGGGGCTGCAGCGAGATGAACGCAACGCTCGGCATCACCCCGACCGGGATCAGTGGCTGTGAGGGGTCCCTGGGCACAGAAACGGCGGCACAGCACCGCCAGCGTCAGCCCGAGGACTAGGAAATCCTGGGGTGGCTTCACTGGTGTTCAACCTACCCGAGGGTCTGCTGGCTACAGCGGGAGTTCTGGGGAAAGTACTTAACACCGCAGCCTGTGACCGCAACAGGGGTCCCTACCAGCATCAGTAAAACAACCAGAGCCCTTAAAATAGTCTAAACCCCACTAATATAAGGAATACATTTTAATTAGACTAGGACTTTGTGGAATTACTTTCAGTTAAAAGGCAAAATAAACTAACCGATAAACGTCGGTCACCAGCAGCCGAGTGTCGCTGAATTATTCCGAAAGCGCCACGCGGGGTGGGGAGCAGGCGGGCACACCGATGGTCCCCATGGTACAAACGCTTGGGTGGGCAAAGCGCTCTCTGCACTAAAATAACACAGACACCTGCAAAATCCGGGCTAAAATCAGCAAACTGTTTCTAAGCGGCAGGAAAATTCTTTGCTGAAGTTCTGCTTCAGACAAAATAATTCCTTTAATTAAACAGCAGCAAACCCACCCACTACAGCCCTTCTGCAGATGGCATCGCAGAAATAAGCAGCAATAACAAAAAGGTATTCGACGGATTTGTGGATGCTTTTCCCAGCGGCTCTCCACGTGTTTCGAGCTCTGAGAAGGAGCTGGATGGCAGAAGCTCCTCCCTGGAGCCGCAGAGCCACGCTCGTGCTCCCCAGCACGCGGCGAAGGAGCTCGGCCGCTGCTGTCAGAGGTGATCCCGGCTCCTGCCCGCGAGCCCCGAGAAAGGACGGGGGACATATCGCTCCAGGTGGAGGAAGGGACACAGCCCCGGGAAGGTGCTTTCTCCTGCCCAGCGCAGCAGGAATCAGGGAAAATGGGTGGAACGACAAAAAAAAAAAGGGAGAGGAGGGCAGGGTTCTGCTGCCCGCACCCCGCTCCGAGGGCTGACAAATCAAATCCCATCTGGAGCCGCGCTCCTGACAGGCGTCGCAGGCAGAGCCCTCGGAGCAGGACCGCGCACGGCTCCTTCCACCCAGGGCCAGCGCTGCCCGCCCTGACGCTCATCCGCCCCGACCGGCAGCAGCTGATGGAAACCTCCATCCCTGCCGCCGGAGACGCCCCACGGCTCCCCAGTCCCGTGCAGCCTCACAGGCTCCAACAAAGACCCCATCCCAGTCCCCACAGACGCCATCGGAACGGGAGCTGGGACACTGTGGGGACACCCGAGGTGAGGAGCAGCCTGTTCCCCTTGACAGCAGCACTTGTTGGGACATCAGTGCCACTGGGCTTTGCTGCGGGAGACCAGAGAAATGCAAGGGCAGACCCCCAACACCTCCCCGAGGGGAGTTCATCCGAAACAGAGGGCTCCCGGCCCCCTCCCCAGCGCCGGCTCACCAAGGGAAGGCAGGCAAGCCACCGCTTGCTTTCTGCCCCGCTTTCTCCTGCCGTTGCTCAGCCCAAGGGGCAAATCACACGAGACGGTCCCGTCTGAGCTCCAGCATTCCGACCTCCCCGTGCCCACCAGCACCCTGCCTGGGCACCCCGCTGGCCCCACGGCACGGAGACCCCCAGCACCCAGTGGCGGTCCGTCCCGCCAGCCTCGAGCGTCTGTGTGCAGGAACCTCCACCTGCAGCCGCAGCAGAAATAAAAAAGAAAAAGCTTAATGAGCACAGACCAAACAGCCAGTGGCGACACCGGCAGCCGGGACGGACGACGCAGATCACCGTAGGACAGGAGTCGCTGCTTCCCCGCAGCCATCGCGCACCCTCCCAACGCCCGGTGGGTCCTGCCCTGCGCCGGGCTCCGGCAGGAGGCACCGAGCCCGCTCACCCCCATCCCTGGAAAGCGTGGGGACCACAGCGTACAAAATCCTTCCTGTCTTCTTCTCCAAACCCATCTCCCCCCCCCTCTCAACTGGGACCCCCTCATAAAAAATAAGAAGAGACAGGCCTTTCCTGGCATTTCCTTTTTCTGAAAAGGCTGTAAAATTTTCCAAGCGTAGCCAGAGCCAGAGCAAAGTTTGTCAGGAGCTCAGCTCATTAGGCGGCTGCTCAAGGAGCCCCGCGGGAGGCACAGGCTGCGTAATTCAAAACAGCTTGGACCCTGGAAAAGAAAATAGAAACCAGGCTGCGAGAGCGAGGGGGGCAGCGTAACCCCTGCTCCGGGAGCACCCCGTCCGCGGGGCGCAAGAGGAGCCCCCGCCCCAGCCGAGGGGCTGCGGCCAGCCCAAGAGGAGCTGGCACCAGGCGGAGGAAATTCCAAGCCTGTTGCTTCTGGCAGCCGCGCCGGGTCCTGGCTAGGACCTCGGCAACCTGGAAACCGGCTACTCAGCAATTTTCTTGCCATCCAGAGGGCTTGTTCTGAACCACAGTTTCACTTCCCCCTCCCTGTGCCGCAGCCCGAGAGGCAGGGAACACCAGAGGCACCAAGACGTTTGCTCCAAAGCTGTTGTGACCAAGTCCCCCCCAAAGTGCTCCGCTCCAGGACAGCGGTCTGGAGCTGCTGCCGTTCCCCCCGTCGCATCTGGGGGCGGGGAGAGCAGAGGAAACTTGCTTGGACCAGCCCTAGGTCTCCCCAGTTCCTTTTGCTCCGTGCCAGAGAAGAGTTCAAACGAGGCTGCGCGGAGGCAGGACACAGGCAGCTTTCAGCCCAGCCCGGCTGCCGCGCTCGAGGCTCGCCTGTGGCCGGACCCGCTCTGCTCAGGCCCCGTCTGGCCTGATCCTCCGCTGCGGACCGGCGCTGGAACAAATCCTGCCGAGGAAGTGGTGAAAGCTCCGGTGCTGCGGGGGCTTCCGCAGCCTCGGCCAGTTTGCTGCGGGGAACAGAGACGCAGCCCTTGCTCCCAGTCGCTCAGAGCATCCAGATCCTCGCTGCCCCACGCCCGCAGACCCGCAGGAGACCTGCGGCACGGCTCTTCGGGACCCTTACACCCATAAAACAGCATCCTCCACCCATCGCAGCCTCACGCTGTGCTGTCTGTCCCCCACGCTGCATAACAACAGAACGAGGCCGTCACACCCTGTCCTGGTTTTGGCTCAGATACAGTTAATTGTCTTCCTAGCAGCGGGGACAGCGGGGACAGCGCTGTGGTTTGGGTTGAGGACCAGAATAACGCTGATAACAGGCCGATGTTTTAGCTGTTGCTGAGCAGTGCCTACACCGAGTCAAAGCTTCTCGCCGCCCTGCCAGCGGGGAGGCAAAGCCGGGAGGGAACAGAGCTGGCACCGCTGACCCAGGTGGCCACAGGGACATCCCACACCATACGGTGTCACACTGGATGTGCCGAACAACAAAACTGGAGGGGGGGTTGGCCAGGGGCAGCAGCGCCGCTGGGCATCGGTCAGCAAGCAATGAGCAATTGCGTCGTGCATCCCTTTTATCATTATTAATATTTTCCCTTCCTTTTCCGTGCCTTTGTCTCAACCCACAAGTTTTCCCTTTTTTTCCAATTCTCTCCCCCATCCCAACGACCGTGTGGTGTTTAGTCGCCTGCCGGGTTAAACCCCAACACAGCCACTGCTGAAAGCCCTTCCCACCCGAAACGGAGCACGGCAACTGCTCACCGATGCACAGCTATTTTGCAGGATCTTTCTTCCAAAGAGGATAAAAAGAATGTTTTCTATGAGGAAGACCGCAGCGCTCCACGGAGCCGTGCCTGCAGAGCCAGGCGACCGACTCACACCCCATCACAGTCACCGAGCTCGGGGTGCCAAACCAAGGAAGACCGTCCATGAACCAACCTCAAGAGGAGACACATGGCTGTCCAAACAGGGTACAGCATTCTGGGAGAACAACATCGCTCTGCAGAGCCCGCATCAGGCAGGGAGCACGGCGCTCCTCAGAGAGCGAGACGTGCGAATTCTGCTGCGAACGCACCAGTCGCAGCTTCGTATCTCACGGTTTTCTCAGCTGGGCAAACCCTGGAGATGAGACACACGGGGACTGGAAAGCTCCCGGACACACCAAGCATCAAGGACACTTCAGAAGAGAAGCTCCTGACCTCCGGCTCCTCAGAGGGCTGGAAAGGGCCCCTGACACCTGGACTCCAACAGGAGGCTGAGACCCAAGGAGGGAGCTGAGGAGGAGCGGAGCGATGAACAGGAATTGGGAATCCTGGCTGCTGTCCCCAGCTCTGCCCCAGATTCCCTTCCTGGCTTTGGTTAAGTCATTTCCTTTCACTCTTCCTCCCAGCCTCTATTTCAGAGGTGAAAAAAAACCCAAACCCTCGCTTCTGCAGAGGGCTCACAACCTCCTCCGGCCCGTGACAGCGCAGAAGGTCGGTGCCGCCGGAGGCTGCGAGACACCCGGCGTGCCGGAGCCCGCGGAGCCCGGCATTTCCTGCAGGGAGCACAGGCTCCACAAACAGTCGGTGCCGCCGAGCATCTTCCACGCAGCCCATACCCTGGCCTGCTCCTCTCCTCCGCCAGCGCCTTCGGCAGCCGAGCGAGGGGAAGGAAAGCTGCTCAGACGGACGGAGCAGCATCGCTCTGGCCAGTCCGCCTGCAGGGAGGAGGCTCTCGAACCAGTACAGTGAGGATGGCAAAGGGAAAGATACAGCAACGGGAGAGGCAGGGTTAAAAGGGAAAAAAAAAAAAAAACAAAACCCGAAGAGGCAGGATGGTGCAGCGGTGCCCGAGGAGCGCAGCAGGACGCGCAGCCGTCCTGCTCTGTCCTGCGGCCTCCCGCGTGCTCCGGGGAGAGGGCAGACCGGGAGGCGCAGGCAGGAACAAGGAGCACTCTGTGGTTTTGCTCGGTATTTCGGGCCATCTCTCGCACAGGAGGAGCTCTGCTCCGCTCTCCAAGTCTCGCCCTCTCTGGCGCGGATCGCAGCCTGGCCGCGGGCCCAGGACCAGGCTCCAGCAGAGCTCCTCGCCAGGCAGGGTGACGCCCCACCTCCGGGCACAGCGCGCAGCCCCGTCCCAAAGCCATCTTGGGGCACCACCCCAGCACCGGACGAGGCTCCCCATCATCCCCCAGCCAGGATTCGAGGCATCTTGAGTCACAGCTGAAACAAACAAGCCCCAGACCTAGCTCCTGATCTTGGTGGAAGCAAAACCCCGCGACAAAGTGCCGTTTTCTCCGAGCCGGGACACGACCTGCCCGCACCGGGAGAGCGCAGTCTCCCAAAGGCGTCTGGGCACAGCCCGCACGTCCCTCTGCCTACGGCTGCCTGGAACGATGCGGCAGGACAAGATGCCAGGCCAAGTGGCACCGCTGGCAGCGCAGAGGGGATGGAAACCACAGCCCGACGCACCCATCTGGCCATCCTGCACGGACGCCGAAGGATGGAGGAGACACTTCTGCCCAGACACCAGCAAAGAACCGGCCCCTCTCTCCCGAAACAGCCGAGCACGTGGGAAGCAGGACTCACCCCCCCGGCTGCACCCAGCCAGAGCAGAACACGCTCCCGTTCAGGGTGCCGCAGCCCATCACCTTCGCACCACCTTCACGGCGACGTCTCCGGTGGCCCAGGGAGAGGGGTGCCCAAGCAAGCCAGACCTGGAGCGGGTCCGGATGCCCACCAGCAGTGTGCAAGCTCCTAAGGCTCGCTGCAGGCTTTGGATGGCCGTGCCTGCTGCGCGGGGACCAGGCTGCCCAGGGCAGTGACGAGCCCAGCGCTGCTCAGCGAGGACGCGGGCAGGGTGCAGCGCTCCTGGCACATCGCCCCTCCGTAGCGCTGGTCCCTCTTAAATCACGAGCAGGTGCCAGCGACACTAACTGCTTCCTCCACGCCGGCTCCTGGGGCAACTGCAGACGCCACCGTGAACCAGCCGCAATTAGAAGAAAATCCATCACCCTCTCCACCGGGGAGAAAACAAAACCAGCTCCCCGTTCCCGGGTGCCAAGCAGATGACCGGGAACAGGCACGGCGGAAGGAGGAAGGGTGCCTCACGTCCACGCCGTGTGGTCCGTGTGCTGCCTCCCAGGGAGAGGCTGAGGAAGGGCAAAATCCAGCAACAGAAACATCCCCACCAAGCTCTGGGAGCAGCTCCTGGGTGCCCTCCACGCGGGGCTGCTGGGGCGGTGCTCGCCGGAGGGAAGCCAAGCCCGAGGAGCAAAGACCAGCCTGCCGGAAGGTAACTCACAGCTTTGCAACAGGAGCCAGGAAGAACCGAGGAATCTCATTCCGGCCATCCTCATCCTCCCACACCACCCAGAGCTGCTGGAAACGCACAACCCAGACGCAAAGCAGCCGCAACGCTTCCCCGGCCCCTCGCTCCAAGGCGGGTGGATTCTTCCACAGCTTCAGCGCTACAAGGAATATCGTAGGGCAGTTGGAATCTCATGGAGATCAACTACATAAAGTCATCATCCAAAGCTCCCGCACCCCCTGGGAACACGGACCCACACACGAGATCGCCAGAAGACGCCAGTCAACATCCCCCGGGGAGGAAAGGAGAGCCGGGTGACACCAAGTCCTGACCTGCGCTAGATTTTGATTTGCCAGAAGAGTCATGCTGGCAACCCTCCGAGGACTTTGCTGATGCAGCTTAAATAACACCAACAAAATATTGCCGCATCTGTACATCATATTGCTACGACATCTCCATCCTTCATTGTACCGTACATCCGCGCAGCTACGCACGACGGTTCCTGTGAAAAATGCCAAAAGCAGTCACAAACCCAGCACAGCTCTCCCGTGCTCCCCCTCGCCCAGGGCACTGCCGTGACACCGCGGCGTTGCCAAAACAGCAGCAGCACAAGGACAGCACCATCCACAGCGTGAGCTCTGGGGTTCTGGGTGGCAGAGGCGATGGGGGACGGTCGGCGTCACGGGCAGGAGGCAGTGACCGAGGCTCGGGAGCAGGCTCACAGGTGGAGCAGAGCCTGGACACGCTCTTGAGGAGGAGCAGCAAATTTTTTCCGCGGGGGACTGACTCCCCCAGGAGAGGCCGGCTCAGGAGATCCGTCAGCCGGGGTATTTAACACCGGATGGAGCCCGGAGGAATGAAGAGCTGGCAGCCAGCCTGTGCCATCCCCAGGAAAGGGCTGGACCTGAGCGGCTCAAAACCCATGGCAGGAGCTGGAACACATGACTGGTGCCAGCAGGAGCGCATCCGGACCTGGGGACACACAGATGCATCCTCGGGCGCTCCAATGACTCTCCGCAGCAGTCGAGCCCGA
>VZTO01025846.1:130208-145668 GCA_013400615.1 Syrrhaptes paradoxus
CGCGCGGGCAGCGCAGGCAGCAGAGCGCCCCCCCGCGGGGCGGGCAGCGCAGCAGCGCGCGGGGAGCGGCGCCGAGACAGGCGGGAGGGCGGGGGGCGGCCCCGCGGGTTCCCCCGGGGGGTCGCGAGGGTCCCCCCTCTGCAAAAAGCAGCGTCGAGCATCAGCTGCTTACAGCAGCTCCTGAGCCGCGCCCGGGTGCGGTCCCCCCGGGGACTGGGGGGCAGCCGGGCCGTGCGTCTCCCCAGCGCTTTGTCAGGGACATATTTTCACGCTTTCGTCCTCCCCAGGGGCAGCGCTGGGCTCGTGTCCCTGCAGACACAGCGTGTGGAGGACGGTGCCCAGCCACCGCTGTCTGGCACAACTGCTGGGTGCCAGGGCCAGGCTGGCAGCTCTTTCCCTGCAGCGAGGGGACAGGGACGTGGGGAGCCACCTGTCCCCTGATTGCCTCTCCCTCCCTGCGGCCTCCTGGGCTTTCTACATCACACCCCTCGCATCTCTCGCAGCCCGCGTACATGAAAGTGGCAGAGCGAGGCTGGGAAAGGTCAGCGGGAGGACCAGGCGCTGCCGGCTCAGCGCTGAGCCTCTGTCTTTAATTAACATCTGCCGGGTAGCTGCCCTCCCTGCGCTTCACTCCGACTCCTCGTCTCCCCTTCCCTCCTCTATCATTACGCCCACACCAGGGTGAGGGAGGGGAGGAGACGGGGAAGCAGAGCCCCTGGAGCTCCTCAAAGCCACCCTCTGCCACCAGCACTGCAGCAGCGGCACCATCATCCCAGGAGCACCAGCACGTCAGTGAGACCCTGGCCAAGATGCCCAGCCTGGCTGTCACCTGCCCTCCCTTGGCCAGCACTTCCCTGCCCTTGGGCTGCAGAACACCCAGGAAACCAAGAGTCCCCCTCCCAAACTAGCCAAGGACCAGGAGGAGCCATCGGTGACCGTGACTCCAGCCTTCCCTGGGAAGAACTGGGACCAGGAGCTCCCGACACATTCTGCGCCCATGGGATGCAGAGGACCCCAGGTCCTCGTCCTGTTGTGCTTCTGGGGACAAGAACGTCTGGCGCACACAGAAGCCGGGTCCCAAGTCACCTCCAAGGCTCTGGGACTCATTTGTCCCCATCGCCTCTCCAGAACGCCAGCCCTAAGCTCAGGCCTTTGCAAGACCCCTGTGGGCACGGCCCTCATTACGCTTATGAATATGATTAATTAGGTCCAATTAACTATACTGGAATTAATGATGCGACTCACAGTTAGCTGGAGCTGCCTCTCTGCGAAGCACTTCCCCAGGGGCTCACTCCAGTCCCAGACCACCCCCAGCAGCCGCCCCGGAGACGGGAGCGCACAGATGAGCCGGGATGAAGGAACTGAGCCTCAGGGCTCGGCTGATCCGCAGGGATACAGAGCAGGGAGCTGGGGGCAGCTCCAGCATTAAATCCACAAACACGGCACACGGGCTCACCCTGTGTTCCCCCGAAAAGCAAAGGTCCAGCAGGGAGATGGAGGAGGCTCCATTACTGCTGCAGAGGTAGACTCTGGTCTAAAAACATCTTTTCAGCTCTCCCCACGCTGCCTGCAGCCGGCACATCCCTGCTGTGGTGCCCGTCTCCCCCAGACGCTGGCACAGACCCCGTCCCGCAGCTTCAGATCCCATCCTGCAGCCTCAGACCCCATCCCGCAGCCTCAGACCCCGTCCCACAGCCTCAGACCCCATCCCGCAGCCTCAGACCCCATCCCACAGCCTCGCAAGCCCCTGCCCTGCCCCTGCCCCCGGGCTGCGCTGCCAGATCTCAATCCCGCTTCTGCTCTGAGGGCACCAGAAACCTGTCGCTCGGGGAAAGGGGCAAAAAGCCCCCCAGGAGGGGTTGGGTTGGTGCCCAGCCCCACGGCCAGCTGGGGAATAACGGGCTCCCTCGTTCCGTGTTGCGAGGAGTCGGAGCAGTCTGAGCGCAAAGACAACACGTGCAGCGACCCAGGCAGGCAGCCACGGCCTCCTGCTCGGCATCCTCACGCCAGAGCTGCGCCCTGGCCCCCCTCCAGACGCTGGGATTTTCCTACAGCGCAGTCCTAAGGGCAAAACCCAGCCTGCGCTGGAGTACCGAAGGAGAACGCAACCAAGCTGAGCCATCCTCTTCCCAAACGGAAATGTGCTGCTGCAGCCACAGCACGGCTGACACACCATCGTCTCGCAAAGACAAACTCCTGACACGGTTCCAGGATCACCAAGGCTCGGGATCCTGGATGCCGTGTTCCTGCAGCGTTGGATGTGCTCATCAAGCCTCCTTCCCTCCTCGCATCTCCTGCGCTCCCCAAACGCCAGCCTCATCCTCCCACCGCTCAGACGCTCGCGGCAGCGCAGGGAAAGTCATCCCAGGTCTGCTGCACAGCGCGCAGAGTCCTGATGCCGCCGGGATGCTGACACGGGAGATGAGCTGAGCTCCGACCACGGTGGCCTCTGCTGCCCGCTCCAGCCGTGTTTGGGCTGCAGAGACATTCGCTTTGCTGTCTCCGGTCTCAGCACGCTGCGGCTGCCCAGAGCAGCCTCTGCTTAGCAGCAAACCAAGAAAAGTCTGAGGTTTGCTGGCGCGGGAGCTGGGAGGGAGCTTCTGCCCCTGCTGCCTGGCAAAGCCGGGAGAGACGGAGCCTGTTGGGTGCCCACGGGGTTGGGCAGAGCACAGAGCCCGCTGCCAGCAAAGGGTTCAACCACTTAGCCAGGCCACCAGCGCGATAAATGCAGCCACGGGCAGAGGCAGGCTGGCGGGAAGGCGGAGGGCAGCAGCGGGCAGGCAGCAGGCGGGCAGGCAGCGAGGACTCTTATCCTGATACGGCTCCTTCCTCCCGAGTGCGGGTTTGGAAAAACTGAGCAGGCAGGGCTGGCGCTGATCGCAGCCTCGCTGGCTCGGTGACACAAAGCCAGCAGAGCCCTCGCCGAAGGACGGGCAGGCTGGGCCCAGCAGGCAGGGCGCAGGCAGGAGGGAGCCGGGGTGCAGGCAGGAATGGGGTGCTCCCCCGCAGCAGCAAGATTTCCCCTCCCCAGAGCATTCCTGGCTGGCTGCGCAGGGGGATTTCGGCTCTGTGCAAACAGGCTGGCGGCTCCTGCGCTGTCTGGCTGCTGCCGTCGCATTCCTGGGCTCCTGCTCCGCGGTGCCAGCCTGCCCGCAGCCCGCTGACCGCGGGTGGCCTGCGCCACTCGGGTCCCTGCCTGCCAACACAGACCCCCAGAGCAGCCTGGGCATGCACAGCGCAACCCGTGCACGCGCACACGGGCAAACGCACATCGCAGACGGGCAAATATTTGTGCATATACGCTGGTGATGGGTGTTGGAGACGGTGCTGGGGCAGACATGCTTTCTACGGGTGTGTGCAAGTACATGCAACCACAAACAGCAGGAACAGAGCACGGCGCAGGGGGGCCAGCCCCAGAGCCATGCTGCACACAGCGCACCGGCAAGCCTGGGTGCATGGTACCAGGGACAATGAGATCGCCAGGGATGGTGCAAGAACAGCTTTTGCTGCTGCTACTGCAGTCTTACAGCGAGGCAGAACCAGGAATGGAGTAATCCCTCCCTTGGATCCATTTACTCAGAGCCTTCCTCTCCGCAGGGCTCCTAGAAGCTTGGTCATTGCAGACGCTCAAGCCCTGTGTCAGTGAGCCCCAGAGCAGAGATCAGGAGAGTTTTCAGGGGGACCACAAGCCTGACACAAATTCAATTTTATTCAATGTCTCCACTAGAAATCACGGCTCTGTAAATGGGGTCAAAACCAGTAATGTCAGCGAGCTGCTGCCTTGTGCCATCTGCCAGCACGACCGGGACTCGTTGCTGGTGGCCTGGGCCAGCGCTCGCTACCCCCTGTTCCCACACACCCAGTCTCCGTTCCAGAGACAGCCACGAACACCCCGGTGTGTGCAACGCCTCAGCCGCACAAATCTCTGTCTGGGGGGAAAACCTCTCCCTCGGCACCTCGGGGACAGCCCTGCTTTGCAGAGGAGCAGGGCACGCACCCCGGCGCGCAGGGCTGATGCAAGCAGACCCCCAGGCAGCCCGGCCACCTCCGGCTGTCCTGCGCGCTCCCGAGAGAGGACTGTCGGAGCAAAGCCACCAAAGCCACGTACGCAGCCGCGCTCTCACAGAATCACAGAATGTTAGGGATTGGAAGGGACCTCGAAAGATCATCCAGTCCAATCCCCCTGCCGGAGCAGGAACACCGGGATCAGATCCCACAGGAACGCATCCAGACGGGCTTTGAATGTCTCCGGAGACAGATGCGGCTCTGCTCACGTTTGTGCTCCTTTGGTTTGTCCCCAGCCCCTGCTCCCCTGCACCCAGCCTCCCAAAACACCCCCACACACGTACACAGGCTTGACCGTCCTTTCCTGGCAGAGGCACCGAGCCCGTCGGCTGACTGCCACGGGGACTCTGCGGAACTGGGGACAAGGACAAGACCCCCCTCGCTGCCACCACCCCACCCCTGCCCGAACACTCGTTGCTCGCATTTCTGCTCCGTGTCCCCTCACGGCCCCGATTCCCGCTCCCATGCTGTCCCGTAACGTCCCCCAGCGACACGGGGACACCCCCAGACCCCCCGCGGGTCCCCCCCGGTGGCCGCGGCTGCCCCCGGCCCGGGACACGCTGGGCGGGGCTGGCGCCGGGGGCTGGTGGCGCCCTCTGGCGGACACGGCGGCGCAGCGGCCGCCACGGCGCTCCCGGACCCCCCCGGATCGAGGGGACCCCCGGCCCCGCCCGGGGCTCCGCCGGGACAGGCGGTGCCGAGCTGCAGCGGCAGAGCTCCGGAAAACCCGCTGCGGTGTGGCACGGAGCCGGTTTTCCCCCTGGGATGGTGCGGGGGAGACGCAGCTCCCCCCGGGGCTGTGCACGGCAGAAAGGGATGTTTCCGTTAAGGGGAAAAGGAGAAAAGTGGGGGTCCAGTGAAAAACGCCAAACGGGGCTTTAACATCCAGCGGTGAGGATGCAACACGTCCTCGTCCCCACGCTGGAACACAAACCTAAAGGAAGCCTCCATCCCTGCCGGCAGCAGCGGCTTGCAGCTGGCCCCCCGGGACCCTGAAATCCCCCTCCCCGCACAGACAGCCCTTCTTGAACAACCGGCACCTTCGTACAGCGTGGACGCTGAGAACCAAACGCAAAAATCCTCTCCCGGGTGGCAGGAGAGCTGCGCGAGCGGCAGCAAAGGCCGGCACAGCCACACCACCCCGGCTGGCCACGGGCTTCCCCGTCCTCTGACTGCCAGGGCTGCGTGTCCGAGCTGGAAAAGGGGAAAGAGACGGGGGAAAGGGAAAAGGAGTTTTTTCCAGAAGCCAATGAAATGCAACTGTGAACATAGTTCCCATGGTAACAGCAGGATCTCAGGGAAGAAGAGGGAATGTAAATCGGATTATCACGGGGATGAACAGGGAGGGACGAATGAACCAGTTGCATCCGCCAGCCCAGTCAGCCTGCTCAAACCCTGCCCGCACTGCGTGCCTGAGCACCGATCTGCTCTGCGCATCAACACCGGCCCAGAGCCCCCTGTGCAGCGGTTCCCTCTGCTCCGGTCACCCAGCACCGCGAGGACCCTGCAGCACGGCCCCGAAACTTTCCCCAGAGTGGAGCAGTTTCCCTCTAATTGATGCAACATATTACCTTCCCTGTCTGTCATCCTAACTGTAAACGAGGAGGAGGCTCAAAAGTGCCCAGAACATAAAAATCAAAGAAGTAACTCAGGAGAGCCCAGATTTATGCTCCTCCACCCACAGGGGAAACAGATTCCTCCACGACCTTTTAGCAAGGACTCGTGCTTTGCAGAGCGAACGTAGGGAAATAAAGCCAGGGAAGCTCATCAGCTCGCGCGAGATGGATTTACACCAGCACAGCAAGAGCCCGTTCTGCAGGTGGGAAAGGGTTAAGTCTCAAAAGCACCCCCTGGGGTTTTGCTGCTGCTTTTCTGCTCTGTTTTATTTCCTCCAAGACAGAGATCAGCCACCTGGGTCCGGCTGGGGGGACATGGTAGGGACNCTCTTGGACGCGGCTTCGAGTGGGAGGTGTTCGTTACTGCCAATACATTTCCCTCATTCCCAGTTCTTCCACGTGAGGTTGAACCGTTCAGCGTTGACAGGGCATCTGTTACGGTTGGCTCTCGAAACCAAATGTTCTCGAAAACGAAGAGAGAAACGCGCGGTGCTGGCCCCGCGTCTTGCTCCCAGCACCACGGAGAAAAGCCCCACGGAGCAGCCCCCGGGCACGCGGGCGGCCGCGGTGGGTGAAGCCCTCCTCCGCGTGAAAGGGGCAGGAACACGGGGAAATCCCCCCAAAAAAGGGAAGATTTGGCAAAAGGGCGGCACGACAACATTCTGCTGACAATGTGAGGCTTCACGGGAAGGTTCTGCAGATAATCCAGAAGGAAGGGCTCTTCCCAATATTTTGAATTCCCCTCCCGCTTTGTGTTTTCTCTTGACAACTGCATTTCTGCCCTGCCTCCCTTGGGCTGGGAGCAAGCAGCGAGCCCGCCTCATCAGAAAGATCCCGCGCCCAGCAGAGAGCCTGCGATCCCCACGGGCTGCAGGCACTGGAAGAGGATATTCCTGCAAACAGAGGAAGATTCTCTTCCTCCAAGGTCACAAAACCTTCTCCTCAGAGGAAGAAAAAAAAATAAAATAAAAGCCCATGCAGTCTCCTCACTTAACTCCCTTTAATTAGTAACCATCTGGTTTTGAGAAGAGCTGTCAACCAACGTGGAGCGTTTGGCAGGATTCCTCCGCTGCTGCTCTCCTAACTTCGGTTCTTGGAAATGCTTTAAGCCCCAAGATGCCAAAAGAAAATGAAAAGAAAGGCAAAAGAGAGGGCGAGTGAAGCAGAAGAGCAAGGACACGGTATAGCCGAGCGGACGGGGCGAGACGCTCCCCAGCTCCGCTGCCAGGTCAGGGAGCAAACTGCAAACCCGGGAGAGAGGGGTGCTGCTCTCCACCAGAAACCTGCAGCAGCAAAGGCAGCGTCTGCCCTGGACAGGGCACGGAGGCGTGCGAACTGTTCCACTCTGCCTCACCCCCCGAGCCGCAGGAGCTCCGGTCCTCGGGCAGGCTCTGCCAGCACCAGCGGCTCTGCTCGGGGAAGCAGCCGCAGCAAAGCCGGGCTGCGGCGCGTTCGTGAGCCTCGTTAGCATTCCGCACATGGCTCGAGCAGCTTTTGGATTGCTCCTTCCCGACTCCCGGACTCGTGTGTGCGTCAGAGGTGTGCACGTTTGCTTCCCCTGATCCCTGCGAGCCCCCGGCACGCGGCAAACTATGTGTTGAACAGCTCCCTTAATTCCTGTGCACCAACCACCTTCTCCTCGCTTTTGCAAAGCAGCAGAGTCATCTTCTGCTCCCCCAGATGGAGCACCACCCTCTTTTCTCCTAGACGTGTTCAGACTTTGCAGTGCCCTCTTGCAAGCAGGTCCGTCAGGCTCCCCTCTGCTCATCCCCACCCTGGTTCCCGTACGGTGCTCCAGCTCCCCATGAAGCCAGCTCCTTTTTTTTTTCCCCTTCCCCAGACTCACGGTGACAGGTACAGGCACAGCGGAAGGAGCGGAGGATCCCCACGGTAAATATGTGAATGTCCTGCTACAAACCAAACTTTTCCTTTACGCCATACGCACAGGAACCCCTGCGCCGTGCTTCCACCTTCCCGGCTTCTCCCCCGCAGCCTCTCCTCCCTATCAGCAGAATGCAAAGCGCTCAGCTGCCAGTGCCACTTCAGGCAGAAATCCATCTATTTCTTTCCTCCAGCTCTTAATTAACATGTGGACTTTAATTACATTTCCTGTTCTCATGACAAAATATGTCTCTCTCCACCGCCTGCCCCTCCCTGAGATCATTGCAAGAGCTCTGACCATCATCATCATCATCATCATCTGTCTGCCCCGAGAGCGAGGCAGGGGGACACCCGCTCCACCATCCCGAGCCATCCCGTCCCACCTCGCCCCCGGCCACCCGTTCCTCGGGGAGCCGCGTGCCCTGGTCCCACGCCAGCGGAGCGGGCTGGGAGCACGGCGAACAGGTTGGCGCAACATATCGCCAGGGCTGGATGGTGCCCACAGGCTTTGGCTGCAGTGAGAGACACGACAGTTCAAGGGTGGACCTGGAAACAAAGAAAATTTGGGGAGGTGAGAGGGATTCTCTTGTTGTCGAAGGGCCACGGTGCTGCTGAAGAAGCGCTGCCCTCGCTGTTCGTACAAGGTGCAGCCAACGCTGCTGGGAAGCTCTGCAGCAACGCTCAGCTGGGTCACAGACCCATGCAGTAAAAAAAAAAAAAAATGGGAAAACTTTCTCCCTGATCCAGCCAGGAGAAAAGCAATCACGTAGTAAATCACAAAGCATCCGCTTCCCGGGAGAAAGTGAAACCCGAGCAATTCTTCCCTCTCCAGCCAGAGGGGAGCAGGCGAGAAGCTGGTACGATGCACTCAGGCAGGGACCAGGCTGCTGTGAAGCTCTCCCAGCAGCAAGCAGTAAGGTAACACCCAGCTGGGTATCGAGTTCTGCGATGTTTGCTTCAGCTTGCAGACAGACCGCAGGCAGCGAGCTGCCCACCCCTGCCATCGCTGAGCTCTGAAGCATTAGCACAGAACAGACACGGCATCGGGCTCTTGGGCCAGAGACAAGGGCAGCATCGAGGTGACTGCAACAGAGACGTACGAAGGACCGAAAGCATGGCCCTGGGAGGACCACACAATCCAAACGTCTATCATGCATAACGTGGCCAGGAAGAGGAGCTCCCAGCAGAGCTCCGTGCGCAGGCAGCCAGCGTGCCACGGGCACAGACGGTGTCTCGGTGCTCGCAGACCCCCGTGTCCCTCCCACAGCCCAGCGACGCAAGAAAACCAAGAAACCGCCCGAGCGGGAGCGTGTCGTGTCCCTTTAAATGTGCCTGCAGTGCTGTCAATGGATCTGCCACGGGAGGGGTTCATCCCCCCCAGCCCCTCTCCCTGGGATGGGATAATTAGATGCGAGGGCTCAGCCAGATGATGCTCCAGTTGCTTAGCAACTAATGGTTTCCAAGGAAACGGGAAAGCACAGCCTTCGGAGCAGTAAGCAGCAGTGGCAGGGAGGGAGGGATGCTTCAAATCTGCGCTGATCCACCGATCAGCTCCTCCAGCATCACCCCAGGCCTGGAGGTACTGGGGGAAGCAGACGGGGTACCTTAAAGAGATAACATCCCTGTTTCAAGCAGCACTAAAAAGAAAAGGGGTTGGTTGGTTGGTTGGGTTGTTTTTTTCCAGACTAAACTGCCAGTGCCACGATCCGCATCTCGGTGCCTCTCCGCTGGCAGGACGAGCAATGCCGAACCACAGAGTGCTCCCACGCAAAGGTGCATGCCCCGATACGTGGGGTGTGCTGCTATCAGCGGCTGGATGCGATTCCAGCATCGCTCGGGGGCTGAGAGGTGAACACAGACACGCACACTCCAACTTCTTTAGATTTTCAGCGCTGCCCCAAAAGAAGCCCCGTGCAGGCAGCCAGCCTGGCCCTGGACCAGAGGAGGAGGCGAGAGGAGGTTTCCTCTCAATTCTGCAGCTCCGCAAGAGTGACACCAGCTATAAAACATGAAGCGCCTCGCTGGAATAACGGAGATTAGATTTATTAACCTTAGCCCAAGTCATCTGGTACTTCCTTCAACACGACCAACTCCTCCTGCTGCATTACAGCTGCACCACGGCAGCAGCCCCCCGCTCCTGAGCATCGCAGCCGTGACCCGCATCGCTTCTCACCGAACGCGGCACACGCGGCTGCGCTGCTGCCAGCCCCGATCTCGTCATCCCACGAGCTGGGCAGAGACAGGCTCTGTATGTATGTTAAGAGAGCTCTGGGGCACGGCACGCAGTGGGGGTGTTGGTTCGGTACCAGGTGGTCTTCACCGGGGGTCACCTCGCCCTCCGCGCACACCCCGGGGTGCCCGCTGCGACACCCGGGAGGGACGGAGCATCCCCGCGCCGACGGCTCGTACAGCCGTGAGCGAGGTCTCCCCGCAGCCCTGTCCTGATCCACCCAGCACTTCAGGGAGGTGCCGGAGCAGAGTCACCAAAAAAGTTGCGGAGAGTTTCAGCCTCTGTCCCCTATGGCTTTCAAAGAGGGAAATCAAAGGCGAGCGCCGCGCTTTGTTCCGCGGGGAGCGGCAGGAAAGGTGAGTGGCGGCGAGCCCGGCAGAACCGGTCGCTTCAATCGTCCGCCAGCTCACCTTTGAAGTGGTTTTAAAAATCAGGGAGGAGGGGCAGGGACCGGAGTTAAGCTCTTTCACCGCAGCTTCGCAGACTTTGAGGACATGGGGGGTAAGAGGCTGCCTTTCCCCAACCAGAAAACCAGCGTATCAGCGCGGAGAGAACAGAACACAGCGGATGAAAGAGGCTGCGGTGCTCAGCAAGCACATCTGTTGCATTCTCACCTCCCGAGGAGGCTGTGAACAGCTACGAGGCAGCAACACCCACCCACGGCACCGACAAGGACACGCCAGGCATCGGTGGGGTGAACTGGGCGCCCCGGCACAGCCCCGGAGCAACCCATCTCCCCCCAGCCCCTGGGGTACCTTCCCCGCTGCCTCTCTTTAACAGAAAGCGCTGGTTTTAACCCCAACCCACGCAAACCCCAAGAGCTCTTTCTACGTCATGGTCACAGCATCAGCCCCTCGCTGCGGCGCGGGTGCTGCCGCAACGCCGGCACCGCGGGAGCGGCACTACACGAGGACAAGCCGGGCACCTGCTGTACGCCCCATACGAGGAAGACGGGGAAAAGTACTGATTACTTAATTGGAAATTAATCTCTGTTCTGCCACAGGAAAAAAAACCAACCAACCACAAAACCCAAAACCACAAAAAGCCCAGTTGTGTGGTGTGAGCAGCACCCACAAGCCCGGAGTCCTGGCCAAGCCCACGGAGCTTCTGCACCAACACCGTCAGCCGGGCGAAGCCACGACAGGAGACAACGCTCTCCTGCCACCACGGACGAGCAGATCTCACCCCGTACAAACTCAAAGCTCTCAGGGGCTGTGGGACACAAGAGCCATTCGAGCCAGACCTGAAAAACAACTCCGAGTCCCAAGCCAAGCTACAGAGCTCCCTGCTTTTAGGGGAGAGAGCAATCTCGGGTTCGACATTTCTCAGACACGGGAGCAAATCTGGGTTCTGTCTCACCAAACCTCGCACAGCACCTCGACGTGAAGCCGTAAGCCTGGCTGCAGACATCCACCCGCACGTGGGAATGCAAACATCAGGCACCCCAAGAAGCAACCAAGCACGTGCACAGCGATGCCTCGAATCTGAAACGTCTTTTCTCTTGGCTTGCAAACAAGCCTTAAAACAGCAGGAGATGGGAATCAGCAAGGAAAGAGAACGGCGCTCGCCCCCGGCCCCAACCCACACCCTTGCACAGCTTCCCGGGCGTCCCTGGGGTTGTGAGGGTGTGGGAGGAGGCGAGAACAGTTTTCAGGTACAACAATCCATCAACCGGCTTCCGCGCAGGCAGCACTCACCTGGAAAGAGCTGGCGGTGAACAATCCCGACGTCCCGAGCGAAGACACCTCCAGCTTGTCACCTCTCTACATTTTCAGCTCCATTCATGGTGCAGACAGAGATCCCGGCGACTTTGGCCATCCGCACGCACCAGCAGCTTCTCTTCTAACTTCTGTTTCACCTCCCAAAGCTAGAGGGGGACCAAAACATGAGACGGCTTTAGGATACAAGCACGAGCTCCCGGCTAAACCGCAGGGCAGTAAGGAACCAGCCGCCTTCGATTTCATTTGCCATAAACTGGCTCCACCAGTCTGACCGAGACCCCTCTCCCCTGGGACAGGGAGACAGAGCTCAGGGGTTACGACGCTTTCACCCCAACCACACAGAGCGATGGGATTGGGATCCAGCAACTGAACGGCCAGAGACAAAATTCAGACCTTTTAGCCTTTTCCTAGACTTAAGGGAGATATTTAAAACATTCTTAGGTGTTCAGCTGGAGCCCAACACCTCTGTTTCCAGGGTCGGTACCTTCATCGCATGAGCGGGCAGAGCACCCGTGTCCCTGCGTCACCCGACTGCGTGACAGCAGCTCCTCAGACCTCTCCCATGAGAGGTCAACACCATCCCATGGGGAACGCTTCCCATCCCGCAGCAGAGGCACGAAATACCAGCAAGCTCTTTTCCCATCTTTTTTTGAGGAAGGTCTGTACAACTGTCCGGGGCTCCTCAGGGTGGAGCGCTGGATCCCGTTAGATCCCATCCCGGCCGTCCCCTCCCCATGCGTCACTCACCAGTCCCACGGAGCAGCACAGCCTCCTCTGAGGACACAGAAACCTGGGGGAAGATGGGAGAAAGGAATTTGTAACCAGCTGCTGCGGGCAGCCCTGGAAGGTCTGCGGCTGTTTCTCATTGCCCTCGATGCTCTGCTGCAGCTTTTGGGACGACCCCCACCCAACGCCGGGGCACCAAACCAGCTGCAGGTGGATCCAGCCGCTCCCTGCATGGTGGCTCCGGTGATGCTCTTCCCCGGGCGGCACAGAGAGCAGTGTCCTTCCCACGGACAAGTCCATCCCCAAAAATTCTCCTGCCTGTCCTTCACACGGGTGCCCTGCACATTTGCTGTTCGAAAGCCGTGCCTGGATGAAGAGCCAGCGGCTCAAGACGCTTTGTGCAAGGTCCAGCTATCGCTATTTTACCCCCCAAAATACTCACGTTGTTCTAGGATCGCCAACATAACTGCGTCCCGCCTAGCGCTCCGGTGCGAGGTTATTGCTGAAGTAGCGAAGGTTCCGGGGGTCAGTGAGGCGATAATCAGAGGCTTAACGAATTCCTGCGTCTCGGCCGATGCGCGCGCCACGGCGCGAGAGTTTCACTCCAGGTGGAAGGGGGAAAGCAGCGCTGCGGTGCGACAGGTCGGGTGATACGTGGTAAATTATTAAACTGTAGTAGCTGGATTGTTTGCAGCACATCCCAAGTCAAACACCAGGCTCCAGTTTCAGGAAGGAGAGAGGGTTTGGACTGGGGCGTGCTCAGAGTTTTTTGAGGAAAGCAGGTCCTGCCGACACCCGAGGAGCCTGACAGGGAGCACGTCGGCTCCGCTGACGGCTGAACTTTGTCACACGAGGGTGGAAAAAGCCGTGCAACTGGACTCTAGCAAAAACAAACCGATACTGACTCAATATTTATGGAATACCCAGCAAGATCTAAGCAAACCTTTGTATCGCGCCTGCTTTCATGGGAGAGGCAAAACCAAGCGTGCCAGATCCTCGTCTGCCGTTAGGAGGTGACCTTTTCCAGAAAGGCTTCATTTGGTGTTTGGCTTATTTTTCAACAGCCTGTCTCAGAAGATGCAAATAGGCAGCAGGCGAGAAGGGCTGCAGCAAACAGCGCAGGAGCGTTTGGTCCCGAGCCTGCAGTGGGGAGAAGCACCTCACCTTGTCCTTCATCACGCAGAAAAAAAACAACCTTGGGTGCAAGGGTCACAGAATTCACTTTTAAGCCAAGATTCTCCCAACGTCATGACGCTAACGCTATGGCGCAATCTGTTCCAGCAATTGCCAAAGCCAGCCTCTTGCTGTCCTTATCCCTGCTGCGGACTGGCAGCAAGTCCCTGACGTGCTCCTCTGCTGCCGGCGTAACCTGCGTCCTCCTACAAAACAGTCAATGTACGTGGAGAGTCAGAGATCTGCTGCCTGCTGGTACCAAGCCAAGGTTTGGATTTTGATGTGTAGCTACTCCACATCCACCCACACCACCCACCTCCCCTGCCCGCGAGCAGAAGAGCAACGGTGACGGGGGAAAAGGATGAGGATGTGCTACAGCCACCTTCAAACCTGAACTGGGTCCTGCCCATCAGAACCCAATGGAGCCCAGAGCCAGCCTGGAAACCCCTCTGGAACCACAGGGTGATCTGGAGCTTTCAAGTGATCTAGAACCCGATCTAGAACCTGCTGTAGAACTGTCAAGCGGTCTAGAACTTGCCCTGGAAACAACGTAGAACTTTCAAGCAAGCCAGAGCGTGATCTGGAACCTGCTCTAGAACATCAGAGTGATCTAGAACCTGCTCTAGAACCACAAAGTGATCTAGAACCTGCTCTAGAGCCCAAGTCCTTCTCCTCAGGGCTGCTCTGCCCAGCCTGGACTGGTGCCTGGGATTGCCTCCACCCACGGGCAGGACCTTGCCCTTGGCCTTGTTCAGCTCCATCAGGTTGGCACGGCCCCACCTCTCCAGCCTGTGCGGGTCCCTCTGGATGCCGTCCCTTCCCTCCAGCACCTCCCCTGCACCACACAGCTCGGTGTTGGTGCCCAGCTTGCTGAGGGTGCACTCCGTCCCGCTGTCCCTGTCACCGACAAAGATGTTAAATAGCACCGGTCCCAGCGCCCGTCCCCGAGGAACGCCGCTCGTCACCGCTCTCCATTCGGACACCGAGCCGTTGACCGCAGCTCTCCCAGTGCCACCATCCAGCCAATTCCTCATCCAGAGGCTGGTCCATCCATCAAGTCCGCACCAGACTGCCAGGACCTTTCAAGGACGACGGTTAATGTCTTAGCAGCGAGCCAAATCACAGCCTAATGAACACAGGAATGGCTCGTTTCACGGAACCACAGGATGGTTTGGGTGGGAAGGGACCAGCCCATTGGAAGCCCTCAGCAGGGCCGGCTGAGCACGTCCCGGAGCTCAGCTCCGTTCACCCGCGTGCTCACGAGAGCGTCAGAGAACAGACGCGGTAAAAGAGAATCGATCCCGAGGCTCTGGTCCAAACGCACACACCGGGGCAGTGGTGTGCAAACCACGGCGCAGGGTGGGCACCAACGTCACCTGAGCCACTGCGGGAGCCAGATGGCTGTCGGTCAGCCCCACAGACGCAGCACGGACGGTCTGGCTGTCTGAGCAGGACCTGATTTAAGGTGACCGGTCGCTGGCTGTACTAAAACCTTGATGCTGCATTTTTTCAGGTGCCCTCCCTCAATCACGCCAGAGTGGACCGCGAGCATCCTCCACTCTTACTAAATGCCAAAAAAACCCAAACTAAACCAAACCAAAAACCAACCGAAAATAAAACCCACGTAAGATTTTGCTGGAACTGTGGATGGGCAGGAAAACAACCCCGTTAGACCAACGCAGCCTGCGTGCAATCGCCGCTTGGGAGGCTGGTGCGTGCCAGGGGGGTACAACCTGAACAATGAACGGAAAAAAAAAAATTTAGAAAAAATCTGAAACTGAGTAAAGTCCCAGACGGGCCGGGGGAGGACATCGCACACCCCCCTGGGCACTACGCGGCGGGGCACAACGGGAACACCGGCTGCCTTAGGGACAGCGACCCTCCCGTCCCCGCTGCCCCGGGACCCCCCCGTCGGGGCGGGCGGAGCTCGGGGCGGCGCCTGCGCGCTGCGGGGCCGTTCCCCGCCGCCATGGGGCTGCAGCACTGCGGCATCTGCCGCCGCACCTCCTTCTGCGGCCGCCGGCACCGCTACAGCGCCGGGCACCGGC